>JAWWEW010000001.1:41421268-41439834 GCA_035583185.1 Anabacerthia variegaticeps | reverse complement strand
GGAACACGCAGGGAGGGGAGGTCTGTGCATGGACTCAGTTCACTAAATTTTATTTCAACCATATATTGTGATTTTGTTATGAGATGAAGATGCTTTATAATTTGAGCAAGACCATTCTAAAACAACTGAATTATTCTTAGGGATAGTATTCAGAGTGTAGTATGCAAACCATCATTCATCTGTATTTGGCTTCATTATTTTGGATTTTGCATACAACTGATGAGAGTTCAAAACCTGCCTATTAACTCCTGCCTTCTTGTGTGTGCCACAAAGAATGCCTTTAAATGCAACAAGAAACAGCTGAGCAAGTAAGATACTGAAGATTTTTGGGAGCCAAGTCACAGCTCTGTTTAACTTCATTAATGACAATAAAGGTGTCTTAGAAACATCCTTATTTAAGGATACATGATGGTTAAGTGATTAGAAGAGCACTCACCTAGAAAGTGGGAAACCTCCTCTAGCCCAGAGGGCTCTCTTACACACAGCTCTCACATGTCAGCCTTTTCCTCTTGTGCATTACAAGATGTTGGGAAGGCACATTACAGTTCTTGTTGAAGCTGGACTGCTGTAAACCTGGAAAGGCATGAGGTATAAGATCAGAGAGAAAGACTGAACTGAGAGTTGTAAAGAGGGCCCCTTATCTGCAAGACACGTTTCTTACTTTTTAATTCTGGTTTCAGGTTTATTTCTGTTTGTATCCAAGGACACACTACAGTATAAAATTCATATACAGTCCCAGGAGCAGAGACCGAAACTGCAGATAGTCCTTTGATAAATCATATAAAATAAATCAGTGAAATATGGTACTTCCATTTGATTCCATTACATGTTAAAAGAGAAGGTTTGTGCTATGAATCTATCACTTGTACTGAGGAATTAATGTAAAATTCAAGCTGATGTTCAGAGGACATTGAACTGGTAAACCAGACTGTCTAAATAATTCTGAGTTGCTCTGCATCATCATATGAAAAATGGAGACCATATGAGAAGAGCAAAATGAGTCCCCTACTAACGTGAAACCTCCCTAAATATACTCATACTGATTATTCAAAGCAGTGATAGCTTGGTTATGATAAGGTGTATTAATGGACTTCAAAGTCTCAATGTGTAATTAATTTCCACTAGCTTTAAAAAAAAATTTCATAGAGATTCCCTCTAATTTTTCATTTTGTAAACAACAAAACTGCAGACGCCATCGTAACTTGGTCTCTGTTGATCATAGGAAAGTTGAAACTACTTTTCGATGTCTTTCCGCTGCTACCCTGTTTAATTTTTCCAGGTACATATTTTGTTGTTTTTCTTGCTGCTGCATCAGTGAAAGGGCTCACTATTACTTTGATTACAAACTACAATCTTCTCATTTCTTCTGGAGCAACAGTTGTGTAGGTTACTCTGTAAAAGTGGTTTGCATTCTTCTGTCCAAAACAAGTGCCTTTCCTTTGGCTGTATTAATTTTTTTATCATTCTTCTGAATGTAACTGAGGAATGAAAACTTGCATTCATACTATGAAAGTCTGGAAGGCTGGGATTTGGCTAAGTAGCTGTAAAGAAAGTTGAAATTATAACCAAAAAAGACGTTGCTCCAGGATGAATACGTCTGAAACACATAATAAGTATTTTTTGTCTCTTCCACCTACAATTTTTGAATAGGCAATGTACTGGTATGTCTGTTTACATGGTTCCTGCATAGAGGAGTTCTCAGTTTATCCTCCCTGCCTTGTCACCCATTCTTCTCTATGAGGAAAACATTTATCTGCTTGAAACTGAGTATCTTAACAAATCTCATGGGTTTTATTACTCTGCATGTATAGTCCCCTTCTTGTGTGCGCTACGCTTAATATAACATAATTAACTCCTCCTAAAACAGTAGAAAAGGGAAAGTCAGAAGTTTAGTTCAGTTTGCCACATTTTCTTAAGGGCCATTTGATTTTTTTTTTTTGTTTTTCTCCAGAAGGTGCAGCTCAGTAAATATGTGGTCTGAGTTTAAAGAAACAACATGAACTACTACAGTATTTTTTATACTTCAGGAAGCTTTAGTAAGATGTTTGCTGTCTTACTTTACTGAGATGCAATAACACTTCTGAATCTCAAACAATGAAACCACAGCACTCATTTAATACTATTCCCTTTTCATAGGAATGGTTGTCAGACTGAATAAGGCCTCCCAGGTCAATCAGCCCCATCCCTGCTGCCTAGGCAACCACATTATTCAGTATTTTTCAAAACAATTTTGTATCTGTAGTGGACTTCAGCAATGTTGATAGCAATGCACTACATGTAAGACACTTGAGCTTTGCAGAAAAAATACTGCTTTTTAATCTTTTTTTCCCTAGCTGGGGAGAATTTTCAACATCTGTGACTTAAGAGCAACCTTAGTAAATTTAAAAATAGATTGACACTATTATCAGAGAAAAATTGTCCCCCTTGTCTTGGGAAAAATAAAAGACACAAAGGAGAAGGAATATAAATGTTCATGAAATTCAAGGCACTTGGTGGATTTTTTTTTATTTTTATTCTATTTTTGTAGCTCTATTGTTTTTTTCCCTCTTCAACTTGTTTGTCTTCATACTTGGAAAACACATGACAGTAAACAATGCTCAGGATTATTGGTATATGAATATTTCAGCTCATGCTTTGGATGACAAAATCATAGAATCATTGAATGGTTTGGGTTGGAAGGGACCAGTCATATAGTCCAACTCTGTTGCCATGAACAGGGACATCTTTCACTAGGTCGGGTTATTCAAAGCCCCACACAAGCCAGCCTTGCACACTTCTAATGATGCGCTAGAACTGATACTGACTGTGAACACTTCCAGTGATGAAGCACGCACAAAATGCAGTACACTCAACAGATTCATTTTCCTGGACAAAATAAGGCTGAAAGATGCCGGGCTGGTTGCAACTTGCTGCAAAAGCATGAGTGAAATAGAAATCAACAATACTTCAGCTCGTTTAATTTTCAGTGGTGGTCTTCAGGCCCACTGGATTTCCTGTTTCTCCTAATTCTTATTCCTAAATCTTATTTATATAAACTTTTTGTATAAAATAAACTATTCCAAAAATGTTCAAATAAAATCTCTAGGGAAGATTTAAAGAAAATGATCCAGGAAGGTTACTGCATTGTGTAGGTATGATACAAATGCAATAAAATTTCTGAGTTGTTTCCAAACTAAGGGAGATACCATTTAATAGGGTATTCTGATTATTCTTGAGCCATTAAACACATTTCTGTGAGAAAGAAAAGGCATCAAGAAGAGTGCTAACGGCACCTTTGTAAAGATTCAAATCACCGCCTTCAACTAGTTCCATAGTATTAAAAAAAGCTGGAGAGAAAGCACACTGACCAAAGTGCTGGATGTGTTAGAAAATCTAAGCAGTGATGGAAAACTGTGCACAGGTAGTTGAAAGAGGGTGAAGGATCATTATAAAAAAGGATGAGACTAAGAAAAAAAGACAAAACCAGGTTTTTTTGGCTGGTTAGTTATTGTCCTAGGAGACATTGTACCCTTAATTCTAAATAACCCTAGGTAATCTGTTATGCATTAATACCATTAATATATCATTTCAAATCAATGCAAAGAAGAGAGTGCTCTAACCAGTAAGTTACATACTTTCATCCTGCAGCACAATCACTTTGAAATTCTGTTGCTTGAGGGAAGCAACAGATTTCAGATAGTACAACATTTTCTAATGAGGAGGAGGCAAAGAAACCTACTGAAGTAAATTCTTGAAGAGAATTTGTGTCTTTTGTTGTTGTTGTTGGTTTTTGCTTTTTTCCTCCTGAACATGCACTTTATTTTTCATAGCTATTCAGGAAAGCTTTCGTGATGATTTTATTCCTGAATGAATTTCCACAGCTGTATAACCCCCGCCTTGTTGCTGTTTCAGCTAGAGTCTTTGTATATAAATTTAAATAATCAGTCTCTTTAAGCATTTCCTAGAAAATATTCTCTCCATTTATTCACGAACTGATGGTAAGATGAAAAGAAATACAAACAAATTTGCACATTTATCTGGTAATTATTTACTTTTCTAGTCAAACAAGCTTTGCAAAAGGAATATATGTCTCTAAGAGACTCAAGGAATAAATGTTGATACCTCTTGTAAAGTGCTCACCGGAAGAACCTAGTATTACATCAACTAAAAAGACGAGGAATAGCAGGTGCATGCAAAAGCTATGCTTCATTTATTGAAACCATGATCTACGTTACAGGAGGGCTTTCTTGGCTTTTAACATGCAGTTTGTCGGCTAGTAATGACATTTGGTTTGGTGGAGGAACTAAATGACTTTTACTTTTCTGGAAGTCCACGTCAACATGTAATTGATACTACTGGAGCCAAGCCATCTATAGAATCACTAAAACAGCTTCTGGCTGTTGGCTAAGACAGAACCACAAAGAAAGGTACTTAATATCTATTTAAGGTTCTAATTTTTCATTGATATAGAGGTCCTTGTGGAAACTCAAAGAAAAGTCAAGGCAGAAAACTCTATATGTGTTTTGTGGTCAAGATATGTGGAAGACATAAGTTTATAACAATTATGATCTGCCTCAGGAGGGGAGGGTAACCCTGGTTCATGTTAGTTAATCACTTGGGATGGATTGAAATGACAGTGAATGATCAGTGTTTTTAAATATATATATATATGTAAATATATATATATGTTTCAATTTAGAACAATTTTGTTTCTAAGGAAAGCAGGTTTGTATCCATTTTGGGTGTTATCATCTATACTAATACCGCAATATTAAAGCATAAAAATAACATTTAAGGAAATGTATAAGGCAACAGAAAGAGAAAGAAAGGATAAAGGTAGAAAGATATATATCACCACCCTCTGGATCCACCAGTGAAAGTTGGTAGTTGCAGCTTTGATGTCTGCTGGTTGAACTGGTGATCACAGTTCTGTCAAAGTGATGGTCTCTGCTGGGGTTGGGGGAAGCCCACCCCAAAACTCAAAGGCTTCCATGAGTTATATACACTCAGGCTTGGGTGGGAATACCCAGTAGCTCCCCTGGAGTGGGGAGTTTGAATGCCTTTGATGCTTCCTGGAGGGGTTTTCACAGCAGAGTCTTCTTGTAAGGGAGGATTATCCCACCTCCAAGGATTTGCCTCTTGTCAGCCTCTTCCTTCATCTGGAAATCCAGTTTTTAGCTTCAGGTATGAGTGCCCTTCTGCACCTGGGATAGTTGGACTTATGTGATCTGAAGGTCCTTCCCCAGTAGGCATATTCAGGGAAGGGTAGGCTTTTTTGTATGAGCAGCTGTTTCTTTGCAGTTTTCTACAGTGGACAAAAGTCTTTTGGTGATCTTAACAATGCTTCAGCCATTAACCATTGCTGTCTCTGACAATACCTGCCATTCCAAGCTAAGAGGATGACTTGTATATATCACCTCTAATACAATACTTTTGATGGAATGCAAGAATTTTCCATTTTTCAAGCTGGTGAGTTTTTCTGCTACTGACATGTTCATTTTTACTCCTAAGGACTCCATGCAGCTTCGTCATCATTAGATACTTGGTGACAGTAGCGTCAGTCAGATTCTGGTCATTTGACCAGCTGTTCACCATTACTTGATTAGTTCACACAGAGCAAGATTAACATACTTCTCGGAGTGCTTCCAGTTCTTTATCTTAATTAATATGATGAAATAGGTCATATTAAATGGGGAAAAATGCAGAGGGGGATGAATGAAAAGGAATATCCAGGTCATAATAACAGTTTATATCTGGTATTTTATCTCTTGAAACATGCACAGAGACATAATTGGTCTAATTCACTGAGAATAACCTGCAGGACAGATTTTACCAGTGTGATTCTTTGCTCTGTTACTGATGCATTGTATAACCTTGGGTAATTCACATAGCTTCCATGTAATTTGGATTCCTTGTTATAATGGGAATAATATGATTTATTAATCCCACAGAGTCGAAGTGAGGTCTTTTCAATATTGGGGAAGTGCAAAATAATTTTCATGTCTGAACCTCTCTTAACCTCCAAAGTATTACAATGATTAAATATTGATTAGTTTATAAAAAGCTATGTTGTGGCATTTATAGTCAAGTGAGGGAGAGTGTTAATCTGTGGCAAGCAAGAAAAGCATGAAAAGCTGACGGGGAGCTGATGAATCAAAACATGGCTATATAGATCTTTTGAAATGCCTTTATAGATCCTGTGAAGAGCAAATGCAAGGGCTTTAGGTGGATTATCAGTGACAGATGTAATAACAGCTATTCCACCACCCTCTTTCTCACAATATTTGTATTATCTCCTGAGGAATACATCCAGACAGGTGGACTGCAGCCACAAAGAAGCAAAACTACATAGAAATTGCAGTGCAGGTGCCCCAGAAGGTGGATGTTGTCCCTGCTATTATACAAGTGACACAACAAATTTGTTTTGGTAACAGAATGTAGAGCAAGGATGAGGTCCCAGCTGTCTCTCTTCATCAGCTGGATGTTGCCCTAGGCCAGGGGCATGCTGTTGCTAATTTTAGTTTATTTTGCTGCTCAGCTCAGCTTGTGTCTGTGATTCACCTAATCATTATGATTAACAAATTCAGTTATTTCTGTTTTGCAGACTCTTTGTAAGGCTAGGTGTATATTAAAACAATTTCTAAATGCCATATGCCTGCAATGCTTCACTTAGAGGAATCTTTCTGCTTAAAGGAATTCAGAATCCTGATTCTTCATTCTTCTCGACACTGAGTGAAATGCCATGAAGAAGCAGGAGAAAGCAGTAAATGAAATGTTCTCTCTGTACTTACGGTAGAAAAATTCATTTGAAATAATTTGTTCCTGGCACAGGCCTCAGGAACTGTTATTGTATCTTCCCCTAATACAGTGCAGCACTTGCTATATCAAAATAACCCTGAAATATTAAGGAGGAAATTTTACCCATTCAACTGCTTCAGGTCCCCTCCTAATGTTAATAAAATGACTCCTGCAGAACATAAGAGAGATTTGTAGTTGAATATATTTTAGCCTGTGCCCACCTCCTGTTTGGTTTAAGATATCCATTTTCTGCCTAATGACTTTATGTTGAAGCTCAGAAACTTAGGACATTACATCCACAGAATCTTCAGAATAGGTTTCTAATGGATGCATACTTCACTAAATGTTTTGTACATAGGTTTGAACACAGATCCTTGTAATGGTCTGCATTTAATTGTTTAAAGGTTAATAAAATATCACGTTTCTCTGTTTTTATGTTTTTAGCAACAAATACTACATAAAAACCCAGAAGAAACAGAGTTGTGAGTTTGTGGACCTTCCCCCTGAAAAAAATGATAAGAAAAATATACCTTCGCAGAGGACCATGCTGAAGCTCAGGTGTTCCAGAGATTAACTGATTCATGGGAAAATGTTCAAGAGGTCATTTATTATCCCTGAAATAGGAACTGTTTCTTTTAAATGGCTTTTATTTATTTATCTCATATTAAACAAGAGCTTAACAGGCATTAGCAAGGAGCAGTGGGCTACCCTTTCTTTTCTTTTGTGGAATTCTGATGACTAATCAGGATTTTAAATCTAAAAATTTACATTTGTGCTGTAAAACCTGAAAAAATCAGCTATTTCCAAAGTTTGGAAATTACTGTGAATTCTAAAGAACATCTGAATCTGAGTCAGTCTGTGGAAAAAGTTCTTAGAGAAGAAAGACATAGGAGATTATTCCAGATTACTCCCCACACTGTTTCCAGGTGGTTTTATTTTTTTACATACATAGTGTTATTACTTAGGAAATTTCACGATGTCTGCTTGGTGATTTAAAACCATAACTTCTATAAAAGAATTCTGCATTTTACTTTGCACAATGAAGTGGCCTAAGGCATAAGGCAAAAGAACTATGGTACTGAATACACAACCTTAACTTACACAAACATCACCAAAAAGGGCAGAGCACCTCAGGCTATTGGTAAGAGGATAGCAAACCTCTCATTTCTGGATCACTGCTTGCATCCGGCTGTGTTTAGTAGAGCCTGTAGGTCATTAAGTGAAACGAATTGGATATTGCAGATTGGCTTGCAAAGGGACAGGAGTTCACATCACTGAACCATCAATATGGACAGTGTGATTGGCAGAAGAGCCAATGCCTGCCTCCAACACAGGTCTGAGCTACATGAAAGGCGGATTGTGGGAAAGCTTGTGAGGCTGCAGAAGCACAAGTTTTAATAACTTGATCTGCTACTTAGCTGAGGACAATTGCTGTGCTTTGGATAGTTCTGCAGCCTCTGAGGCTGTCAACCTGATATTCCTGAAACATTGAACTCGTTGCAGAGATTAGAGTGCGCTGGGAATCCTGCGTCTGAAATCTGTAAAATTTAAACTTACACTGTACAAGAAGCTAGTGGTGTCAGGCTTGACACCAGATCTGACATCAAAAAGGTAAACTTAAAGTCAGAGTTTTGACTTCAGAAGAGGTCTCAAGAGTTCCTTTTAATCAATTTAAAGGTAAAAGGATATATAAAATGTTGAATAATTGTACTTTTGTCAAACTTAGACAATTTTCGTTTAATTTTTTAGAATATCTTCACTCTTCTTGCTGATTTCAGCAAAGACAGGGCAGGTGGGAAGGGAAGCAAACTCCATTTAATCACAAGAAACAGTGGCAATACTCATAGAATGAGAGATATTGGGTTGTTTCACTAATGCTTGTGGCTCTTACACATCATTAAGTCTCTGAAGGCTTGAGACTGGGGAGGTACCTATTCCTCACCCATTGAATTGCCTGGCTTTTCCTCCCCATGGCTTGAAACACTATTTACTTTCTGTAGTTACTTCTGAAATCATTCTGAATTCTGCGTTTCTTTGCAATGGTTTTCCTGCAGAAAAGGCAAAGCTATAGGAGCAGTTTTCTAGCACTGTTCCCACACAACCCACCAAACTCCTTCAGGGGATCCTGTAAAGAAGGCTGCAGAGGGAAACTGGCAATTTGATATTAAGAAGAGGGTGTTTAAAAGCAAATCCCACAAGGGCACTTATGGTGTCATGTATCTGAGATACCAGAAAAGTCCCTTCTGGCAAGATAACTCTGGATTTCAAAAGTGAGTTTCAAATCAGACAAACTATGAACAGACCATGAAAAAAACATCTGTTTCAAACGTATTCCACTGAAACAATCTCACTGGGTTTAATCCACACTGCAGAAAAGACTAACAATCTCACTGGGATAATCCACACTGCAGAAAAGACTAACAACCAATTGGTAAGGCAGGTATGTGTTTCTGTGCCAGAAAAACCCTAAAGAAAGGAACTGAAATGGTTCCAAAGAAGTTAAAATAATAAGTGTTGAGTATTTGTGTCAAATAGAGCAAGAAAGTGGTTCTGGTTTTAGCTTCTCTTTTTTTTTTTTTTTTTTTAGAAACATCAATACACACAGGATTGTATTCTAATTCTCTTCAGTGTATCAATGATGTGACCTTAGTTTATGTATATATGTACATATTTGTGTCTGTGTACACATAATTTTTTGTTCAACTGATCCAGTATTTCTTAATGAAAAAAAAATAAAAAATTCTTTGTCCAAAACTTACTTGCCATATATAAAGGGTTTCACTCTGGCAAAATATTCTCCTTCTATTCTCACACATTCTGATTTTGGATTTATTCATGGATTTTTCTCTTCCCTATATTCTTTCAAAGGACAGGATGAAAGTCTTACAGCCTGTTAGTTCTTACAAAATTCTTTTGCTGCAGTTTGGAGAAGATTTGTAATCCCTCTGAAATCTAACACAGTTCAGTCTAATGTAGGTATCTGAAACAGGTCAAATGTGTCTACTTCTTATCATTAGTATGAAGTTTAGGGTGTCAAGCTCAAGGATGTAGGTATCAGGAGTGCAGATATTTATAGTCTAATAATGCACATCCTGCAGACTGTACTAGTTCCCATGTGTGCCATTCACATGAACATCGGTACAAATGTAATCAAGTTCTGATAGTATTTCTTCCACTTGTACTTTGCATTCTTCAACAGTGAGAAAAAGTCCTTATTTCTTAGGAAGAGAACACATAAAAACATATGTAATTCATGCATTTTCTGTTGATCTTTTCACTATATTGCAATGGAAGGCATAATGGTAACCAGCTCTGCGGCAAGAAGGACCTTGTTTCTTTTACAGGTGTAACACAAAGAAAGGGACTCATTACAAGCCTTGGTGATATTTCCAACTCTTTAGACTGAAAAAGTAAGATTGTACTTAAGTACAAGAAATTATGGCAATATATTTTCTTGACTTTAAGTGAGTTACTCTTGTGCAAAAGCTTCATGTTTGAGAGTTTAATTCACAAACAATGAAATTCCTCCCTTCTCCCCAAAATAAGTCCAGTAGCATTGGCTCCTTATATCCCTGAATTATGAAAGCTATGATTTTAGCAGAGAGCTTCTATTCAATCCCATTTTGTTGGTACATGACACTGCAAAGGAACAGTGCAGTTTCATTGTATTGCCTTGTCTCTTTCAAAATTCTGGAAGTTCCAATTTAGAGCTAAAAAGTAATTAGAATGTAATTTGAATGAGATTCATGAATATTGGTTTGGGAATAGCTGGCAATAGATCTAAATCTCTGTATCATTTTGGTGACCACCTCTAATTGTTTCCTTGCCTTTTCCCACCCTTTCTCCAGGCACCACAGATTGCAATTTAACTCAAGCTACACTTATGAGACAAAAACGTGCCCTGATTTAAATGCAGTGATACTGTCTCTGATCTAGGCAGTTTCTCTGTTAAAGGTTTGTGGAGAAAATCCTGAGGTAGTACTGATATTAGTTTGATTTCTTACATCACAGAATCACAGAATCATTGGAAAAGATCGCTAAAATCTTCGAGTTTAACCTTTCACCTTCACCACCCTGTCACCTAGACCATAGCACTAAGTGCCACATCCAGTCATTACCCTTCCTCAAAAATCCTTCATCCCAGCTCAATGCCACAGAAAGGACAAACCTATGCCTGTCTTGAGAAGGAACAGAAATGCCTTAAAGAAGAACCTGAGAACCAAAGAAAAAAAGGAAAATTAATAAAAAAAATCACAAAGGATGTGTTATTAATATTTCTAAAAATTTCAGAAAAAAAGAGCCCAAGAATTTAACACAGGACCAAAGCTGGACATTGAGCTGGACATTGCTCACTTGGTCTCTCTAGAGACAAAAGAGTGAGGCCCTGTTGGATGGTGGGACTAGTCACACAGCTTAACCTGGAAAAGCTATCCTTCTGTCTTTCCGCTCTCAAATGATTATATAGTGAACATTTTTATTGGGGAAATATACTGCCAGTCAGCATTTCAGAACTGATCAGCAGGGTTATGCAGTCCCCTCAGTTATTCTTGATGGATCTGAATACACTATCAATACAGGGCCTTTCCTTTGAAATAAATATAACACTTCTATGCAACATTCCCTTTCTGGAGACAGAAGGTAAGTGCATCACCAAAGAAACAATAGACAGGTTACAATTCCAGAACTCTAGAGAAAAGACATCTCTAAACAACACATATTCAAAACCCAAGATGACATCTCAGGAACTTGGACTGAAGCTTTAGGTGTTTGCAGTAATATTTTAATAAGGGGCTCACATAAAACGGGCACCTAGGTAGATGAAAGCAATAAATCCTGTGTACTTGAGGTACATGTGCCATTTGTTCAGCCCTGCTAAATGTCAAGGTTTAAAGCTGCAGAGTTAGGTCACCCCTCTCTTGGATGATTTAGCATCATCTACCTGTTGTGCATGTAAATATCTATCAGAGGGCTCTGTCGCTCCAGAATGCCTTTCACTTTGTTTATGGAATTTAATAAAACAGACTCCAAGGCTACTGTGAGTCCTTCTTGCACATTGAGGATCTGGCGCAGAAGTAAGTAGTACCAAAAAAACAACTGGTAATAGCTTTTTCTGCTGGTCAGGATCTTGGTGTTTGGAAAACTTTGGCTGCACATAAGCAATCCATTTAATGATGGAAACTTGGTTTTCACAGGCAGTGGAAGCCTGCTTACTCTTTCATTATGGTGAAAGCCCTTCAGAGAAGTCAGACTGCTGTTTCCAGCTGTACTGCAGGCACAGATTTTTTTAATTTTTTTTCCCCCATGTAGTGTTTAAAGTATTGCTAAAGCCATAATGTGTGTGCCACTGCGGACTGAGGCATGGACTAACAAGATTCGTGACAATTACATTTGTTTATCCTATTAAGGTAATGGGATTTTTAGGATTAGGCTTCACATTTCAAATAAAGTTGTCCGTAAAACATTCTGCATGGTTCAATCTTTGTATGGTCAGACAGTTTATACAATCACTGTACAACCACAATTTCTGCTGGTTGTAAATCATTTTGTAGAAAAAAATACTTAAGTTATTGATCTAAGAATCAACATAACTGTCCAGAATTAAGATGGCATTGTAAAGAACTAGTTGTTTACTGACAACAAATTTCAACTCCATAGAAAATGAAACTTCACAGAAGATGATATAAACATCTTTATAGATATAACCTTTAGAACTCAAGGCTGTCTTGAAATTTTTCCAAGTTCATGCAGCAGCAGTGTTGAACACAAATAAACTCATATCCCTATGCATAGTATAAGCACAGCAAAGCAAACACACCTAAAATACCTGTTTTTCAACCTGAATCTCTTACATACTGTGGCTGCAATTGAATGTGGAAGCCATTGGGGTTTTTTTACACAAATGAGACTCCCTTATAGTTCCATGAGGATTTTAGGTGATGCACCAGAACACACATGCAGAATGTATAAACAGCATTATTTCATGCATTATTGGGGTAGCCTATTTGTTCTCCTAACAGTATTCAAGACAAAAGGTTAATAGGTATAGGTAAGTGCAGAAATGCTTTTTGCTGTGCTCTTTCTTATGCTTGTAGGTTTATAAACATGTAGGTTAATTGCTATATGTTTGAACAAACATAACTGCCCAGAAATGAGTGTGAAGAGAGCTGTGGGAAAGAGACTTCTATTTCCTGAGCACAGAAAATAAAGCAGACTTACTTCATCATTAGTTCTGTGAAAGAGTTGATGCCTGATTTCCGTGGAACTAGTACCTGCTCACTGTTTTAAGTCCTTCGTGGAAGCAATGTTTTTAGGATCATAATATTAAAGAGTTTGATAATATCTGGCCTCTACCCCAGATACTTTCATTTGTCACAACAAATTTTTGAGGCTTCTCTGAGACCACTTAATTACTGGCTGTTTAAACAAGACCTTGCTTTCAAAGGGTCTGCTAAGCTACCATGGAAAGACATACTGAAGGGTTTATTAAACCTTTTTGGCTGGTGAATCACCAGTGCGTATTATCCGGTCTTCCACCTGCTAACCTGAAAGTGGATTAGGGAAAGTGAAAAGAGAGAGAAAAAAATTAAAAAATAATTTAAAAAAAAAGGACAAAGATAAAGAAAAAGGAAAAGGAAACAAGGGCAATATTCCCCCCCAAAAAACAAACAAAGAAGAAAAAAAACACTAGGTAATTAAACCTCAGCACACAGCTGTCAGTACTGTGCCATGGTTCAGTAGAAGAAAGAGAAGAGATCCAAAGGAGGGTGCACTGCAGCACTTCTCCCTTACTGTGTGCTATGAAATGCCATGATGTGGGGACAAATATTCTTGACATACAGTGTCTCAAAATCAGCATATGAAAGTGTCATTGATTCAGGGGAAAGGAACAAGAAAGCATCACAGGACCCTTCACTTCCTTTCTTCTCCCATCTTTCTTGATTTCTTCAAAGCTTCTTCGCTTAAGTCAGGATATGCCATGTTAAGAATGTAAGAAATAGTTTTCCTGTGTGATGTTCTTACACTGGTGTCATTTCATCTGCTGACATTGATTCTGATTTGTGGATAAATGGGTCCATTCTCTGATCTGTAATGGGAAGTGTGTTTCCGCTGCTTGTATTACTCAAAGATTTATGGGAAATGACTGAAGTGATGACATAGACCAGGTCACAGTGGCAGCCTTGTTACTGTTCAAAGATACTCAATACTCTTCCATCAGCTAGAGCCTCCCTAAGTAGAACCAGAAGAGGCATGCCAATTACTGCAAATCATCTACTTTTGAGAAAGGAGGGCTTTTTTATATGTTCTGTGCCAAATAATATTCTTACAGTTATGGTCAATTCTTTTACACTTGAACAAAATTATTATCATTATTGCACAACAGAAACAGTAGCCAATATAGAGTGTGACATGAGAATAATTCTTGCAATAATGAACAAAGGGTAACTAGGCATACTGGTTCTTTTTGGCATTTAGAGACCCAAAGGTTGTAAAACTGAGCAAAATGGTATTTCAGAGAAATGGACACATCTGGCATAATAGCAGAATATAATTGCCATATCATTATTTATTGCATTTTGCCTAAGGACAGTCAAGAATTGCAGAGAAAGATAGTTCAATTTATACTCATTTCTACTGACATGGTCAAATATCCTCTTTCCCCAGTTTAAGATGCAAATAGATGAGCTTTAGAGGATGTTTTGGACTGATGACATGATTCCCTTAGAATGTAGAGCTACTACGATCTTCTCCTAATGACTATCTTGAAATCCACAGGAAAAACCCCAAATATTTGGATTAGTCAGATGTTGGGAAAAAACCTCAAGACACAGAAACTCTTGGATCTTAAAAGCTACATATGGATGTATTGATTTGTATGAGATTTGGGGGTTAAACTGAAGCTCTGTCCTAAAATGTTCAGCAAGATGTACATGACTTATAGGCCCATCACAGAAGGCAGTGAGGTGCTTCATCATGATTAGATCTCATTTTTCTACTCTACTCTGTTTTCCACTGTTTTCCTTGTATTATTTTAATTAATTTTATTTCTCAGATGCATTTATTATTATGAGTGATTTCTTTATCAATGTAAGAAGAGAATGTCAGAAAAAAATCCAGAAGGGAACTTCTGATGTACATCGGCCTTCAGCTATCAAAATTCACACGGGAAAAAAAAAAAGATAAATTTAAAATCCCAGAAATTTTATCTTAAGGCAGGGAAAATTATGTGTTTCTTAGAAAGGAAGACTTTTGCAACAAAGATTTTAAAGAATGAGACTAAATGTTGCTACACATGCATACACACAACACTGTGTAATATATGCTGTAAGAGTATGAGCTCTGTAGTTGAAAGACTGCTTGGTTTTGGCTTTCTGAGTGTACTTAGATGTAGTTTAGTTGAGTAATTCTTAGCATATTAGCAGTAACAATTTCTCTGTAGTCCTGTTTTTTATATATCCTATCTGCCAAGTATTAAATGTATTTATTCCACAGATGATGTTGAATAGTGCAAGAAATATTCAATGAGTACACTACAGGCACATTTTTTTTCTTTTTTAAACTGTCAGCATTAACAAATCCTAATGTTGTATGCAAAGTTTGTGTTCATGCAGTCTGGGAAACCTCCACCTATCCCCAGTTTTGGTCCCATAAGTTTTTGGCAGCCTGAATGATTTGATTGTTGACAGAGATGCAATCCTCCATCACTTTCTAAAACAAAAATTGTTATTAGCTACAGAGAATAAAATATACATGTGGCTTGCCATGTTTTTGAAATCTACACACATCCTCTGCCTCCATCCAGTGCATTATAGATGCAATAAATGCGTTTTCAAGATCTAGTCAGTGCTTTTTCATTAAAAGGAAGAGGTCACCCATAATAACATAATTCCTGTGACCCGGGTAAAATGAACATATTGCTGTGATGTCCCTGCATTTAAATGCCAAATGGTGCTTGTTCATAAGGAATTGTGTGAAAAGTTATGACAGCCATAGGTGCCAGTGTTAGTGACAATCAGATCATATGAATAACTAGGTATATTAAAAATGACAAACCTTTTCCAGTTACCCTTAACTGCAATGTTTCTTTTTTAATCCCCACTATGTCAGTGGATCTAGGGAAAGCTTAGCTGGGTTTTTAATGAAATGCAAATATGACACAGTATTTCTTATGTGTGTAAGTACTGGCAAGCTTTTGTATTATAACCCTTTTCTATTTACATTTTCAATTGTTCAAAGTATCTCTTTATTTTGGCAATTTCAGTTGCAGACTCTGTACACCTTTAAGAACTAAGGGAAAAAATAAAAAATAAATAGTCATTTTCCAGGTTCTGCTGACACCCCAAGCTTGCTTGACTCCAGAAATCATTAAACTCCTACTTCAGCCTGAGAGAATAGCTCTTTCAGACAGAAGTGTAGAGATGCAAATTCTTATTTTTTAGAAAGAATAGTTGTAGTGGTTAGCCTTGGCTAAGGGTCAAACTCCATCTCAGCTTCTCACTCACTTCTCCTCACCAGGACAAGGAAAAAATTGGTAAGATAAGATAAAGAGAGGGAGATCACTTACCAATCATTGTCATGGTAAAATAGATTAGGCTTGGGGAAAATTAATTTCATTTATCACCAATTAAAATAGATTTTGTTAGGAAAAAAACAAAAGTAAAAGTAAACCAACACTTTTCCCTCACTGCCTCCCTCCCAGAAGCAACTTCACTCCTTCACTCCAGTGGGGAGACCGATGAGGATGGGGGCTTTTGTCAGTCTGTAACCACTCCTCTCTGCTTCTCCTTCCCCTGCTTCAATGTGGGCTGGCTCTTCCATGGGCAAAGCCATGGAGAAATATTTGCAGCTCCAACCTCTCTGCACAGAAGACATTCCTGTAGCCCCTCACTATCAACATGCTACTCACAGCCTTTCTAAAAATCATGATGTCATTTTCTTTTCGTTTTCTGGAATACAATAAATGATCCCAGTTTGTGTGTAAAAGTGATGCTCTACTTCATCCCTCTTAAATATGAGGACACCCTCTTAATATGTCAGAAACAGCAGTGCTCTTTCTTGTACCCATACTTTGGTTTACTTCCAGTGCTGTAGTCTGCTGCCATTTTGACTTTTTCAGCAGCAGTTCTTCTCTCCTTTATGACAGCTCTCCACATTACTGAGTGCATTAAAGATTCCATTTTCCTCTGGCACCATTTCTGAAATACCTTCCATGAGTTCTGTGTTCATTTGATAAAACCAGAGCTCTGCCACGGCATTCTTCACATCAGTGATTTAGTTTGAGGAGGGAAGCAGAGAAATGGCATTCTTATTTAGCAGGTAATGAAAACAACCCAAAACTAAGTGCAGCAAGTGTAGGATCAGTTTTACATCTCACACAGACATGCAGCCATTACAAAAGGCACTTACTACCGGTTCCATCTCATAATTAATTTCGATTGAATTCTGACTTAATCCAAGACAAAGATCTCCCTTCAGCTACAGAAGTTTGTCACCACAAGACTCAACTACTTTATTCCAGTCATTAATAATCCTCACTATTAAAAATATACTCCTAATTTCTCCTTTGATTTTATCCAGTTCTATTCAAATTTATAGGAACTGTTTCCTGCTATTCTTTGTCCTATATTCTACAGAGCACTTCAATGTGTTTGAGTTTGCAAATCCCAGGATTACATTTACTCATTTTACCACTTCATTATGCTGCTCATAATAAGTCCTTGTTAGAGTTATTATTTTCCATAAGGCAGTCCTCCTTTCAGTTGATAGGATGTGCATTCTCTGCCGCAGCTGTATTAAAACACATTTTGTAGGAATGTGTCCAATGAGCCCAACGATACAGACTATGCTCTGTGATTGCTCCTTCTTTGATTACGGCTCTGCCGATGCTTTCACCATTCCCAGATTTGTACAGGACTTGTTTTGTATTTAGGTGCACTACATTGATGGCATGCTGCATGTATGAAAACCATACGATTCTCTGTCCCAGCAGGTGCCGCTTTGGACATTTGTTGAAGAGTTGTTAACCTCAAGTTGCAGGAATGGCATCAAGTTGCACCAGGGGAGGTTTAGACTGAATATTAAGAAAAATTCCTTCACTGAAGGGATGGTCACTCATTGGAATAGGCTTTCCAGGGAATTAGTGAAATCACCATCCATGGAAGAATTGAAAAGAAATGAAACACTTGGGAATATGATTTAGTGGTGAATATGGTACTACTGAGTTAATGGTTGGACTTGATGATCTTGGAGGTCTGTTCCAAACTTATTGAGTCTACAATTCTAACTAGCCCTTTAGTATGTGATCCATTGGTATTAGCTGGTGGGAGTTGACTTCTTTTATCTCTCTTTTTCCTGAAAAAAGTGAAGTTTATATAATTCCTCTGTCTCAATAATTGCGTAATCCTTTTCAAACCCTAACAAGTTTCAACCAAATGGAGGAGCATGTTTCTTCAGGTTTTATCAGAATAGTTAATTAGATATGAAAGAAACAGCCCCTAGTTCTGTAACAAGAGCAAAGGTAAGAAGTGCACTTGCACATGCAGGGTGAGAATAAGTAAGAAAACTTTGACAGCACTAAGGCTCATCGTCTTTCCTGCTGGTAAGAAGGCCTTTCCCCGACAGATGAATTCACAGGGGGCTCGAATCTTCAAGAAACCGTGGACTTCTCCACCTTCCTGTTTGCATGACTGGTTTCTTCCCAGCCTCCTATCTTTATTTTCCTGTCGGTGTCTCTTGAATGCATAGCAGTTGTGTTGTGACACAAGACACAATGTGATTAGCTTTACCCACCA
>JAWWEW010000001.1:41362408-41421168 GCA_035583185.1 Anabacerthia variegaticeps | reverse complement strand
TTTTCCTGTCGGTGTCTCTTGAATGCATAGCAGTTGTGTTGTGACACAAGACACAATGTGATTAGCTTTACCCACCAGAACTATCCAAGAATGCATACAAATTTCTGAGAGCAGGACCAATTTCTCCTACAAGCTGTGGAAATCCACGATGTCCACAATTCAATTTCCTTCATACTTTATTCCTCACTTCTTGGTTCCTGAATTACCTCTCCTTTTCTTTTTATTTTATTTTTTTATTTCTGACACACTAGTAGCACACATCCAGGCTTTTGCACTTTCTCTCATGAATAAAAAAAAATTAAAAATAATTAAATTGCTAGTGCAAAAATCTCCTTGGTCAAGACTTTCAGAAATCTGTTGACATTAGTTGTACATGACCTGATTTCAGAATACATCTAATGTATGTCACCCAACATTCTCCTTGGTTACTAATGGACTGGAATTTCTTGAGCCTTATGTGACACAACAGACAACTTTTTCCTAGGTAATTCGTAATTATTTAATGAACAAGTCTACCTCCTTCTTTAAAAGCAGCACAGAAGCATGTGCAATTAATTAAATTATGCCAACAATGTCAGAATCCAATGTGAGTCTTATAAAATGTGAGGACCCAGCATGACATCAAAAGCTGACATGTTTGTTTTAGCTTGCCAACTCATTCAAATCCTACCATCCAGCATCTGCCCAGTACTGACACAACTAATGAAACAAATAAACAGTCTGATTACACACCAAAAATCTCTCTGTAAAGAAGTTTCTGGTGCTGTTTAAAAATTCTCCAGTACATCATGTTTTAATACAAAGACTAATTTTCACAAACCTTGAGGGTCTTATTTTTCTATTTCAAATTTTCCGAGTGCTTCTTGGGAATTTTAAGATGACTCAAACCTGTCTTAGAAATGTGCAGAAAGGGAAAGGGTAGTTGAAACTCACTCACCCCCCAACCCCGGCCCCATGGTTAGGTGTTAGGTGCCACTGTCTGTGGCTAGTTTAAAAGTGGAAAACTCATATCTACAGTCAAACTAAGTCAAACTAACCATCAGTTATTTTCCTTTTTTTTCTTCCCTCCCTCCCCTTGAAAACAAGAACACATAGTACTGAGGGAAAATGACAAAATGAATTAGCTCTACATATGCTGAAGGTTTTCAGTTAGAGTCATTGTCCCTGTAAGGAAAGCAAAGAGAAGCATCTGGGCTATATTAGTATTAACAATCCCTTCAGTGAGATACAGCTACAGTTCCAGTGACCATGCAGGGTACCCTGGACTAAGGGCCAAAGAATGTGTTTTGGTTTATGCTAGTGGAAATATTCTTTTTTCCTTGAAAGCACACTGCATCTAGAAAGCAAAACCCTTAAACATAAAACCTTTTAATTACTTCATGTCTTGATACGTGTTCAGATTTTCTTCTAAGTGTGATTCATGCAAGATATTTTGAAGATAAATTGTGAAAAGCCTTAGGCTGAAAGTGTTGTTTTTGTCTATACATTTATCCTGTGTCTATCCTTGTAAAGGCAACTTGCGTTAATTTTACAATGTATTTTAAAGACTATGTGTATGCATTTTTAAATGAGAGAAATATGTATATCTCTATCTTTTTCCTCTTTCTCTCTATGATCTATATCTCTCTATTGATCTATAGGTAGAGTACTTATTTAAATATAAAATTACATATTGATATCTCTTTACATAACTTTTACAACTTTTTCTTTATACAGTTATATCCATACAGATATTTATGAATATAAAGAGTTTAAACTTTCTCCAAGTCTGCAACAGACTTGTTTATAACACAAGGTGCAAAATTTCTGAAAAAATTTCTCGTCTTACAGAAAAATTGGCTCCTTTCCTTCTCTCCACCCACCAAAATCTCCCTACTTCTCTTAGGAAAATACTTAAAATGCAGGAAGACGAAATTATTGTTGCTTTAATATACAATGCATATCATATATAAAATATATTTATATAAATAACATGCAATGTATGTGACAGAATTCAATTTTGCCCATTCCCCCTGTGCCAAATTTCACTCCATAATCCTTTTCCTGCACAAAAGGATTCTTTTTTTTCTCCTATTTCTTGCCTTTATTTACTATTAACTTCTTTTCTGTGTCAGGTCTGTCAGTTTTTCTGCCCTTTCAGGTGTTGATGAATAAGAGGCTAGTGGCTCAGTAAGGCTCATTTCATTAGCTATAGCAACACTGGCATGCAAGAGTAGGCCCCATATCAAATTCAGGGCAGAATTGTCTCAATGCACATTCTTTAACTGTTGAAGTATCTCAGATCCCATTCTCAACAAACTGAGGTGAGACCTTTTCATTTATGAGTGTGTTGGGCTGAGGAGAGTAAGATTAAAAATTACTTCCATGATGTTACACAGTTATGATCATAATGGGAATTTTTAGAGTTGACACCTGCCATTCACCATGAATCCTGAGCAAGCATCTGGTTTACAACACCTCAGGCATCAGATTTCAAAAGAACAGTCCTCTTGAGGACAGAAAATATACTTCTTTACATTTTTATTTAAATATTCACAGTGTAGCATAATAGTCTTCTGCACAGAAGAATGAAGTATGGTAACAAGTGATTCTCTTTAATAAAAGCAATACTATATAGCTGCAGAGAACATTCTTTGCGAGGCTTAATTCTAGTGAAGTCTTTTTCCTAGACAGTGGCAGCACTAATCATTTTATGAGTCATTGTGACAAGATTTTTCTCTTGTCAGTGATTCACAACTTTGTTCTGCTGAAATCTCTCTGAGTCCCCATGGACTCTATCTCCAGTTCTCTATTCACAGTGTTTCCTTCTTTGACTATTCAAATCCTAGATTTGCCTTCCAGTATTCTTGTTATATCTATACCATATATCCTTAACTTATTCACAGAGATCCAAGTTATCCCTAAGCAATGTAGTTCAAGTACAGGAAGCTGTTTAACCTCAAAATAAATAATTCCATTTGAGCTACTTTGAAGTGCTAAACACCTCAATTACTCTGCTACACATCAAGTGAAAACGTATTTTGCTTGTCAAGGACAGGCTTTGTACGTATCTTGTACTTAAAGTATTGCAAGTATCTGTGTGCCTAAAGTGTAAATTATTGGAAATCTGTGGACTTTTCTCTTTAGACATATGCTTAAGGGTGCCTTGCTACCTGGGCAACATGAGGAAAAGGTAGACAGGCACAAGCCACCTGCAAAACTTGTTGTAGAGGGAACTGCCACACCAACAAAACCTGAACAGCTGAATATTCACAAGGACCATGTTATAACACAGAACATCAGTATGTTTATAGTTTCACAGAAGCCACAGTAGAGAGTCATGTGCCTGATTAATCATGTTTAATTACAAGCTCCTATTAGGCTCGCATCCATTTGGACACCATGCTGTAATACAGCAGAGCCATCACCACCCACTGTGTGAGCAGAAGTGGCACACAGGCGTGTGCAGCTCCTGTGATTCCTTTTTGTCTGGAAACTGCAGTTGAAAACTGTGTACTGTCATCCAGAAAACATAAAGCATTTAATGTGTTTTCATCTTGGTTTATATAAACCTCTTTTCAACACAGATATTTCAAGCTGCCTGACATGGTGCTTCATGTGGAACATAGTCCCGTATTTCAGGAAGAATTTTTGTACAACTATAATTAATACTGAAGCTTGTAACTATTATTATAGATACATTGACAAGAATTCTTTATGTAAATTAATCTTAAAAATTGCATAAATAAAAATCATGTGTCAGAACACATACTGTTATCTTGCATACAAGTTAATTTGGTAATAAAAATTTGCCTACCTGAATAAGCTTACATGCTTGGAAACTTGAAAAATTTTAAAGGTATTTTCCTTATAGGTCTCAATATATATATATCTGTTTCAAATAGTGTTAGACTTCGCTATGATATTAATATATATAGTGTCTAAACCAGCTTACTTATTGTTCATTCTGCTTGCAAAATCCTATTCTGTTTTTACAGGAATAAGAAAAAATATTTCCACTGATGCAAAACATGATGCAGGAGGTACAAGAATCATACCCTAAGATACTTCACAGAATCATAATAATTCATAGAATAGTTTGGGATGTAAGGGAGCTTTAAGGAGCTTTTTTTTTTCAGTCCAATCCCCTGCAATGAGTACGGACACAGTCAACCAGATCAGGTTGCTCAGGGACCCATCCAACCCAGCTCTGTAACTCCCCAGGGATGGGGCCATCTACCACCTCTCTGGGCAACCTGCTCCAGTGTTTCACCCTTTTTGCAAATTTTGCATTTATATCTGTTTAATATACTTTCATAAAAATAATCTACTTTTAAATGCTGACCCTGCTAAAGAAATTAACTGTAAAACATAAAGGATAAAATATTAAGAACTGAGCAGCTGCTGTGTATGTGCCTCTAAAATCTCCATTTGGCATATTCATCTACAGATTTACATTTCCAGGATTTGTTTAGGAAGATGCTGGAAACCTTCTGGTACCTTTCAGGCCATAAAAATGATACCGATGAGCAAAATGAATGAATTATTAAATTATATGTTAACTTCCCAGTAAATGTGGGGCATTCAGAAGTTCCTGTCTCAGAACAGAGAGCAGAGTCACCTTTTTTTTTTTTTTCTTTTTGTTGCTATGCAGCCTCACTATCCATTTTACAGAATCATCATCATCTCTCTGGCACTTAATGTAATTAGGGACCTTTTCAAAAAATGATTTAATGATCTGCCACTTTTTTTTTTTTTTGTTTCAAATTGTAACAAGGCAAACAGAGCAACTGATTCACTAAAGGATCAGACTGTTATTTTATATGGACACATCAATCCAGTCAACATTGCTTCACCTGGATGATATGTCTTAAAGTAACAAAACAAATTAATCACTAATCCATTAAAAGTTGGGCTATACGCCCCCCCCCCCCGCCCTCCTCCCCCCTCCTTGGTTTTCACCAAGTTGAATTCTGACCCTGAATCACGAAAATGCAAACATTATGAACTCCGTGTAGAGGGCCCCATAACTTTCTCTGTCCTTTTTGTCATGGACACCCTTGTAAATTTACTGTTATGCTTACAACCTTCCATCCAGTCTTTGGCCCCATGTATTCATCTGGAGCTTTTGCCCCAAAATAAGAATGTTTGTGGCTAAGTTTTCAGCTCTTCTTTGGTCTCTTTATCAACTTCTGTTTCACAAACAAATTTGAAAACAGTTGCAATATTTTGTGCCTAACTAGCTTTGACTTAGTCTAGGTCCCTTCTCTCAAATAACACGTGATAGGAGAGGAAATGGCCTAAAGTTATACCAGGGAAGGTTAAATTCGATATTAGAAAATATTTCTTCAGTGAAACAGTGATCAAGCATTGCAACAGGCTGCCCAGGGAAGTGATGGAGTCACCATCCCCAGCAGTATTTAAGAGACATGTAGATGTGGCACTTAGGGACATGTTTTAGTGGCAGACTTAGCAGAGCTGGGTTAATGATTGGACTTGATCTTAGAGGTGTTTTCAAATCTAAACAATTCTATGATTCTATGTTTTGCACCAAAGTATGTGATTTTCTGGGTAGAAAAATTGCATAAGGAATCTCTGCAAGTCTGTGTTGTTTGCACTATCCTTTAGGAGAGTCTGAGTTCAAACCCAGACTTGCTGATGGCCTCACTCTGATGGCTGTCAGGAAAGCACAAGGGCTGTCTCAGGGGAGTGAAAATTCCAGCCACATACTGTGCTCTCTGACAAGCATGTGTGCAGCAGGGACAGGTGCCCTTCAAACAGCCTTCACCTGACTGCTTTCAGTTTGCTCTTACGGTGGTGCTCTGGGATTAAAGCTCTTACTTGGGTTATGAGAACAGCAACCATATGGGTTGCTGTGGTTTTGGGGTGCTTCAAGAGCTCTAAGTGAATATGGTGCTAGCTCATAAGAGAAGAGACTGTTCTGGAGAGAAGAAAAATCAGTTTCTGAATAAATGAAAGTTGAGGCAAAGTGTCTATACAAGAATTTTTTCTTTGCCCACCAGAAAATCACATCATCTTTCCTGCTGTAGTGAAATGGATTTAGCTGTTCACAGTGAACAGACGGGACTGATTTATGTTTTCAGAAGAATTTTATGAAAGCTGCCAGTTCTTTCATGTTACCCATTTTTTCAACACCTTCTGACTGTAAAATTGGCTGAGTAGTGCTGAGTTCTAGCTGATGATGCCAAAGTTGTTCCCAAAAACCAGTCAGGATTTTTTTCAATCTTCTTTCAGAGAAAGATCAACTTGGAAGGGAGCAGGCCATCTTAGAAATGTTTTATGACAAGGTGTGACTAAAAGGAGGAGAACAGGAGAAGTGTTCACATGCTTCTCAGCTTTCTGCTGAGGAGATTCATCATCAAGACCAGAAGTAGTACAGCTAGAACATAGCTCTCATTCCAGATTCATCTCAGAACTTTCTTTCCTTCTGTATATTGATTTTGCCACAGCTCCTGGCTCCTCACTCCTCAGTGCTGCTCCTCAGTTTGCTTTCTGTTCCTTTAAATCAATTTCTATCTCTGCAGCATCAATTTCCCAGCA
This sequence comes from Anabacerthia variegaticeps, assembly GCA_035583185.1. NCBI lineage: Eukaryota > Metazoa > Chordata > Aves > Passeriformes > Furnariidae > Anabacerthia > Anabacerthia variegaticeps. The sequence continues at coordinate 41,414,628 of JAWWEW010000001.1, read as the reverse complement.
GCTGCTGTCTGAGAAACACAACAGGAAAAACTTACTTGTTTTGGTCAGAACACCTGGCAAGAATGATTTTTTTTTTTCTTGGTAGATAATTTGTTTGGGTCAGAACATGTGGTAAGAATATGTTTGGCACAGACTCTTTATGCCTCCATAGGCGTTCTTTTTTCACCTGTTCCCCCACTGCTGCTTTTGTCTTGTCTGTATTTCACATACATGTCTTTAAAGCCTGAGCAAAAGCCCAAGGTTGACAACAACACAGTGACTTACCCAAATACAGCTGAAACATGAAGAGAGAGGGTGCTCACCTGGGGACTGTGGCACATGGAAGAAGACTGGGTGAATATATTTTTGTAGCAACATCAAGGTCTGTTGACAACCCTGCAGGAGGCAAGCTAGAGTTTTAATAAAGACAGTAGTTAAATAGAAGTATCATGACCCAAGGATTCAGGGGAACAGAACAAGTGGAACAGTGTACTCTTTACGCCTTCTCTAAAGAAAAGAATATTTTTGGGGATAATTTCTACAGCTGGCACAAATTGCAAAAAGAAATAAAGTTCTTAGGTTTTCTGAGTTCCTAAGGTGGATGATTCAGACCCAGGAGCTAGTATCATGAACTACAAGGTGATTTCAGTTATGTGAGTTGCACAATCAGTATGATTCTATATATGAGATTCAGACAAATGGTGCATAGTTTAGAATTTTTTAGATGACTCTTGAAATTCTCAATTATACCAAAAAATTGCCTAATTCATTAGCATTAAATAAATACATACCTGAAATGCAAAGCCATCAAATATTGGATAAAAAAATTCAGTTTCATTCATGCCAGTGAGTTTTCAAACAGAAATTGTGGCCTTTTTTCAACTGTACATGTCACAATGCTTTAGAAAAAAAAAAGGTCAGCATCATTAAAATTAATGAGCAGGTTTAGAAATGAGTGACTAAGGTAATAAGGGTTCAGAAATCACTGCAATATTGGTTTCTGTGTGCCTGCTTCCAGACAGAGCACTAAGACTAAGACACAAACTAGTGATTGTTTTCCAAAACACATGGTGATGTGGTGGGTGAGTGGAAAAAAACATAATTTCCCCAAAATATTTCTGCTGCTTGTTTTCTCAGCTGATTTTTACAGGAGCCACTTTTTTAGCATCTCTGCAGTAACGTTCTCCTTTTCTCTGAATGACATTGCTGCCTGTCCTCCCTCAGAGTAGCTAGGTAGCCACTAGAAAAATTAAAAAAGGGAGAAGAAAAATAAAAAAAAGGATCATTCTAATATATTTAAATATACAAAAATGACACATTGGAAAACAATGTTCTTTATGTTTCTCTTTTGCTCAGTTGGGGAAGAGATGGTGAATCATAACAAGTCTTATAAAACTGGCTTTCTCTTAGACATTTGACACTTATTTTTGCCAGCATCTTAAAAATTGGAGAGCTATAGCAGCCCACAACAACATGCATATCTTTCTGCACACATATTCCCACACTTGCCAAGGCTGGAAATGTAGGAAGGCATCCACACTGTAGACTATGTCATTGCTCCTTCAAACTTATGAGGCCGATTTTGGTTAATGTCACAGTGTTCAAATGATTATATTTCTTATATCCACCATTTATTTTCTTTACATTATAATTTTCCTAGTTAAAAAGGTGGAATAGATTTATGGCAAAGGAAAAAGTACAGTATTTATTATGGCTGATTTATTTTTACAGATATAAAATTAATAGACGTAGCTATTATTCTCCTTGTCGATAAACTACAGTTTTAAATTTAATCAGCCAGTCTTTAGTGTAAGCGAGAGCCATGTCAGTGGTTCATTTCTGCTTGAATTCCTTTTGAATAAAGTGCATTATTGAAGTTTATAACGCTGAGTGCTTGAGAAAGAAAAAAAGGGAAAGAGTGACAGATTCCTATGGCAAAAAGGACTTTATTTTTTTAAACAAAAATTTCATCACGTTAATCAATTTCATTGAAGTTTAGTGTGCTTTAAGATGCAAATGTTTGAAAAGTGCTTTTAAGATACAAAGGAAGAGCAACCTACAGAACAACAACAACAACAATAATAACAACAAACAGAACAAAAAGAAACCCAAACCAACAAACCAACCAAAAAAAAAAAAAAAAACAGGTCAGAAAATTATAATGGGATCTGTCAGGCTATTAATAACTTTAATAGAAACAAATTTTATATGAATAGCAAAAAAAAACCCCAAACTTTGGGTATCTTTGAAGGTAGTATTTATGATTGGTAACTTTTCTTATATTGTCACCTCCTCACAATGAAATAACAGGGGATGTGATAATACCTCTTAATAATGCACTTCTAACAATTCTCCTCTTGCTAATTATGAAAAATACGAGGATAATCCCAGTCAATCAATCTTTAGTTTGCTTTGAGGTTCTTAGTGACCACACTCTAAACATTCAAAATGCTCTCTGTGAACAGGAGGGTACTTGGCTAGAAATGCACACAGCCTTCACATGATTGGAAATCCCCCAGTGAAAGACTCAAACACCTGCATAAGACTTACCAGTGCACATTTTCATAAGACTAAATGTTTATTTCTGTTGCTTGTGTTAGTGACTGATCCAGCCATATAAATTAAATTAGTTAAAATTTATCTTTTTTAATATAGATGCAGTCTCTTGAGACAGCAAGCATAAACACTTATACTAAGTAATATCATCCAAATCCACCCCCAGAAATGCACTTTTTACAAATTTTCAAGGATGCCAACTCAACATTACAATAACATCATTTCTGCTTTTGCTTCCCTCCCTCCCTTCTTCCCCTCTCTCTCTATCCTTCTTCCCCTCCCTCCCCTCAAAGGGCTCCAAACAAGCCAAAATCCTCTAACAACCTTTGACTATGAGGGTTTTTTCGGTTGGGTTTTGTCCTTATATTTCTCTATGCACAAGTCTAAACAAGACATAGTCCCACTTAATTCCATTACAGTCGTTAATGATGACAACAGCAATCAATAAAACCCCAGAATCCTCTTAACGTACTGCCCTTGAAATGAGAGGCAGCAAAACGGGTACTATAGTAATGTAGCTTGAGATGGCAAATCACTCCTGGGTTTCAATCCCCTCTGTATTAAAGAAAATAACTGGTGTATTTTTACTCAACTTTCTTCAGAGTATACAATTACAGGCAATACTGCACACACAGGAAAGAGAAGGAGCTAAATACCTTGCTGTGATTACCTGGGTGGTTGCACTGTTCTGAAATAAGTATAATTCTCAAATAAGTATAATCAGATGAAGGTGTACAGATTTATAGCTGACCCCTCTAACATCATGTTGACAAATACATGCCCAAACTTCTTGCACTCTGAGAAGATTGCAAAATCTTTTTTTATACTCAATACTGAACTTGTTGCCATGCTAATTATGAACACACCTTATTATCAGCTTGAAGTGGAAAGGTGATCCTGCGCCTGCCTCTTAACCATGGTGCAGACCCACTGCCTTAAGGTGGGGTAGAACAGGACCAGTGTCATATTTGGATAGATGAATTGTGAAGACATATGACTCACCTTGTGCTCCTGCCTCCTGAGCCAAGGGCATATACCTCAGGAAGATAAAGGCAAGCAAAATAAAGTGAATGAATGCCTTCAGAACAGTGAAGAACTGAAAATCACTATCCCAGTAGATATGCCCAAGGTGGAAAAATGGCCACTGTGAATTTCTGTGATAAGGGCTTTTTGTCAATGACTTTGCTGCTGGTTTGCACAGTTAAAATGGAGTGATTTTAAAAACCAATGAATATATCTTATGTAACACCCAAGTCAATTACTGCTTTAACTCATTTCAGATTGCTGACAGCAGATGGTGTGTGCTCAGGTACCTCTGACACAATACTACTGGTTTTGGCATCATGACAGCTAGACGTGAAATAAACTAAACCCTGATCACATTAAGCCAACTATTTGATCGTAACTAATGGAGGGCACAGAGCAAGGCAATCTGGCCAGTCATCATTAATGTCAATCAGTTGAACTCAGCCTCCATAATCATGCTCAAAACCAAAAAATATCCCAAGACAGTCCAGTGAGGGGCAGACCTAAAGACTATCTTTTACATATGAAATGTAAATATTTCAAAGAATATGCTGAGCCTGTTGAAAAATGATCAGCTCGCAGCCTCTATCCTTCCCTTGATGTTGTGATGCAGAGCAGAGGCTGACAAGGCATGATATCACAGAATTTCACTCCTCTGTCTTCTTCATATTGTTAAAGAACTTTTATATATAACATTTACTGAGAAGTTTTAGGTTTCACAAATGCTTTCTTTATCTTTGATACTGTAAAAAACTTCACTTCCTCTTCCATACTGTGTTGTTGATACCACTGACACAGGATAACTCTTTCTTAAAGAAGGATGAATGTTAATAAAAGAGAACTAATTAGCTACCAAAGAAATCTTTTCCCTATGTAAAAATCAAGTGTTTTGGCTTCAGAAATGGACAAGATCTGTAAGACAAAGTAGAATTTGGCTACTCTGTTCGACATAGTCAAAATTTTCTACTGTTTGCACAGGTTTGTTCAGCCTCTTTCATTTGAAAAAAATTAGGATCCCCACTTTGTTCTCTGCCTCTGTTTCTTATACACACAGAACAAATGAAAAGATATAAACCATTCAGGTACATACAAATATATATTTTAAAAGCTTCTGATGCAATTGTCGCTATGTGGGACAGTAGTAATAGTTTAAAGTTTATTTATTTATAGTTACTTTCTTTGTGAATCAATAGAGCTCTAGTGTCATGTAAGTTAAAATCAGAAGAGTTAGAATTTTCCTAGACCAAAATATGAGTATTTTAGTTTTAATGGCAGTATTTCTATTCTGCTTATGCTCTGATTTTGATATTAATTTCTGACTGACTTGACTGTAACTATGGGAAAAGCCTTTGCAGAGAAGGGACCCGTATAAAGGGAAAAATCTTTAACACAGTTGAAATTTTCAAATTTTGCATGTAGTGAAAAATCAGGAGATGAGTATTGTATTGCTTTCTGGAAGAACTGATTTTCAAGCCTAGACTTACCTCCTGCATGTCAGAAATTGTGCAGTAATTTTATCATGAAAGATATTGTAGGATGGTGTTGCAGTATCTAAGGAACCAATTTTAGTAACACAAAAACAGATGTTGGAGGCATAACAGGAGTGAAATATCAAAACCATTTTTAGGCATGGTAATAATTTCTGCCAGAGCGTGCTATACTTTGAAAATTTATTGATTATTATTATTATATTATTATCATCATCATTATTAATTATTTTATTTTAGTATGAATTTATAAAGAACTGAGCTGCTGTTGCTTGGGTTGGGCTATAGGTATCATGAAGTCTTAGTCCAAGTACAAAGTGTGGACACCTTACAAAATAAAATGTCAATATGATCTCATCCAAGCTTTGCTTTTAAACCTGCAGAGAACATTCCTGTGACATCCAAAATAAATTACACAGTAGTTTACCATTTTTCAAACCTTCAGAATGTGTGTAGCCAAAGATTACTCCTGTGTCTTTGTAGGTGTTCATTCAAACCACTGGTTTCCAGTGAAAGGTCTTTTAGTACAATGATCATGTTACACTTGTGAGATGGCTGTGGAATTCTCAAAAGCAGTCTTCACTTACCTATTTTGTGTAAAATTCCTATAATTGTATCTGAATGCTTCACAGTCTTCAGCATACAGTAGAACAGTAAAAAGAAAAAAGGTTTAAAAGAGATCTTAAGAGGTCGCTTAAATAACTCCATGTTATTTCTGAGATGTTTCTGATGGATCTTCCTCATCCTTCCTATGTAAATGATTCACCAGTTTAACTGCCTTTAGACTAAAAGTGATTTCTTATTTTCTAACCAAAAAGTACTTCATGACAATATAAATTTAGTTTTTCATGTAAAACCATTTCATTTTTCACCATTTTCCTTGGTGATTATAGAAAAAAAAACATTTTGTTCCTCTTTGTGGCAGCTTTTTATGTAGTCGAAGGCAGTTATTTTTTTTCCCTAGACTGATTCGGTTCTTTCATGCAGTCCATAGGCCATGTTCTGTAGCCTTGTGTTCAGACTTATATCTCTTCTCTGGACCAGAGCAATATCTTGAATTAAATTCAGCTGAGGTCTGCCCCAAGACGGAATGAATGAGTTCATGAATCTGACATTATATAAACCTCAATAGCAGCCTTTTATATTTTTTTTTAATTGCAATATGCTGTTACAGCCACTAGCCCACAGACATTGTTTCCTCCTGCATCTTTACTAAATAAGCTGCATCAATGTGAAAAGGATTTGAAGAATCAGGAGTACAGGGGAAGAGAAATCAAGAGGATTCCCTCACTCTGTGTACTGGAGGAAAAAATATCCTTAATGACAAGTCACCATAAAGTCTACAAATTTCAGTGTCTTTCTCCTGTTCACACACCTGTAATTGAACTATAGAATTTCATTCCTTTAGCCCACTCTTCTTGACACTCCTTGCTCCCCTACTTCAGCAGTATGTTGGGAACCTGGAGGAAGACAAGTAGTAGCAAACACTGTTACCAGAATAGAACATATGTAGGGGACCTAAAACAAGCTGTGAAAATATGGTTTTTAAAATGTCGATCCTTATGTTTTTGTCTCTTTCCAGAACAAAAGAATATTTAATATTTGATTCATTTGTTCCCCTATATAAAACAATAAATGTTGAACTCTGTTTATAGTGTAATGGGACCATGTCTTGAGTTGTTAGCACAAGATATAATAGCAAAAGTGATGGAAGAACATGATTTCAAAATGATTGCTTATTTAGGACATAATTCTAATTGCAAATATGTTGGCTTCTATTTCCTTTAAATGGGTCACAGCTGCTTTATGCTATTCAAACCTTCCTTAGGAACGTAGAAAATGAGAGAAAACAAAGAATTACTGCCTGAAGGAGACTAACTTTACTTTTAAACTTAGCTAGAGGGCATGACTATATTTTGAAGCCTTTACCAAGAAAGTTCAATTTGGCTGAAGGATGTGTTTCAGTCCTGAAATGCTCTCAGGTACTCTATGTAACATATATACATGCAAGAATAGGAGATTTTCTTAACTGATCCCAAATGAAAGATTACTTTGAAAAAGAAGAGAAAATAGAAGTGTCAAATTACTCACTTGGAAGAGATTTCAGAGGAGGACTTTTTTAATCTCAGAGAAAAATAATTGAAGAGGACTAATCAATTGCAAGTGATTTACAAATTGGTAAAAAAAAAATGACATGTCCAGAAGTATCATGGAAATCTCATTAAACAGCTGTATGGATCCTAGTAGCACAGATACCTGGCCGAATCAAGCTTAGGGAATAAGGAGTAATAAACCACAGCATGCTTATTAGCTTTGATCAGAGGTACTGTATTCAACTTTTGCTCTCAGAGCTAGGGGATTACCAAAAACCCTTTGGAACTTGTCTGAAGTTGCTATGATTATGATGCAGATTATCCAAACATAGAAGCATATTTTCTTGTATACAGTGAAACAACAAGAATCTATAAAAGAACAGAAACAGATGAACAAATGACTGAATGACAGAAAACACAAAGCTCAGGGAAAGTTCCAAATCTTCTGTTTTTATAAAAACATTATATCATTGATTAGAAATGAATGTTATGTTCCTGATCTGTTCTATCTCTTTGCGTACGAAATTGGAGTGAAGAGAGTTCCTCACTGCACAAGAATTTCATCCAGGGAAAGACAGAAAAAGTTTATAACACTGAGTCTATTCTACCTGAATTCTTTAGAGATAAAGGAAAAGTTATTTCTCAATTTGCTAACACGATATTTAGAAAGGTTATATATGATCTAAAAGAAGCTAAACAAAGTTATGATCAAATGAAGAGAGATGTGTAAACAACTAGTTGAACAGTGGATAAGAGGAAGTAAAGGACTGAAAATTAAGAAGATAGTTGCCAGTTTCATCAAGAAATGCTTTTGCTCATATTTTTGACCTTATTTTTCATATTTAGATTCATCTTCCTTTTAACAGTTCAATCACTTGCTATTTTTAAAGTTAAATTTGAAAAAGAAAGAAAAGAGAATGAAAAAAAAAAATCCCAACAAGTGTTCTTTCACCTGGTGTTCTCTTTTTATCTTTTTTGCCATATATTTTGTGGCTTTGTTTTTGTATTACTGAAGCACTTCTGAATGTTAACGATAAAGTACTTGGCTTGAACCCAACATGTGCAATAATAGGCTTAGTTACTCAGTACTTGTCCAGAATCTCTGAGAATTTCAAACCTCAACATATTTGGAAGCAGTACATATCTTATTCTTATTTTAAAACAATAAGAAAAATAAAGTGTATGCCAGAACGTGGATGTTATAACTTGATTTGAAAACCCTTAAAGCAGGAAAGACTGATTTAAAACAACAACAACAACAACATCAAAAAGTTGAAGAGTAAAAAAGGAAAGGGAAGTTTTATCAGAAAGTAATGTGTCTGCCTAATACACCAGATGCCATTCAAAAGGACATCAAGAAGCTGGATAAATGGGCCAACCAACAAGAATACCATGAAGTTCAATACAGGGAAATGCCTAGTCATCCTCCTGATGAGGAATAAGCTCAGGCTCCAAGGCAGCCTAAGGATTGCTGGCTAGAAAGCAGCTCTGCAGTGAAGAACACAGGGTCATGGTGGACAAGCTGAGCTTGATCCAGCAATGTGTCCTTGCTGTACAAAAGGAAAACAGCATCCTGCCCCCAGCGCGCATTGGTACCTGGGATTGTTCCTCCCCAGGTGCAGGACTTTGCACTTCCCCTTGTTGGACTTCAAGAGGTTCTATCAGCTCATTTCTCCAGCCTGACCAGGTCCCTCTGCTGAGGCAGCACAACCCTCTGGTGTATCGTCTCATCCAGTCACCAAAGCAGGGACCTGCATTCTGAAATCATGCCAGATCCTGAATCTCAGGGACCTGAAAGCACACCAGTTTACTGGCAGCATTCTGTGCAATGCTCTCTTCTAGCTAGCTCTAAAGCAGACTATTCTCATGTCAGACATGCTCTCTGGAATGTTAGATTAGGTGCAGAGATTAGATGTTTGCGCATTCAGTGGGAGAGGTAACACTTCAGAAGCTAGGAGAAACTGCATTTGATCTGTAGGAGATTAAATTCCTTTAAGTCACTGGCAATGACTTTTTAGCCAAAAGAGAAAAGAAGGTTCTATGACTGGAGGCAAAATGTGAACCAATTCAGGGAAGTCTTTTTTCCTCCATCTGTTGACCGACCAGCTTTCTTGAAAAATTCCTTCAGCCCATATATCAGAGCAGGTGGAATTGAGAAATTCACCTGGAGGCAATCCCCATCTGTCTGCACCCAGACCATATCCTGCCATAACCTCCACCTAGTTACAAGCTGGAAAGTTAGCCAAGGTGTGGGACTTGGCCACCACCTCTCCCCAACAAATTAAAGTCAAGGATCCTCAGTAGCATGATGCTCTTGGTCCTCTGCACAATAAGCAGAACCTTTCATAAACTCTGAGTTACTAAACCAATGTTGTATAAAAAGCAGTGCAAGGATTACAAACAACAGTGCCAATGCTAATTAGGGTTAGCCGAGGTTTTCTCATTCATACAGCTAAGGGAACATATGGGAAATGTCATGTTGTCATTGCAGATTCTTTGCTTCAAAAAGTTGTGTGAAACATCAAAGCCAAGTAAAATAATAGCTGCACGCAACAAATGTGAGGTACAAGATAATATAACTTTTTTCACTGTCTGACAGGTGCTGCAGTAAGAATGCATGCAAAAATGAGATCTGCTGTGATGTCTATTGTCAAGCTGTTACTCTGACTCTTCTTCTGAGACATCTCTCTAATTTTTATGTGAAAGCATTTAAAATATGATTTTTCAATAGAACTGTCTTTATTCAAACAGCACAGAAAGCCCTAGAATCGAAAATATCATTAACTGAAAAAAATCATGCCTTGCAAAAGCTCGAAACATTTCCTTTTCATACAGACATAGCTCTTCTTTCTTCCTATAGTCTGTAGGATTGAACTAGAAGAGAGGCGACAATTCTGATTGTGTTAATTGTTAACTGATCCAAATTTTAAAGCAATTTTTTTAAAATATTACTATTTGCGTATAGAACTCTTTTCCATTCTGTACAAATAATAGAAGAGGCATTTCACCTTTTGTGTTAGGACCCACCTAGGAAGGAAACCTTTTCAGATGTTGCTCCAAGTGGTCATGTGTACGTATGCCCTAAACATAACACTCATAACTTCATTGGCTACTGCCATTTCTGAGAAACACTGAAGCAATTCTGAGCAGACAAAACAGAAGCTGGTGGGAGGGACTCATAGACTGAGATTAACATCTGCTTAAGAGAAGAAGTAGAAAGTATGCTAGATTCAAGATGGGAATGAGCTGTTTGTTTATTTGTTTAGTCTTCATTTTCCCCTTGTATTTTGCATTAGGAATGTTATTGGATTCACTGTTCACAGATTCCCAAAGAAAGGAAACACAAGTAGCTGAAATGTAGACATTTCCAGAAGTTTTGTGTCTATTCCTGTCTACTAACAAAACACGGAAAGATTAACATTTTGCAAGAGCATACATTTTCTCCTTGTATACCCCATGCCAGATGACCCAGCCCCTTGGGTTTCTGTTTTTCAGACATTTTTTTCTTAATTTTTAATTTTCTTTGGGGTGCATGTGTGTGTGTGTGTAGTTTGGTCTTTTTTTGGTTTGGTTTGGTTTGGTTTGGTTTGTCTGTCTGGTTGGTTGGTTGGTTGGTGTTTTTTGTTTGTTTCTCATTTAATCTTACATAATAGAGGCAAGCACATCAGTCAGCTTTAAGAAGGTCTGGTTGCTCAGTCATCCTCACTGGTAAGCTTAACAGGATGGCAAAGGTGGGTCTTAAGCTGTGTGTGGACTTTCAGAAGTTCAAGTCATATGCCAGATTGTGCCATCTGGCTAAGAGGAAAGCTAAGCCAGCATGGAAACTTCTGGGTAACCTGAATGTCTGACTTTGGGGAAGCAAATCATTAGGCTATGTTAAAACTGGAAATCCCCAAGTCTGAGGAGCAGCGGGACCTGTTGGGAGCTGTTGTGATCTTTTGTGAACCACAGTTTGAGCTCTCTTCTCTCAGCTCTCCAGAATATGTGATGTCTATCTTGTAGCCCTTCGCCATTTGAAGGTTTGATGGCCGGTTGCTGGGATCAGAAAGGTTGGACATATACACGTTATTGGGATACCAAAAGCTTACTAGTGATTTTAAGGACTGAACATAGCACAATTTTTTAATGCAATATTCAGGACTGCTCAATGAAACCTTATTTTTACACTACCTTACTTCTTAACTTGATGCCATGACTTGAGTTGATAAATACTACCTGAAAAGCTATCTACACATTGTTCATGGCAGAGATTACTAGAAAGATGTTGAGAAAACTCATTATGTAGAATCATAGTGTAGAGACTTGTTTTAGTTACTTATCATTTGACTCTGCTATGGAAGGGTTTGTTGTGGTACTTTTTTTTTTTTCTACTGACCCTTTCTTCTAGTTATGTAACAGAATATGGAAGACAGGGTTACCAAGAGAAACTGGGACTCTTTAGGGCCTGTAGATGGCATTATGACATTACTGCATTTCTGTTGACTACCCCTGAACACATTAAAAATGATAAAGTACCAAGAGGTCATAAAGGTGTATAGCAGCTGTGTCACAGCTGATGAAGTTACATGACTGCCAACTAGTATCATTTAAATCCCTTAAAAATACCAAGCGTAATGTTTAGCTGCAGCTCAGTGTGGTAAGTGAATGCCATATAACCTATGAGTAATGTACTGAGTAATGCAATCTAACTGCTTCTCATGAGAATTTGGCTGTGGTTTTAGTCAACTAAGATTAGCAATTGGCAAATCAAAACTGGAAGTCTTTGTGTAGTCTACAGTGGAAAAGGCCAAGACGTGCCTTAGGGCCTTCATTGTACTGTCATGTAGAAAGCAATGTGACCTGACTACACTATTGATATTATATCTTTGAATTACTGAAGATGTGTCTCTTGAAAGGAATATTATTGCATTCTTTTCTTCTCAGAATCTAAGGCAAAAAATGAAGATGCAGCTAAAAGTGAAAACATATACTTAAGGAAGTGTAGGATTCAGTTAACGTGTTCTCCTTCCTTCTGTGAATTAAGTTTCAGGTCAGTAGTCTGTAACAAATCCTCTGTTCCAGGGAGAGACAAGCTGGTGCATTACAACACAAAAAACACACTACCTTTAAAAATGCTTGTGAAAATAAGATTATATCTACCAGGATACATAAAATATTTGACACATTAAATCAATAATATTTTTCTGAGATTAACAAATCCTATTCTTATTTAAAGGACCTATTCTTTCAGCAGAGATCAGCTACACTAATATTACCCTCAGTAAGCGCAGTAAATTCTGAGGTAATCATTATGAACTGAGATGAAAATTTTACTACAGTGCTTATTCAAAACATAAAGCTTTCTTGTATGTTTATGTTTTGCTAGTATTCCTTACTATAGTGTTAATAGTTGAAATTGTACGCGGCGTTATATTATGTATATCAAGTATGGCTGCGGAGTAATGGAATTGCTTACCATGTGGAATTCAAAGAAGGATATCAAAGTCACTGTTCTTTGGCTGTAATTTGGGGGTTGCTCACATTGAACAGGCATTGTTTTGCATCAACCACAGTCATTTTTGTAGATGCAGAGCAGGTGCCATGATCTAGTTTTCTACCAGAAAAAGTCTTATTGCTATGCTTTTTAATCAGGTCGGTGATATTGTATCAGAAGAATTAAGTGGTTCTGTTGATTCAGAAACTGAGCAAAACACAACAGTTAATGATAGCAGTGTTCTGCTGTGGAAGAAAAAAACATCTCACATAAGTTAGGTGACTGTTAATCAGAAGCTGCATCCATATTGCATATAGATATTTCTCTGTGTGAAATAAGCATATCTTCAATGTTTTCACACAAGATTTTGGATAGGTTAGGTTTACCTCAAATGACTTTTTTCCTGGCATCCTTTGAGCCATGTCTGCCAGCTGACAAGAGGCTCTTGAAAGTTTTAGAGCTTTCAGCCTTTGAAACATGGACTTGCATTCCTGGTTAACACACAGAGAACTGGAGCAATGAATTCTGTAGGAGAATGAATCTGTAAGAATGGAGCAAATAGCTGTTAGGAGAGACTACAGAAACACATCTCTGTACAACAGTAAGCACAATCCATCCTCCATTCACTACAATAGTTCCCTGTGGAGTGCTGAATAGGTAGAGCAGAACTTGCATCTGTCTGTCTTAGCAGCTCCATTGGCTTTTTCAGACTCAGGTGTCTTGCATATGAGAGGAAACAGTGTGCTCTGAGCAAAGTCATGAATCTTGGACAACATTACCGTAGTTAAATTCAATGTGCATTCTTTTGCCAGCTAATAGGTTATCAATATATTTATTCATTAAAAGTATGGGATAAAACTAGAGTGAAGGGAAATGAATACTCAAACCCACTGTGTTTGATTTTGCAGGTATCAATGCTATATTTGACTCTAATATCCTTTAAAAGACTGCTTTGGATAATACTCATTTTATGCATTTAAAAAAAAAAATGTTTTGAAATGTACAGTGCAATTTTCTTCCCAGGAAGAAGGTTAGTAAATGTTTTGCTGTGAGAAATGGAGTTTGTCTGCATGACAGATAGTGACTTTGTGCCTGAGCATAGTGATTGTGTAATGTTATGCTTCTTGTGGTGCTACTTAGCTGAAATACAACTGAGGTTTTGAGATCCAGATCTGGCACTGAACAATGCTGCTTCTCTGCTATGAATCTGTGCAATTTAGTCACCAGAGGATAAACCTTGCAAGCTCAAATCCAGTTAAATCAAGAAGTCCTTTTCCTATGTCAAATACAACTGTAAAAATTAAGTAGTATGTACAGAACAGTATACAACAGTTCTTGCATACTCATACATGCTCTAGTTGACTTCAGTGTTGAGTACTTTGAGCATCCACTGCTCAATTTGTTTCAAATAGATTCTGGTCCTAATTTTATTACCTCTGTAGGAGTGTGTTTTCATTTAGGACAATGAAGCAGGCATTCATGAATGAGTGGTAATTAGGCTGAGGTATTTAGGCTGTGCTCCTAATAAGAGACACAGCAAATTAGGCGTTTACTAATAATTTTAGGGAAACAATCTGAACAGTTCCTCTATCACGTTGAAAATCACTGAGAAATTGAGGAGAACAAGGTCCATCTTAAATTACTAGTGCTACTTTGAGTGCTATATTACTTTAATTATTAGCAATATCTCAGAGGTTCTGTCATTCTTCAGATTTTATCAATTTCTTCTTCCCCGAGGGCTGTCTGCAGCTTAGGGGTGAGCCTGGTAGGGGAAACCTTCAGCTCCTGCCAGTCAGTGTTGCCAGTTCAAATGAATGGCAGTATCCCTACTGCCTGGAATGAATGCCATTTGTCCTTGAAAGTGGCTGGTTGCAACCACAAAACTCATTTCTTAGAAGTCTTTCTTGGGGTTTCCCCAGTCCTAGAACTGTTTCGACGTTTTCTACTACTTTCTGATGCCACTACGGTCATCTGAGCCCAGTTTGACCCACTATTATGTTTCTTATGTTTCTTCTGAAAAGCACTTGTCCATAATCATAGCCAGGCAGTGTTGTACAGAGTATTTAAAATTAAAGACGCTCTGCTGTAGAGTCTCTAAAAGCAGACAACATCATTAACTCTCATCCTTCTCTCCCCTGCCACGCTTCACGTATGGTGTGTGGGCCGCGACTTCACAAAGCAACCCTCAGATCTGCAAATGCACCAAGCAGCAAAAAAAAGTCAGTTAAAGAAACAGTATCTAAAGAGAAGAAAATTGCAATAAAAAATATCCCAGAGGTATATCGGCTGCCCTCAGCCAGCATGTGTTTGCAGGTACCTGGGGTAAGACAAAAGTTCTGGGAACTGCTGGTGACACCAGCACAACACAGGGACTGGTGCACCTCTTCAGCATGGTCCCATTTAATGTCATGGCCCCATTAAAACCATGAGCTGTTGAACACAGCAAAGAAAAGCCTGCAGTCTTCTAAGAAAGTGTTAATTTTCAAGGCATGAGTTGAGCCTTTTTCTCTCAAAGTGTTGACTGCAGACTCCAGACTTGCCTGAAACTCATAAGGTGTAGAACCTTGAAAAAGAGTGGGTGCGACACCTTCAGTATTCTTCTCAGATTCTAGTAAAAATTGAGAATCACTAAGTGGTTGAAGTTGTAAGCAACCTCTGGAGGTCATCTGGTCCACCTCCCCTATTAAAGCAGTGCCACCTAGAGCAGGTTGCTCAAGACCATGTTCAAATGGCTTTTGAATGTCTCTGAGGATGTAGTTTCCACTGTCTCTGGGCAACCTGTGTCAGTGCTTGGTCACCTTCACAGCAAAAACACGTTTCCTGATGTTCAGAATTTTCTCCCATATCTACCATACTTTCTTCAGAGACATTTGCATTTTGTAAGCAGACAGGCGTAATTTCTTTGCAAATATAGACAGCGGCAAATATAGATTGTGAAATGATAGATGGCTACAGAAATGATCACTACAGACTTTGCAATCAGCTGCTGAAGCAGGTACACTTGTAATTCAAAGAAGACATTGTTAAAGAGTGGATTTGTATCACAGTGAGTTGTTTGATGGATGGGTTGAATCAACCATCTTGTCTGTGTGTGTAGGGGGCAAGGGGGCCAAGCCTGTCCACCTGGTACAGCCTGCAGCCACCATGGCTATGTCCCCAGAAGGCACACAGCATGGGACCCACCTGGGACACCTGTCAATCAACAAGGCCCAGCTGGTAGCCCACCCACACCACATCCCTGGAGCCTCTGACTGGCTGTGGTGTCCCTCACTGTGTCTAGAAGGGCATGAAGTGGTCAGTGATCCAGATGTCCTGCCTGGGGGGAGCAGCCAGGACAGCCAAACCATATAACTGAGGCACACAAAGCCTCTGTTTTGAGTCTGGCCTCCTCTCCTGGAACATGATAGCATGTGACATCTTGGCAGTAACTATTTCTCTCTTCTGTCTTTATTCTTTCTTATCTTAATCTCTTTTTACTTCCTTTGTTCTTTTCTTCCTCTTGTGGGTGACGTAAAACTGATTGAGTCATATTTCACTTAAGTTGTGGGTTGGTTTTTGCTGGATGCAAAGAGGATTCTCTACTCCACAGTGATGCCTGCTGGCTTGTAAAACCCTTGGGGGCTAGAGAAGCAGAGTTCTGAATTTTGTTTGGAGAGAGGCAGGGAAATCCTTTTGTTCCTAGTAACCTGTTGTTCAGTGTAATGCTCTTATGGAATCTTTTTTAAATGTTATTCCTGTAAACCCTTTTGCCAAAGCACCTATTTTCTCACTGAATTAAAGCAAATCTCTTGGGGAAAGGCATGTAACTTATTTTGGCTGTCAATTCAAGGTATCAAAGAACTAGGACTGTTCAAAAGTTTCATGTGGGAACTATTGAGACTCTAAATTAAAGTGCAACACCTGGCCACATGTGTTCAACATCAGGGTGTAACAGGCATGCCCCCTTCTCTGGATCTCTCCACAAGGCCAGTCCTCAAAAAATTCAGGTAAATAGCCTACCAGGAAACAGTAGAGTCCATATAGTTCCACTTCCTTGTCTAGTAGTAAGACTAAACAGAGCTGATTTCTCCTTGTCTTTGTTACAGGTTCCATGGTCATTGCAATCTCTTGCTTTCCACATGGGAATGGCTAGAGAAGGGAAGAAGACTTGTCTGAGCTACTACAGACATAACAGCCGCTTGACAGCTTTTAACTGAAGTAATAAAATAAAAAAAAATCACTCTTACTGACATATTATTCATCTTCATAGGTTTTTTCAATACAACTTCATGACAGTACCAGCCTCCTTTTGGCATTTTTGTGAAATTAGTTAACTGCCTGCCAGCAAAATCCCACTTCCTTCCCCCACCAAGTTAGAAAAAGGAATGAAGTTGCTAGAGCAGATCTGTAGGCTGCTCTTCAGGCACAAGTTAAAGTACAAGGTATGCTATCTGAATATAAGAAAAAAAACCTTTTTTTTCACTGTGAGGGTGGTAAAATACTAGAGACAGGTAGAGAATATCTTTGGAGATATTGAAAGTGTGACTGACCATGGTCTTGGGGGAACCTGCTTAATATCTGTTCACTTTCACATGAGAGTCTGGGCTTTCAGCTCCCGTTGGAAACTCTTCCAAATACTGACTTTCCCCTACAATTTTATGCAGCACCTAATAGAGTACAATCTTGATTTTTTTTCTAGGCTCTGGTTTCTACTATAATACCAGTGTTATTGATGACTTAATTTCTTAAATGCCATGTTCACTTTTAAGTGCTCAATTGTACTTTTTTTTTTTTTTTCCAAATGTTTTTGTGCAATGTAGCACAAATCACAGTGACTCCAAATGAATCCTATTTATGGTAAATAACTGCATTAGCTATATAGAATATAAAACTATATTTTTTCTTAATGTAGTTTGTATCCTTCTTTCTAAAGAGTCTTTCTAAATTTTTATTACCACCACTATCATTATATATTTAAGACTGAAATATAGGATATTTTCTCAAGCCAGGAATCTTTAGTCATTGTTGAGGCATTGGCGGGGAGGGGGGGTGGTGAGAAGGGGGGAGTGGATGTTTTGTGTTCTTTTTTGGTTTTGGGGTGTTTTGGGTTTTTGTGTGTGTGTGTGTTTTGGTTTTTTAGTGAACAATATGTATAAATAGAGAAAGCAAGGATAATACCTTTGTAATAATTTTTAAAAAATCAAATTTGTCTAGCAGTCATCAAACTCCTGTCTCAAGGAGCTTCTCAAGTACTAATTTGGCAAGCACTACGGTCTAATTGGTGAGGCGATGATGGATCAAAAGTCAGACTCAATGATCTTCGAGGTCTTTTCCAGCCTAAATGAGTCTATGATTCTATAAAAATGAACATCGAAAGAGAGTAGACTTGAAGTCTAAGAGACTGGCATAAGGCTATGCTGGATACCATCATTAATTGCTGAAGCAGGAAACAAAATAAAATTGAAAAAATTGTTTCTGCCACATTGTGCACATAATGCTTCTTCCTGTCCTTGTCTTTGGTGGTATCACATTGGGAAAAAGCATATCCATATCCCAACTACTCGTTGAGAGAATAGGCAGGAGACAGGCAGGCAAGAAGCAATCCAACTATATTAGTCACTCTAAGCTGAGAAGAGAAACTGACACTGTTATGAATTAATCTGATTTAAATTTAAGTTAAAAAATTGAAATAGTCTGAATGTTTCTTAGAATATTTCTCAACGATTTCAAGAATATATAGGACTTTTTACCATTCACTGATAAAGCTCTGGCTGCTCTTGCAGCCAGAATAGTCTTGCAAATTAAAGAACAACATCAAATGCTAGAGATTCAATGTTGCAACGTGGATAATAATTCATGGAGAAGAAAAGTGCCCTGGTTTATTTCTATTGAGGTTTATTTTTTTTAAAGGAAAAAAGCCAACATACATGGACTATGAAGGATTAAATAATCCTAATAAATTTTCTTTCCTTTACTTCAGCAGACCTCAGAGGTGAAAGAGATTCTAACAGAGATGGATATATTATGAGCCAAAAGAAAGGTAGCACGAGCAATTTTTAATTAGCTTAAATCACTTTCTATCTTCTTGCTTCAGCAAGTATTGTATTTTATGGATCTACATGTATTTTATTTTACACAGATTATAAACAATATAAATATAAATGGTATGTAATGTATAAATTATAATTGTTATATATAAATATAAATAGTATGCAATTTTGAAATTATAATTGGTTGTATATGTACCTTCATTGACATTGTCTCACTAATGGTAGTCATTTGTCAGTACTTGACAACAGAATTAGAAAATCATCCAAAAGCACTGTAATTCAAAAAGCAGATTGTTACATAGAACCTTACTACTCTTCAGTAGTAAGGAAAAGGTTTTCCTGCCTTTACTAGCTAGTTAAAATGGAAATAAATTCCTCTGGTGAAATACAGGGTTCTGGAAGTACATGATGGCAACAGAGATTAGATTGCTTTTACCTCCTGCTAGTTAGGACAGTGAGTAACAGTGTCACTGTAATGCAAAATCTCTGACTTTATTTGCCGTCCAACAGAAGATCAAGGTAATTCCGCCCAAGCAGTAAATCCAAAAAGAACAACAGGGAACTGAACTTTTTTAGACTCTGGAAACAGTACTTGCTAGCCATCCAATTTTTTTCCCTCTACTTGATCAACTTTGTTCACTTTCATCTCTGTTCCCTGTGATGTTTCACTCCCTTTCCAAACAATGCATGTCTAACTCCTACCCTTCTTTAGGGCTGGAAATCTATTTAAAACCACAAGGTGACCTGATTCTTAGCACTTGAAGTGTTATATTCTTTCACAGTGACAGCCGTTCTTCCAGGTTGTGAATGGGTCTGTGGTGCTTGGATGTAGTAAAAACACTTCTGATATCCACTAATTCAGTGTTCTTTTCTCTTCTGCCACTCATATGTTACTTTACTGGATGGGCATTCCCAGTATTCCTCCCAAATCTCATCCATCTTGTCTAGTTGGAATGCATGGTCTTGGAGCAGGAACTGTCCTGCTCAGGATGTACAACATCTATGACAACATGTCTGTTATCTCAGATGGAACTGTTATGTGGGAATAAAACATATTTATTTTGATTAGATTGAAGAACATTCTACAGATACAACATAGGATTACTCAATCCCTGGTTATTCCTCAGGATCACGTCTGTATCAATTATCTTCACTTATCACAGCTGTCTCAAAATAACTTCTAATTCTACAAATTGAACTACTTAATAAATATTTTGCAAAAATATATTTCAGGGTAGCAATTAACATTACACATTCATAGCATAAGAATTTGCTGTTGGTTTGTCAAAGTGTACTCAACTTATATATACATTTATATTCAAATATATGAGCATACTCAATTATGTTTTTGTGTATGGCATACAGGGACAAAAAGAATTTACATAATCTTTTGTAGTGCCTATGGATTATTTTGTCCATTCGTTTCATAGCTAGCTTAACTGTTGCTTTAGCAACCGAAAATCCAGTGTAGACAGCTCTCAGATCAGATAGAGTGATTCAGCTCAGTTCAAGTCTGACAGATATGACGTCATCACCACTTCTTTCACTATTTGCAGGCTTATACAAATAGAACATTCATTTTGCTTTTGGTAATGATGTAAAGATACAGTACTCATTGTACAGAGGTTATTGCTCCAATCTTTCACTCCTCTTCCTAGTGCACTGAAAGCCATAGTTCATGCCTTTTGAGGCTGTAATATCTGAGTGTATCATGTTCCTGCTGAGCCTTTACAATGTTCTGTATGCATCTCATATCTTGTTTAGAACAATGATTTGGCACTAAATCATCACTAGTCAGTTTTTCTGAAATGCAAGTCTGTCACTTGTCCACCTCAGGCCAGTGATGCAATGTAACACTACTTTACTGCCTTATCACATTCTACTGAGTATCCTTGGGCTAATTATTCCAGTTCACACCATCTGCATCACTGCAGGTACCCAACTATTTCCAGTTGTTTTGTGTAGTGATGATTATTTTCTTTAATCATATGAAAATAATAATTCCAAGGGAAAAAAAAACAATAGCTCAATGTAAACACTTCTAGAATAGATCTATTATGTACCTGGGATTCTGTATTCCATTACTTAGGTACTGGTGAACAAACTAGAAAGCCAGTTTAGGGTAAAGATGCACTACATACTGGCTTCTGTGAAGCTGTCTATCTGTGGTGTTTTGGTTAAAATGGATAAAAATGTACAGTACATATTTAGGAAATATATAGAAACTGAAATGTCATTACAATCAGTCTAGCCCCTTGATTGGCAATGGAGTAGGAGGTGAACAAGGGTATGCTTCCCAATATAATTTGAACATATTTTGCTATGATAAAGAGGGGAAAGGTCAGTTGTCTCTGCGTAGGACAAGAATTAATAGAACGTGTTTCTTAGAGCCACATGTGGAGATCATAATCCATTCTTGAAAAGGATATTTGAGCAAACTCAGATACATTTAATGAGAAGTAGACATGTACTTTTAAAACTAGTTGCCTGAAGTGCCTGCTTTAGTAAACAAGAAAAGAGTTCATCTAATTCTAAATATCATATCTAAATAGGTCAACTAACTCAGTTGAGAAGACAGGAAAATAAGAATAATTATTGAGCTAAAGGGCAAAAGCTCACCAAGCCAGCATTTTCTCTCTAGCTTTCTTGTCGGGTGAGACACAATCTCCAGGAAGGTGAAAGCCCCAGAGTGAGTCTCAACTCCTTCACAGTGGGTGTGCTGGCTCTTTTGACCTCATGTAATGGAGGAAATTTAGCTGCATAGACTGTCATCCTAAAAAGAAAAAAAAAAAAAAAAAGAATTAACAAATGCTGTCCAAATGTTTATGGTAGTAAAAAAGCATATGTTGGGCCTCTCACACTTTAACCCCAGCCAGCCACCAACACCAGCTTGTTCATCAGTAAGACCTGAGAGAAAATAGGAAGAATAAAAGATAGAAAATGCATGGGTTGAGACAAAGACAGTTTAACAGGGGAAGCAAAAGTCATGGACACAAGCAAACCAAAATGAGAAATTAATTCACTGCTTCCCATGGGCAGGAGGCACCACGTCCAGAAAATAGGATGCTATCATGTGTAATATATAACAGATGACAAAGACCATCCCTCCAAATGTCCCCCCCTTCCTTCTTCTTTCCCCCAGCTTTATATACTGAGCATGATGTTATACGTTAAGGAATATCCCTTTGGTCATTTTGGGTCACTTATCCCAGCTGTGTCTACTCCCAAACTCCTATGTACTCCCAGGCTCCTTGCCAGCGTTCAAGTATGAAAAGAAGAAAAGGACTCAGCTCTGTGTAAGCAATAACATTGCTCAGCAATAACAAAAACATCTCTATATGATCAACACTGTGTTCAGCACAAATCCAAAACGCAGCCCCATACCAGCCACTGTGAAGAAAATTAACTCTTCCCTAGACAAAACCAGTACACTCCAACTGCACATTGTTTCGGGCAAAGTTCTGTGGCATTGTTTTGATGGCAAAAGCAGTTTTAGGCAAGAATTTGACTAAGTTATTACAGTGATCACACTTCGCTCTAGAAATCTTGATTACATAAGAATTAATGAAAATATGGAATATACATCAGGAATCTTCTCTTTCAATTTTATAAACAATGTTGCATTAACAGTAGTTGCAGAGTAACTAGAAAATTTATTACTCATAGCTTACTAAGTAACTTTTTTTACTTCCTTTGGTTTTGAGAAAGTCATCAGAACATTGAAATAAAAACAAAATTGTAGAAATTAAAGACATGATATAAGTTGTAAAATAAGCAGAGAAGCACTAATTTTTAAAGGTTCAATATTACTGGCCCATGGATGAACCCATGCCAGACCAGACGGATACCTGAATGAGGCTGTGACCCTCTGAGTAGCCAGCACTCAAGCAGGCTCCTGACAGGACTGGTGGACTCATGAAAAGAATAGCCAACAGTGGAGCAGGTTTGCTGGCAGGTTTTGTGATCCTGTGTGGGACTGTGTTGGAGCAGCCTGTTCCTGAAGGACTGCACCCTGGAAGGGACTCATGCTAGGGCAGCTCTTGAGGAACTGTATCCCATGTGAAGGACCTGTGTTGGAGAAGTTCACGGAGCACTGTCTCCTGTGGGAGGGTCTCCATGCTGGAGCAGAGGAAGAGTATGAGGAGCCCTCCCTCTGAAAAAGAAGGAGGGGCAGACACAAAGTGTGATGAACTGACTGCAGCCCCTGCTGCCCATCTCACTACACCGCTGAATGGAAGAGGTAGAGAATTTGGGTGTGAAGTTGAGCCTGAGAAGAAGGGAGGAGTGAAGGAATGGTGGTTTATGATTTAGTTTTTATTTCTCTTTAATATGATTGGCAGTAACTTAGACTAGTTTCCCCAAGCTGAGGTTGTGTGATGATTACCAGCAAGTGATGTCTCTCTCTCCTTATCTCGAGCAATGAGGTTTACGGTATATTTTCCCTCCCTCTGTCCAGCTGAGAAGAGTAGTGATGGAACAACTTTAGTGGGCGCTGGTCTCCAGCAAGAGTCAACTCACACAGATATTCATATGTAGATACATGCATGGAAAGGTGTCCTGTAACTTAATGTTGCTGCTCCAGAGACTGTCAGTTTCTTCTTCAGAGCCCTGAGTGCATCGACCCTCCCTCCTGGCATTTGCTTGCTTCAGCTCAAGTACAGCTAGCTCCAGAAAGTGAAGCAAGTGGGTCTGGAAGTGAAATTTTTGTGTGAAGAAAGCTAGAAGCCTTTGTGTGGATGATACTCCTTCCCACAGGAGCTGCTGTTGTGCTAAGACTCTAGCCCTTGGCTCCTGGCAGTTCCTGGCTATGCACTTGATGATGCAGACCCTGAGCCAGATCCACAGGTTGACTTCCCAGCTTCAGCTCAGACCTGCCTTATCATCATGGATTTGCCTGGTTACTGCTGAGCTGTGTCTGATCCTAGTTATAATCACCAGACCTGATCCTGATCCTGACTTTCTGGCATGACTTCATGGCTTGGCCTCAGATCTGCAACACTACTACGGACTTAGGTGATGATCTGGGCTCCAGGCTGACTCCAGCTGTCCTGTCAGACATGACACTGTGCTTGGCACCTGGCTTCCTGTCCCTTAGGGAGCAGCTGGCTCTCGCCTCTCCCTGACAGTCTGTTCTTCAGACCTAATCTTCCTTTTGTTTCCTAGTCCCATAAATTGTCTTGAAGAGGTTTGGCTTATGAATAGTGGAATGGCTTATTGACAGGTTGAAATAAAGCCTCACTGCTGTTCTTCCAGGCTCATCGGTCAGATCCTTGTGGTTGAAAGACTGATTGTTCTCTGGTTGGTGGTGAGTTATTCAGCATCCCTGAGGAGACATGTCATGTGTTATTAGAGGCTCAGATATGAGCTCTCTGGAAAGAGGTTTCTGAACTTTGAGTTTTCAAGACAAGAGTGCCTAACAGTACTAAGAATAAGACACTGCTTCGAGGCACATACGCAAACCTGCTGGGCAACCCTGGCAACTACTATTTTCAAATCTTCTGAATACATTCATGCCTGCAAGTGCAATCCTTCCAGAATGGAGGGTACTGTAGAATTCCTCCCTTGGTACAGCATACCAGGCCAGCATACACAAGGTTGGAGTTGTGAACTCCGAATTTTTGAAGAGCCTATCAAATGCAGTGGTAACTGCAGAGTAACGGGGTACAGCTCTCTTTTTTACACTATCACATAGAAATACTGGTGCAAGGGCAAGAAATGTGCATAACTTGTGAGAGTTTGTGGAGTATCTCAGACCTCGAACTTCATCTCCTGGCTCCTGTGTGTGGCTCAGAAGAGAACAGCATGGAATCCTAATTTTCCTTGTATTATTTCCCTACACCAACTGAAGTAGTTTTATAGGTTTGAAATAACATTTTATTGAAATTTTGGCAAATTAACAGAAATAGGAAGAACTTTTAAAATCTCTGATAAATAACTCCCTATGTGGCAATGAGGAGAAGCAGTGTTTGATCACATGCCAGCAGACTTTGCCTTTGACTTTTATATTGATAGAAATATCAAGATTATTTTAATTCAGAACTGTCCACTGAAGGAGGCAAATGGAAGGAAAATACTCTTTCTTTTTTCCCATTTTACAGTCTAAAAGTGAAGATACAAAGATATTCTTTGCTTAAAAAGAGTGCCTCAGTCATGCATTATAGAAAGTCTTTTACCTCTCTATATTTATGTGTTTTGGGAGGAGAGGGAAAGATAGCAAGAAAGCCACTAAAATAGGCAAAATCTGTCATGGTATTAGTTTTCCAAAAACTATTTCCAAAACAGAAGGCACATAAAGGTACATAAGGTTTCTGACTTTATCATGATTATTTGCATTCTTAAAAAAACATTTACAAGTTTCAGCCATGGTTATATTACTGGTTTTATTTGTTATAATTATTTTTTCTTTTAATTACAGTCTGCTCCATAAAGCTGGTGAAATCTATAAACATTTCTCCTTATTTATTAGTGGCTGTGTTTCTTTCAGTTATCACATTCCTTTGTCTTAACGTGGATTGTCTGCCACCTGCACCCAGGATGCAGGTTACTTTCTACCCTATCCTGCCTGTTGTTACATGTTTTTTCTTGATGTTACACAAAATAAAGCTTCTGTTCAATTAAGAGTGTATGACAAGATACACTTTTCATTTACCATATTTAGTAGGGGACTTTCAGCATTACATTCACCGTAGTACAGTCAGATTTCGTTTGTCAGTTATGGTACAGAAATTATTCAGGGAAAGTCCGCCAGAGAAGCAGAGATAAGAAATAATAAACCATGTCAAACTCATACAGAAAAAGGTCTAATCAAATGTGACTTAAAAGAGTTTATATAGAATCTATTTTCACCTGGAGCTTGATGGGCTGACAGTAATGATTACATGTACTTGAGTGATGAAATGTTCCAAAGGGTATACTGTTGTTCCATCTTGCCGTTTGAAATACTATCAGAAGGAAGAAAAGATCACATATTTATGGATTTGTAAATAAAGTGAATACTTTTTTATTACCAGTTCACTCTTTTTCTCCAAATAACCCATGATCTTCAGTGTAAAACTGAAATTTGATGTTGTTGCGAAACAGAAGGCTTTTAGTATATAATGACTGCCAAATTCAGGTCAGTGCTTTTGACAATCCTGGCTCTGGAAATAAAGTTTTATATGAAATTGCATGCAAAACCTCACCTTTAAATATTTTCCGCTTTTGGTCTCTCCATATCACAGCAGAAGTTTGCTTGGGTTCCAGTCCTCCTAATGTGACAGACAGGGAAGTCTGTGAAACAGTATTTTATTCTGGCAGCCTCCAAAAATAAGTTTCATAGCCGTAAACACAAAACTACTAAATAAAATCCGTAAGATCTGAGGATTATTAAAATCTAATGTTCAGATTTTGCCATATGCTTCCAACTTTTCTTTTACTGATTCCAGTGAAACTTCTCACACTGGAGACTCATTATATATATTTTTATACATATATATATATATATATATATAACATTATGGACTAAGTTCTGCCTTAGGTGATGTATTTATGGTAGAGCAGAAGAGTTCCTTCACACAGTGAACAAGAATGTTTCAGGTCCCTGCACTAGTTTGTCGGTCAGGTATGTGCACTTAGTCTCCATGGTCAGCTGGAGGGAAGGTTGCCTGGAGGAAATTTAAGAGCTGTCTCTTTTCAGAGCAATGTTTCTGGGTCATGTGTACACAAGAGATGTGGGATCCGAGACAGAAACATTTCTGTGGTTGCCAAGAGGGTAGATTTAGAGAAACTGAAAAGGAGAGAGAACCCTAAAAACAAAGTTCTGAAATCCATCATTTTTAA
Organism: Anabacerthia variegaticeps; assembly: GCA_035583185.1. Classification (NCBI taxonomy): domain Eukaryota; kingdom Metazoa; phylum Chordata; class Aves; order Passeriformes; family Furnariidae; genus Anabacerthia; species Anabacerthia variegaticeps. The sequence goes on along the minus strand of JAWWEW010000001.1, from coordinate 41,388,167 downwards.
GTTATTATAAAGACTTCATTCTACCTCTGCTGTGACAACTAGATATATATGATGGAAAAGTCTGAATAAACTAGACTAAGGAGAAGAAGATTAGCTTCAGTCAGTCAGGAAAGGAGGGTTCACTTGTGTCAGCAGTGGTAGTTCAAAGGTACAGCAGAAACTGAAAATTCAGTGCCGTGCTCTGGAGGAGATTTTTCTCATTCCCTCCTTCTACCCTTCCTTCAATTGCATATATATTTATCATGGTTCCCATCTGATGCACAGACTCTCCCTGCCTCCTCCTTAAAATTCCTGACAAGCTGCTAGAAGGTCTTATGCCCATGCTGCATTACGCTTGGAAATTTGGAAATTTGTCATGTAGAGGGGAGCTGTAAATGTTCAGATTGTTACTTCAGATTTTTATTTTTCCTGGAAAGAGGAAGGATTTTATTTTGGCTGAAGGCCAAAGCTGAAGCACTTTCCATCCCTGAGCAGGATTTTTTTAGAATGGTGGGAAAGAAGCAGTGGCAGATTGAAACCACTCTTGCCTGTGCATGCTCCTTGTTACTCTCAATGGACTCTCCAAATGAGCAGTCCTACAGGAACAAATGAGGTTATGTGGTCATCAACTTCCCTCTTGGTTGAACATTTTTGTATTATTTTTGAGCATTTCCTTTAGCCATCTGAGGAAAAACAAAATTAATTTCTCTTTCTTTACAAAACACTTTTATTTTTGCAGAACAAGTAATATTGTTAAGGGCTCACCACTATATTTAAAAGGAATTAAAACTCCTATCTGTTTTGTTGGTTTTTTTGGTTTTTTTTTGTTATAAATCTCAGTGTCTTATAGTAACTTGCAACCCTGAAACTAGCATGTCATTATACTATTCTGATTTATCCACTGAACTTTTCACTGGGCTAACTTTCATTCCTCGTAAATATCTATTTCTTTCATGATGTTATATGTTTGCCCGTCTGTGCTTTTGAGAGCCCATGGTGAAACCGCAGTGTCCTGGAATCAACTTTGCTCCTTCTTGTGAGTGGGGCAGTTCCAAGGACTTCAGGTTGCCTATCTCAAACACTGACGAGGCCACAAAAGGGACTTGCCATAAGATAAACCACCAGGAACTTGAGACAAGCATAGAAAGAAGGAATTTGTGACAGGAAGATGCTAATTCCAGGCCTGTCAGAGGGAAGATCTGGTTAGTACCTCCTGGCTAGTACATAACAGCCTATAAAATAAAGACAAGAGATCTTTGGGGAAATGCTGTCGCTACTGATGCTGGCACCAATTGACTATAGCTGTTTGTAACTGTGTCTTCCAGGCTTTCCCTCTGACAGCTCAACCAGTTAAAAATAGGATAACCACCTAGGCTGGCAATGGATCAATGGGGGGAGGAAACACAGACATGACCTTAGAGGGCCCAAGCACAATATAATATCTTATGTCTTTCTAAGTTGTTCCAGACTTTTTCCATGTTGAGGAATTTAGGGCAAAGTACAGAAAAAGGTATTAAAACAAACTTTAGTGATTAAAAGACAACTTCAAATTCACGCTCATACAATCCTTTGTTCCTGACTTTTTATTTCTGTCTCCCACCATAAGCCCACAACACTTCATTTAATCACCATATCCTTCTCTCAAATTAAAGGACGAAGAAGCTAGACTCATCCCTTTACTTTGCTAAGAATATTTTTTGGACCATAGTTTAGACTTAGGGCAGATGCCATTTTCACTTTATTTAAAACCAGCAGGAAGCTGAAGGCTGCACTTGCCTTCCTGATCTTCTGCTGAAAAAGGCTCTTTTCCAGGTGACTTGGGAGATGAAGGCAGAGATGTTCAAGACATCTCTCAGTATCAGCAAAGCTATAATATTAAGTATGATACCTCATAATAAATTGATAAAACCTGACAATTGGCACCTTTTAATGTTCACTTATATTTCTAGTTTGTCATTCTGTATCTGTAATGTTTAAGAATATAACCTCGATTTTCAGCTGACATTTCGTAATTCTATGTGTGTATGAGCTTCTGAAATTCCAAAAGAAAGGAAAGAGATTAGGAAAACATTAAATGAAGTTCCAGTGGGCATGAGGTAATATTTATTCAGACTCCGTGACCTTAACACTTTATACAATGCCTTCCACTATTATCTCTGCTCTGCACTTCACATTTAAGAGCCAGAGGATGAGCTCCAGTTCGCTTGTGGCAAATACTGGCATAGTGACAAAGTATATGTGATATCTGGCTTATCAACAGGCAGCAGGCAGGGCCAGAATTGACACCTACAAATATGTCCCACAGTATCAAGAACGGTAATACTTGATAATGTTTTCAAAGATAGTTTCAAATGAGTACTGGCAATCTTTCTCTGAAAGAATAAACCATCGATCTTAAATATGTTTACAACAAGTTACATTTAAAAAATTGAAAGATAGTAAGCTCAAAGCATACAGACAGAATAAAAGTACAGCTTACTGAATGTCCGTGCATCAGTGGTATAAGAGAACCTATTGTATTTACGTACACTGGACGTAAGTTACTAAAGTCAGCAAAAAGAATTTGTAAATCAAAACACACTGCATGATGTAGAGAAAATATATTTGGTACTTCAGATTACTTCTGTGGGATATTACTCATATATTACATGGTTTATAAGTCCTCTTTTCTTGTCTGAAATGGTTCCCATGAAAAAATGAACATTTGCCCACAGATGAAGCAGTGACTCACGTCAATAAATTTTCTCTTTGGGTCGGAAAAGAAAAAAATTTCAGCATCTTGCAGCTTCCAGATTGGTACCTTTGATAATTGCTGATGGGGTCGAATTTGTGGATCTCAAACTGAAAAAGAAATAGTGTATGTTCTCTGACCATCTGTCCCATAATTTACTGAAGTTTATTTTATTTTCTCAGCATTAAGTATAAAACCTGATTTTTGCATATTGATATTGCTTACACCTACTGTGTTTGTTTTATTCCCTTGTTTGGTTCTCACAACTTATCTTTTCTCCTTCACTCTTTTTCTCAAACAAAATACAAGTATCGCCTTTTCACACATATCCGTATTTAAAAGTCTTTGCTCTACCATTGACTGTCTTTACAATTGGAAATATTAGACAATTTTCTTGCCTGAGCTAGTGATAAAGTCAGTAGCTAGATATCTTTTTTCTTTTTTTTTCTTTTTTTTTTTTATCTCTCTTTGACAGATTCTCAGCGGACTAATGGGGGTTTATGAATAATTGCTCCTGGATCAGGCTCCTGGATCATAACTGTTGATATTCATGGCCAGTTGCTGAAGTATGGTTGACAGATTAAAGAACAGGGCTGTTAATTTCATGCCTTAGATTTTACTCCTTTTTTTCAACTTCTTCTGAAGAGCAAAATGAATGAGTAGGGTAGTAGAAATGAACATAAATGGATGGCCTTTCAAACAAAATATAATGTGGGTAGAACTTAATTTCCTCCCTGGATTACCCACAGACCTCTATGAACCCCCTGAGCATCTTTTGAAATATCTGTTTCCCATCACTCGGTGTTTAAGGACATTTACCTGGAACACAAGGAGCATTATGGCACTGAATTTTACTGTGTTTTGTCCTTTAAGAGGAAGATCTATGCAAGCATAAATGAACATAAAACTTTTATTCATCTCAAAAGAAAATAGAGGAGTGATCAGAAAAGTGTACTGCTCTGATTTTCCACATTTGTGTTTTGTAGGCTTTATTGGATATAAAGATATTTTCAGATATGTGTGAGTTAGCACAGACAACATTTTGGAGGTTACTTCATCTTAAAACAGAGAAAATTTTAAAATATTTGATATTTAACATAAATTAACGTAACTGATTCTTTTAATGCCACTAGTTTATTTAAGGGTGTATGTGAGGCTGGAGAAGGAGGTACTCTGATTACAAATTCAGTTCTCTTATTCCTCCCCCTCCTCCTCCTTGTTCTTCTACTATTTTTTGTCATTATACTTTAGCATTGGTTGATGTCTCTCCATTTCTTTTCAATGAGATCGAACAGTATAATTTTACTGGCATCTTTTTTGTTCCTTATTTCCTGTACAGTGTTGAAGCAAAACATACAGAGAAATGTGATTTTTTCCCCCTTAATAACATCACTTCTGATTAATTGCTGATATTTATTTCAGTGATATTTTATCAATGTTACTGTTGAATGTTGAAAAGCAGTAAAATCTGAGTCATACATTATGTCGTAAGTAGTTCTTCTATAGCTGTGTTATTCACCATGAATTCATGCCTTTATATCTCTATCATTTCAGAAGAGGAATTTTTTCCTCAGTAAATAAAAGATCATTAAGTAGTCAGATATCTGCAATCTAGTAATTCTAATGAAATTAAAGATCCCACAGTTTCACTACAGTAATAATAAATAACTTATTCAATTTTACAGTAGGATGGATGGGTGCCTTTCAGTGGAGGACTTGAACCAGGCTGAAATCTAGATATCTTTTGTATACTGAAGAGTATGTCTTATTCCTTTGAAATATTAAATGTCCATTTTGCTATCAGGAAAATTTTTTTGTTATATCTCTGAATGCAGACAGCCACAAAGACTAGCTGCTTGTTTCTATTTTGTCTCTGCTCACAAATTAAAGCAGTTTGTTAAGAGAAACTGCTCAGAGTATCCTAATGAGAAAAAATAGGCTGATTTTCATCCCTGAGTTCATCATTGAATTGTCCTGTAACTTTAGACAAAGCAGCCAGGAGAATACCACTGCGATGCTGAGAGGAGGTGCTCTGTTGACCTGAGTAGGAAAACTGGTACTCAGGAGTTCTCAGGCCTAACTAGAGGTCAAGTGGAAATACCACACCGTAGAGCAAGGAAGCAATTTTCTGCTTTAGGAGAATGCAACTCTTAGGCAAAGTTCAGGACAAATGGAGATGTGCATTGTGAGGTAAAGCCATTCAGACTCAAATTCACTATATAACAGTTGCAAGGTGCTCTCTCCAGTGTGAATGAGTTACATGATATTAGAACAACAATTATAACTGGATCTGGTGCCATCTGATATCCACATAAATACTTCTCAAAGAGAATTTAGAAACAGGACTGTCTTTTTTCTCTATTTCTTTCTTTCTTTGGCTCTGTTAATTACTTAGCAACCAAGCTTGTGGCATTACAGAAAATGAGGTCAGGAAGAAAACATCCTGTACTTATTTATAAATGTTGCTTTTTAATATTCACTCTCTTAAAAACTTCCTTCCCCACTCTCCCCCCCCCCCCCCCAAAAAAAAAAAGTACATATTTAGGCCTTACGTGTTTCTTTAAAAGTTCAGTAGGATCAATGTCCCCTAGTTCCTCTTCATCACCCTTTCATTCCTGTATCTGTTCCACTGCACTGCTAAATACCTCCAGTCTTACTGTGGATCAAAGGCAGTATGTAAGCCTGTAACATAAACACAGACCTGAAGCACTTTATAAACAGATATTGTTGGCAAAAAATCCAGAGCTTAGCAACTCATATTTTGATTTTCTACACACTATCATGGTTGAAGTCTTTGAGATAGTAGTATTGAGGAAGCGTCTTACCTGTGACTCCAAGTCTCAACTGTAAATGGTCTTGGGTGGAAAGAACAACTGAGCTGTAGCCTTTTTTGCCCTTTTGTCAATATTTGCTGCAGAGAAACAGAGCTAAATGAGAAAGTCTGATTCAGGTGACCTAATTGTGGCCTTCCAGTACCTGAAGGGAGCCTACAAGAAAGATGGAAAGAGACTTCACAGGAGCACATAGAGATGGGAAAAGGAGTAATGGTTTCAGACTGAAAGACGGCAGGTTTAGATTAGATACCAGGAAAAAATTCTTTGCTTTGAGGTTGGTGAAGCACTGGAACAGAAGCAGTGGATGCCCCATCCCTGAAAGTGTTTAAGATGAGGTTGGATGCAGCTCTTACAATCTGGTCTAGCGGAAGGTGTCCCTAATCCTAACCCTAACCCTGCCCATGGCAAGGGAGTTGGAACTAGATGATCTTTTACGTCACTTCCAGCTCAGAGCATTCTATGATTCCATGATGTTGTGATTCTGATACAGCAATGAATCTGCTGCCTGGCGTTAGGAAAGAGCTTTGCAGAAAAGACTACTTCTACTTCAAAATTCACTCCTCTTGCCTGTGGCTGCTGCTGCTGCCAAGTGCCACAGCCTGGCATCCGTACTACTAAATAACACAGGACCGAGTCAACTCTACAGGTATGAGCCTGTTGAATGGACAATCTGGTGTTTACAAAGCTGCTGCTTCTGCCCTTCCAAAAAAAATAATAACTGTGTCCAATTGCCCTTTGAGAATGGGGTCTGTTAGGTATTATCCATTGCGCATTACCTACCAAAGTGCTAATTTTCACAGAACAAATGGATGTGAGAGACCAGGCTAACAAAGGAGTGTAAATTGCCAGTCAATTGCCTGGCTTTTAATGTGGACACGTTTAATTTCCCGGTATAAATGTATCCATCTTGTCTTCCATGCTGGGTGCAGAAAAGAGTAACAAAACATTCTTCTACATAAAATATATCTCATCCTGAGTTTTAATTCAAATCGCACAGAAACCTTAAGTTCATTGATTTATGTTGGATAGGTTATTTTATATGTATATGCATTTCTGTGAACACATGCGATGCATAACTATATCATTTCACCAGCATCCTTGCAAATTCAATTTGGTTCTAATAGACAAGAAGTGCTGTTTTCTTATCAATCATCATTACTACTGATATGAAATGATAGGTTAGAAAAGTTTCATATCCTTTGCCTAACAGGAACCAGGAGCTGGCAATTGCAGAGGGAGGTGTAAAAAAGTTTAAAAATAAAAAATAAGATCCTACAAGCCAAATGATTTCCATAGTTACACCTCAGAGCATTCAGTAAGATTTCACAGCTGTCATCAAGAACTAAAATTGGCCTGTATGATCTTTCTTCCTGGTTGTGATGGAAAGGAGTGAAGGAAAGTACTCTTATTCTCAAGATTTGTGAATTTTACAGCGGTAGCCATTCTTAAACTTGATTAAAAAAGGAAAAATATGACATGAATACTCTCTCTAAACATGAAAATCTACCATGACTTAGAGGTATGACTTATAAACTCTCTATTGTGATTCTTTAAGTCATAATTCATTGTGCAGGGAGGGCTCTTCTACTGTGCAAATTTACCTCGATTCTGTACTTGGAGTCATGCCATATACACACAATCAAGTTAAACTCTAGTCCTTCCTGGTTTACACTGCATCTGTTGCTAAGGTGGGTAAACATATTTAGTCATGATTTAGAAAAAAGGTTGCATTTTCTTCAGTCTCTTTCTGCTGTTACTTTAAGACAAGGTTTTGAAACTGATATGGTAGCATATCGACAATATATTAAAGTTCGTCACACTCATGAATACGATGAAGATGTGTTCCATAAGAACCAAAAAATAACTGCATAAGTGGTTTTCATCTCATCTAACTTTAACCATATGCTTTCATCTATACTTTTGCATGCTTGTTATAGGTAATGGAGAAAGACGGACAGTTAAGAGAACACACTGTGCTATGGAAAATTATATAATCGCATTAATCGCCTTCCGTATGCATATAATTCTCTTCACTGAACTTGCAGGCAGGTTAGAAGCTGGATTCATCTTTCCTAATGCAAATCCTGTTGTCATATGTACATGTCTACATCTCAGCCAGGCTTTCTATATAGTCAAAAGGGATAAATGGATCTTTCTTCAAGTGATTCGTCGAACACTAAAGTAGACACGCAAGCAAGGAGAATAAATTCTTCTTTTCATATAAGTACACTAGAAGGTTATGGTATACTATACAGTTGAGAAAGCTACATTATAGACATGCAAAGACAGGTGAAATATGAATTTTGGTGAAGTGGAAATGATGACTTGTTCAGATGGAAGACCTCGCTTCCACAGGAGATCAATTCTGTATGATGTCTTTAAATTCCAGTCCACAGTTCATATTCTATGCATAAGCAGCTTAATAATGTATAGTAGTAAAACCTTATTTCAACTCTTTTCACAGTGCTAATCTCTATTCAGAAATGTTTATTATGAGCAGAACAGAGAGGCCTGAAAATACTTTAGAGAATATTTATGGAAAGAAAAGCCTATGTTTGACTATCTGTAGTAGAAAAATAATACAGATAGGGAAGGATATTTGAAGGTCCATCCAAGAAGGAAGGTGAGAGACTTCCTGTTATTGTGTCCAAGCATGGGACCATGAAACACAGACCTCCTGCTTTCCTTATTGGGAAAATAAGGGGATATGTGGTATTTTATACAAGATGGGCACAGTATATATTACAGGTTTGGGCTTACTATTAGGATCACTTTTAAAATGAGAAATAAACTCTAAATGTTACTGGGTTCTAGGCAGTTAAAACTGGAGAGAATGCAGAGGTGTCTAGGCTTTGTGTGTTTAACCTTCTTCTGAGCAGGATAAGCAACTTCCTTAATTATTAGAAGACATCTCCTCATTGTCAAAACAGCCCCTAGGTATAACCCTGATGTATCAGAGCTTAAGCAAAGAACATCAACAGCAACAGCCATCAGGTTTAAAAGTTAGCAAGAGTACATTGACAATTTAATAACTAGATTTACCTCTAATAAATTTCAACCAAATTCTCTTTTCAAAGAGCAGATCTCACTGAGTCAAGACTTTGCCCCCATAGTCTATTTTTGGTAATCCTTTCCTGAGGAAAAAAAAATATATAACCCTCCAGTTTGTTAAAAATGCTGATCAGTGGCTTTCTATTCATGTACAGTACTGAGTTAGATTTGTGGAGACATTTATGGAGCTTTTGGCAGATGTATTAGAGGACATGAGATTCCTGCCTTATATGTGTTTTGAACCTTTTATTTTGTACACTATATTCTTCCCACTCAACATAAAGAAGACACTTTCTCTCAAATTTATTCTTCCTAACATAACTTCCTCAAGATTTAGGAATTAACACTGTCCACTGCCTGAAAACTATGCAAAATGAAATGTCCCTGGACACTGGGACAGATTTTGTTGTTCTTCTGGGCTTTCAAGTCAAAGGCATTATTCTGACCAATTTTATTTGTGAAAGATGCTTGACAAGGGACTTGTCTGACTTCATTTCATTAGCAAATATATGACTTTGGCAGAAAAAATTATTCCATTTAGATCAGACAATACTTCTCAGCATGTAACTAACAACTACCATGGCTGCCAGCGAGGTAGGTATGAAATATTAACATAATGGACTCGTTTCAGAGGAATCCATAGCAGAATTAAAGGGTCCATAGCTTGGACACTGAAGAAATATCTCTACACTTAAGACATGATATTCACATTTTTCTAGGGGTTTCCATTATTATAATGACGCAATATGTAGTTTGGAACATTTTTTAAATTAGCAGAAATGTGCAACTTCCATGTGAAGCAATTAAATAGGCTGCTTCATGGAAACAGGGCTGATGAACTGACACCTCCTGGAGAACTTTGGCCATTTTTCCCTCTACAGTACCTCCTCCTGCATCTCTGCAGAAGCACTGAGGAATGTTGGGAAGGGCAACATCTTGTCTGGAAGTTGCTGATCTCTATTTCCTACTAGCAACAGTCTAATATGTATTTTGCCAGTTACATTTTTTTCAAAATCCGTGATCATCCCCTTCAGGCAAAGAAAGAGTGACACAGCATGGAGCTGGGTTGTCTGTTTCTTGGAGGAAGTAGGTGTCATTCTGAGACAAATGAAACAATGGTGGAGGAAACTGAACCATCAGGGACCAAACCGTTAGTCAGTCAGAGGTGTACTTGTGACCAGAGGTGGTTTTAGGAGGGCACTTGATGCTGAAAGAGGTAAGAACACCCCCTAAGGTGCTGTGGCTATGGGTGGCTCATGCTGTGTTAAAGACACAAAGGGATAAATATCAAATCCCTTTAAAAACAGAGTAACAAGAAACGTGCTATGTAGAAACAGAAACCATCTCACTATTCAAACTCCTATCCTGCCTATCAGCTACTCAGAGTGCATGCAACCCATGGCAAAAAAACCCCATGAAAGTTGACATGAGGAGAACTTGTGCTGTTCTACTTAATATGAAAATCGATTATGGAAGGTTTGTGCTGGTTGACAATAAAACAAGCAAAATGATCTGACTTTAGGATCTTTTGCCTTAAAAGAGTGTTTAAGAATATCTCAACAATGATATGAGTAAATATGCTTTTTCTTATAACAGTATTTGAGATTAAAATACATTTATACAATATTGAGAGCTTCCAATGATTTACTGAAAATTAAGAAAAATATTGTGCTGGAATCTATTAGGGAATGGAATATTCTTTAGTACCTTTAGATTCTCTGGAGTTACTGCTTTCACCTTACCTGCCATAATGCCTAAAATCAAAACTTTTTACTATCACCAGGGGAAGAAGTAAAGGCACACAGTGTTATTTAATCTTCAGTAAGATTGGTGCAAGGCTCAAGGGCTAGCTGCAAGTCTGAGTTTAATGAACTCAAGTTGAGGATGTTATTTGGTTTATGGATGTTAATAGAGACAGTCATGTGTGTCTCATGGATTGCCACAAGTCAGAAGTGCTTATGAAGTGTTTATGACATGCTGACTGAAGGTGGAGAAAACAGATAATAAAATAAATATGGGCTCCAGTTTCAAAGTCCTGACTAAAGAAACCATTGGAGCTCTGCCATCCTACAGTGAAGCTAAAACCAGATGTAAGCTAAGTGCTGAAGGTGTTCACAGAAACATGCTGCCCCTGATTGCTGTTCTCATGGGTGCTGCCCCCACAAAAAGATGCTTCACTCGAAGATTCTGCAGCTCAGTGCCTGCATAAGAAGCAAGCACTTTAGCAGTCCCTATAAATGGAGAAAAAAAATTATTGTTACAACAAAGTTGTTGTCTTCTCTTATAGAAATATTTGCTTCATTTTGTTTTGCTCAAATTGATCCCATATTTTACAAGATAAAGAACTTTGCCTAAGCACAGAGCACTGATTTAAGACACAATCTAGAAGAAGACAGTGGAGTTATATAAGTGGAAAAAGAAGTTTTTACTGAAATTTGGTAGATTTTCATGTATACAATCAGTCCTTGCTCTTTTACAGAAAAGTATATAGGGATTAAAATTTATATAGCTTTAAATCATATAAAATCAGACAACTACAGTATGATAAACCACAACATAAAACATCCCATCATATTTTTCTTTAAGGCAGAACTCTTTTTAGTTGCAAAACTGATTAGAAAAATTGTTTGGGAGAAAATTATTAAAATGTTTTCTTTTTCAACTTTCCCACAAAAATGATTGAAAATTTCAGTTTAACTGTTATTTCAATTCCTTTTGAAGTTCTCTACAATTTGTCAAAATTGAAAAGTATATTCCATATTCTATTGATATCTCATTAGTAATGACATCTCTGCAGTCCTGCTTGCATTTGGTAATTCACTGCTTATATGTCTGAGAATCGTTTTCCTGGCAATTCATTGTTACCTTATTATTTACCACACACGTACACATATGTGAGTATATATATATATATATATATATATATATGTGGTCCTTTCCAGAGAAACTGAATTCCAGAGCACACCCCTCATTTACTTAAGAGACTTACATTCCTTACTTCTGGATTCATGTTCTTTCATATCACTCATGATTCCACTTTGCCAAATGATCCAGTCAGTCTGACATAGTATGGGGATATATATAGTCCCCATATATCAGGGACTCCACCATATTTTGAAGTGATTGGAAAGTTTTATAAGTAACAATTATGTATTTAATAATGGTTTTCTTTTACTGATTTATTGCACTTTTCAACTTAAAATTAATTTCTGCATATGTCATATAAATAATAAACCATATCATATGAAGTTATAGTAATATTTAAAAAAAAAATTAAAATAACAGAATCATAGACTGCTTTAAGTTGAAATTGACCTCTAGTGCCTACTTGATCTTTCTCTTTTCACAAACTGAGTTCATACAAGACCAGGTTCCACAGGGGAATGTTCTGTAAGAAAATTCACAGCTGCTCTGCGCAAGTTATTCCAGAATGTGACTACGTACATTGTGAAAAAATTTATCCTAATATCTTCTAGAAAATTTTCCCTTTTGCAACCTTCATCTACTGGGGTTTTTTATTTACTATATACATATATGAAAATAATCCATTTCTTGTATTACTAAAAACACCAATACTTTAAAATTTCAAGTAAATCTTAGAACCATAGAATAGCTAAAGACAGCAGCAGTTATGAACAACATCAGACAATTAAAATATCATATTTACACACTATGTAAGGCTCCAAGTGGTTTAGTATTTAAGCAAATGTACTATCACATAGTCTGATTCTTCCATCTTGATACTGGAATTGTGTAAAGGACAGAGTCAAATGCTAGAGAACTCAACCAGAGCCAAACCTGAGATCTCATTAAAATATCATCTATCCTTTACAAGTTTAATTGCCATAATATCCTATTACTTTGTATAGATTTCTTGTCCAGGATTTTAATTTCAGAGGAAAATCATTCTTCTATTATCCTACTTCAGTAATTTCATAAGAGGGTTGCAAAATACTCTCTAAATTAGAGACAATGAAATTATTCAGGATTTGGAGATTCTCACATAGCAGGATATCTGTGGAAATCTGATGCACTAGATGACATACTGAAATTTAAGGTACTAATTATGTCCTGTAAAACCTTACGTGGCTTGGGACCACTCTTACTGCCACTGACTTGTGTGGCCAAAATGCTCTAGCTGTTTCCCCCTCCTTCTAAAGGAAAAGTATGCATCCATCTGAACACTGCCTGCAGTGTTCCCTACACACTCAGATTTTCTTCAGAGTTCTTTCTGCAACAGCTACATTTTCACTCTTTAGAAAACTGAATACGGTTAGAAGATACGGAGAGACTACAGGTGTTCGCCTGTCTTGGGAACTGATTTAAATGATGATGAAGTGTAATTTAGTCGTATTTAGCATATAATTAAATATTAGACCACCTAGAGGCATGTTCAATGTCTTTATTGCATTAAACTGAAATAAGTTAAAAACACAATCAACACCATTACTAATTTACTGGTGATTTATTGAGGTAACAGGTTTACAATGCCACAGATGGAGACACAGCACAGTGGGCTTTATGTTCAGGTCTGGCAGACCTGTTTAGGGTGGGAAATATGATGAACAATTGTGGCCATATTGACTATGTCCGTGGTGCTAAGGAAAAACAGCTGGGGCCTGATAACTGCAATGGCCAAATGTGGTGCCTAGCTTCTGTCCATGAGAAATTAGGCACTTGTTCTGAAGTAGAAAAAGCTGGATCATCCAAACCCAGAGAGTGAGAAAGAAGTTTATTTAGCTGATGAGAGTCTATTATTTCAATTCAATCACAGGCCTTCTTTTGTTTAATAGTATAGGTATATTTCTCTGGAGATGTTAAATACTTGATTAAACAAGTACCTCAAAAACCTGATGCAACAGGATCTACCCTGAGCAAAGCTGGATTGCATGACCTATAAAAGTTTTATATAGTTTATATGATTACAAGGTTAGATGGATGATTATTTGTAATGACAATCTGGTCCTACCTAAACTAGTTAGTCATATGCAAGTTTGCTCTTGAGTGTTGAGCTCAATTGGAACAGAACAATCTGTAGCTAAAATAACCTAAAATCCTCTTAATATCCTGCCTGTGAAAGTGGACCCTTACCCATGCTAGACTCTGTGCTACGCCTGGGAATTATCCTGTGATTCTGTGAAAGAGTCTGAACTAGATCAAAAAAAGCCTACCAGGGACAATGTGAATGATTTGACTGTGTGGATGATCAAGTTCCTATACCTGGAAATGTTCCCTAGCTCTATTTACTTGACTCGTACAGAAATAACACTTGAGTATGAAAGCACTTTAGGTAGTCCAGACAAGTCTTGCAGATCTGAGCAGTCTTCTTGCAAGGTGTTCTCTGGTTGGTCTTCTCCCTTCTGTGAGCTCTTCCCATTCTTTCAGGATGCTGGCTGCATTGTCTTGGTTTCAGGTGAACTCACAGCCCATATTTTGAAAACTAAATCAGACCAAGCACTGTGATTAACTACAGCTATGTTATTGTTTTAACGTGTCAGTATGGTTTTGGCCTGGACCACCTCACACTATAGAAAGCCAAGGCACCACTTTGGATAGCTCTGGACAGAGGCTGCTTCTGATGGGCAGTAAGCACAAGATGATTTTACTTGGAGGAGAGGAGAGAGTTTAATCATGCAGACTGGTACTATCTTGTGCTACTTGCCTTCAGAGTGGTCCCAGCCCACCTTGTTTACTAGCATAGGCATATTACTGATATAATTTGCTCAGAACTTTGGAATGCTCAGCAAGATCCACACTCATCTGATTCTCCTCGTGCTAAATTTTGCAACATAAATAGAAACACGGAGTTTTCAGGGTTTTCTATTTCTTGGGGTGATTAGTACAAAAGCTGTAGGGTGAGAAAGATAAGCTTGGGTCTTGCATAGGTGTATATCTCAAATTGCAAGTATTATCTAAAAGATGACTATGTAGCTCCAGACTTGCAGTATTCCAGAACACTTGCTGCTTCTGAGATGCCTCTTTCCCTAAAATACTTTTCCTAAATTTTCTTACAGGTTAAGCTTGATGATTTGTAAAAAAAATGATGTCAGTTCTCTCATAAACCTCATTGCTCCTTTAAATCCTCTGTAATGCTATAATGGGTTATCCAGGTTTTTTCTTTTGGACTTTCTCATTAAACCTTGTGTTTTCAATCTTGAAATTACTTTACATTTTTCATAATTTTATTCAGGAAATTGAATACTTAGTATTTCCAAACAATTATTTTTTATACTTTTTGACCAAGGTGTTAGAGATTATTATGAAGTAAAGTATTAGATGACTTAAAATTTTCAAAAAACTTCAGCTGTAGAATCTTGAATTGTGTTATCTGTCCTCCTAAACATGCTATTTGGAACCCCAGAATAGCAACAGTACATTTTGTTCCACTTGGCAGCTGGCTGAACAACATAAACAGAGAGCAGACACTAAAAGAGGACTCAGGACTGAAAATAGGCTTTTTTAATTTTTTCCTACTTATTTGCTGCCAGATGGTTTTCAATAGAATTCCTCAAGTGTTTCCTACTATATTGCAGGCAAGTAAGAATTTGAAGTACCCTGAGACCAATCTTTGTGCAGTGTACTGATGTATGCAAATAGCAGGTATGAAATAGTCAAATAACTCTGAAAATATATTTACAGGAATCAACAGCATTGTTGATTGTTTATCATAATAATTCTGATCATTTTGGTGTTTACTTCTAACCCTTTGTTATTTGTTTGGTTGTTTTTTTGTAAAGGAGTATATGATAGTCAATGAACAGGTTTGGGGTTTTTTTGGTATTGGTTAGCTGGGAATGAATCTTCATTTACAAAGTATTTTACAGGGAAAATAGTGCAAGAAAAGACAAAGTTCGCTTATATTTTCATTTAGTTGGGCATGGTAAGTAATTTGAAATAAAAAATGTGCAAGACACTGATTGCTGATCTCAGCCAAGTTCAAGACTGCACTATTTATGGACAACCAAAATGCAACTCAGCCAATCCAGCTCTAAACTTCAGATTAATCATCTGCCAAATATACTTTGATAATAGATTTCCATAGAGCTCATTGAACCTTTCTAATGCTGATATGAGTTATGACAGTAAAAAGAATTGTCATGACATTAAAACTGAATGAGAGATATCCGTAGAAACATAACTCCTGAACTGTAATAACTTGGCATCAATGATAATGACATTTGAAGACAGGAATTATAATGCTGGTAGAAAAAAATGCAGAAATAATTTAATTTCAACCCACTTTTTCAGTAGAATGGAATTTTCCTAAGTCCTTATACATTGTGATAATTTAAGTTAATTGAAAATATTTGTTCTTTTTTTTCAGTTCATTGCATTTGCACTTAATAACTAATATTCTTTGAGGTACAATAAAGTCCTTTTTCAAAAAATGTTATAGGGTCTTGAAGCACTGTCATTTCAGAGGGCAGCAAGTTTTAAAATATATAGTAGGTCTCTAAGTATTAATAAAAACACCAATAGTTTAAAATTTCAAGTAAATCTTAGAACCATAGAATAGTTAGGGTTAGAAGAGATCTTTAAAAATCACACAGTCCAACACCCATGCCATAGGCAGGGACCTCTTCAATTGGATCAGGTTGATCACAAAGCCCGATCCAACATGACCTTGAATGTTTCCAGGAATGTGGCATCCACTATTTCTCTGGGTAACCTCTTCCAGTGTCTCACCACCTTCACTGTAAAAACATCTTCCTATATCTAGTCTGAATCTACCCTCTTTTAATTTAAAACCATTATAGCTGGTCCTGTCACAACAGGACCTACTAAAAGCCTGTTCTCATCTATCTTACAACCCTCTTTAGGTACTGAAAGGCTGCTAGAAGGTCTTCCCAAAACCTTCTCTTCTGCAGGCTGAACATTCTCCAGCTCCCGCAGACTTCCCTCATAGGAGAGGTGCTACAGTATTCTGATCGCCTCTGTGGACCTACCTTCTTAGGACTTGCTCCAACAAGGCCACATCCTTCTTAAGTTGAGGATGCCAGAACTGAATGCAGCACTCCCTCGATCTGCTGGCTATTCTTCTTTTGATGCTTTCCTAAAATTCTGGATCCTGGCTTTATTCTTTACCTGACCCGTACTCCTGCTCCTCAAATGCTAAAGACAGGAAGTGAAAGAAATTGTTTGATGCACACTTATACAGATGACATGCAAACATATGATTACAAAACAAAACAAATCAAAATAGAAAAGAAGGTACATGTTTCACAAATCTGAGATTTTGACAGTTAAATGAGAGACATAGTAGTTTACAATGTGTGTGAATAACTGGAGGCATTCTGGCTCCAACAAAGTGAACTACAAAAAATTAGTGACTCAAACTTTAAATCCTGGGCTCATAAAAACAGTTTTTGATGAGTCTCTTCAATTAATTGTAGGTATTTTAATTTGCAGTTACTTGGAAGTCTGAACAAATAATTATAACTGTGTTTAGCTGTTGTGTCTAATACCTTTGATTCATACAATTGACATTGATGGTTTTCTCAGTTTCTAGAATCCTAGGTAGTAAAATGTTGGTCCTTTAGAAAAAAAATTAATAAGACTATGGGAAAATTAGATCTTTCTTTGTTAGTGCCTACAGCTACTACAATTTAGCCCCTCCAGAACAAAAATTTGCTATTAGTAAGAGCAGAGAGCTGATGAACTGGTGCTTTCCTGTACAGAGAAGTGCATCAGTTCCACTAACAATGTGAGACAAACCTGAAGTGAGACAGCACAATGTGAAAAGACACGGTTTTCAGGTTTCACAGTAGTACAATAGGAACAGCTTTCAACTAAATCAAAGCAATAAATCTTGAAGCCAGAAGCAGAAATGAAACAGTGTCACACCAGTTTAAAGAAATAAGTGTATACACACTGATAGACAGAACTTAACATACAAAAGTTGGTTTGTTTGCAATACTAAAGCAATTAGAAATTCTTAAACATGAGAGTAGGAGACTGATTTTTCAGCTATGCAGGTTTCTTCATTTGTCTGGGAAAAAAAAAGATACCTAATCTCCTGCTGATCAGCTGGCTTTTCAGCACTGAATTCAAGGAAAAGAGGAGTCTAATGTCTGCTGTGTGTAGTATTGCAGTTGCATAAATGTCTATGAAGAATTGGTAGCTAAAGGAAAGGTCTTGAAGATTTAAAATAACATGGTGGAGTTCAAATTAGTGCTTTCTAGTGCCTTCAACCAGTACCAGTCTTTATAAGGTTAAACACCTAGATTTAAGAGGGAAAATTATAAACCTTCCATTAAAGAGTAAAATCAAAATTTCCCTCTAAGAAACATCATTGTCACAAGACTTGAATTCCTTTTTACACGATATCAGTGATACAGTGCTAAAACTATCTGGTAATAAAATGACCACCTCCAAATGAGACAGAAGGCATAATGCATTTTTAAAAGAGACTAACATTCATTTTCTCAGAGAATGTACTCTGACTTTTGCTTGAAATTAGGCCATGATTTCTTCATTCTGCAATCAGCTAATATAAGCACCAGTTATGACTCAGAGAGAGACATAATGTGAGCAGGCATAAGTTCATCCGACTAAATTATTTGAACATAAGACCTTGAGAAGACAAAGCTTTACAAAACTCCACTGAAGCATATGGTAATGTACATGTAGAAGGACATTAACCTGTCATCTCCTCATGCCTTGTGATGACAATGCTGACTCTTGCTAAAATCTTACACATTTTTGCTAATGGGTATCCAAGTCCTTCGAGGTCTAAAAATACGAATTAATACAAAACCAATCCTTTTTTGCTTTGCATCAATATACAGATAGGTTAGGTCAAATTGCTGCCCTTTTAAAACACACTTATATGGGTTGTGTAAATTTTCCACCTCTTCCTACCCACTCAAGTTTTCTAACATTTTCAGTAATGGCAATAGCCAAAATTTTCAAAATTGATGTATTTTTCCATATGGATTTAATTTATATTCAAGTGTCAGCAAGTTTATAGTTTTTTCTTTATTCCATCTGTCTACTAAAGCAAGACATTTAATAAATTTAAATTCTTATAGAAGAGCAATGATGAACTTTTTTAGCAGGCCAGTTACACTCAGCTGTGTATCACTTTTGCATAATGAGGTCTGATACGTAACAGTATTTTTAAAAAAGTTCTAAAATAAATGTAAAACTAAGAAAAAATATGTAACTTTGACATTGACTGCAATAAATAAGATGAAATATTGGTTAAGAAATGTAATAAAATATATTGATTAAAAAAATATAAAAGAATATTTAAAACGGGTTTAGGATTTTATGTTATCTCTTCTCCAATAATTTGTCACACAGGAACTTGGTGATCAAACACAGGGACTGATACTGATTCACAGGTCTTGATAAATCCAATGCCTTTTGCCCACACACCATGTATTAAATTTCTTTACAGTATTCTGTTGTGAAAGTTAATTGATTAGTTTGGGTGTGGCTATGCCAGAGAAATAGAAAAAAATTGCAATAATTATTTTGTTGACTAAATTTAGCAAAAGTAAAATAACTAAAATTAGTGAAAAATAAAAATGAAGGAACATTTAGTACAAAATCTTTGCAATCTCTCACAGGTTAAAATTCTTGTGTGTACAAAAGTTAAGAAAAGTGAAGCTTGTTCCATCCAAAAAAAAATAGAGATTTCTTTATTTATATAAACATTACCTAATAATCTAACTACACACTTTTCTAAAAATTCTATTTTACAAAGACTAACAGAATGAAACATCTTTTGATTTTTGCATCTCTTTATATATTTATTATGGAAACTATCATGGAAAGAATGCTAAAAATATTGTTAAATAAAATTGAAAAGGACAATGTAAATAAGCAGTAGAAATTTCATATGGGAGGAGAAAACGATATTGAGACTGCTCTTACTAGAAAAAAAATTTTTTTTGAATCCCATGTTAATGTCCATTTTCACAATGTGTGCTGTAAGAATAGATTTATATTATTTGGGAAAAGTATAACCACTTTTTTCTTGCTTTATGATTAAGGTTAATATTTTAAGTTTAATTTTTGCACAGCACCCCATAGATTTTGAAAATATCTCATAAAATCTAATGACTTTCGGTTGTAATACATTTGCAACACTGAGTAAAGATATGCAAGTCTATATTTTATCAGATTAAATAAGCTTCCCAAATCACACAAAACCAGTGAAGAGGATGCTTTTTTTCCCAAGCATCCTGCTGTAAGGTGAATCTCAGATGTCTGTCTGGCCATGATCCTATGTTTTTAAAGCTCTTCAAAGGACGCAAGTGTCAATACATAACCCTTTTAAGTATGACAGAAAAAGCAATGCAGGAATGTTCTGATTTTAAGTTTAATTCCCACCACCAACAGAGTATCATATCATGAGGCACCATAGGGGATGGCATCATTTGCCCTGTGGTGGCTGTGCTATGTGGGTACAGGAGTATGTAATTGGAGTCTGAAAAAGAGGAACAGGGAGGAAGGTTCTGTGGCCCACTAGTTGTGCTGCTTCCCTGTGAGAGGGCAGATACTGCTTCTTGATCATGATCTCGGTACTGGGGTTATTTTTCCCCCATTGCATATTTGTCATACTTGTGCTATATATTTCTACTTTTAATTAGTTGATAACAGGAAGAACTCAGTGAGGAGATACCATACGGTTCAGAGCAAGAACCCGAACAGAGTGTATACATCATTGCCATAAAGGTGCATTCAAAGCAGAGACATTTTATGAATTACTAGCTTGATTTAAGGACCCACATTTTACCCTCATCCTATTTACTGACCCAAATACTTCTCTCTGGATCTTAATCTCTGTAATAACATATCCCACCCCTGTGAAAGAAAGGCAAAGAACATATTTTCCTTGCAGCTTTTAAATTCTTTGGAGTAAATTCTGTTGAGTACAAAGGGGTCCAGATCAAAGATAAACTGACTGTTAATAGCACAAACTGTGTTGTTTACTTGCAATATGTTGATATAATATTATTATGCAAAACATAAGCTAAAGAAGAAAGAGCAGAGTAGTACAAAAAACAAGTGACAGAACTGTGTAAAATCTTCATTAATTTTCAATTAATTGATTGTTTCAGCTTCAGCATCAGTTTTCCAGTAGACTAGGAAAAGGAGTAAACAAAGATATTCAATTATATGATTCTGTCAGGTAGAGTGTGAAGACTTTTTAAATTACATGCCTTCCTCTGTCCTAACTCAAAGTAGAAAATGACAGTTAAAGTCTGTTTTCATCAACTGAAATGTGTTTCTCCCCCGTACCATTGACTGTATAGTATCCACAGTGCAAACTTCATGCTACTTGAATACCCAGTTTTCAGTGTCAAAATAAAATGAATTATGTGTTATTAAGAAAATCCCTTAAATTCTCTTCAGCAATGAGGCAGTGCAATCATGGATGCTGTAATTATGTAAATAATAATTTATATTCAATATTGCCCAAGTACCACTAAGCTATCATATCTGCATGCCTCCAGATATATCTTCAAATATATCTGCATGCTACTCATTCATAGTCAGAATACGTATTAGATCAGTTGAAGTGAGCTTTTGGAAGGCAAATGCCTTATTTATTGGTAATGAAATGAAGGCCTTAGAGTAAGCTAATAAGATCTAGCTAACATGAAAGCTTTCTTACACATCCATGTGTCCCCAGAACTCCTGGTGAGCTGTATAGTCCAGATGATCATACAGTGTTAAACGGGCATTGACTTACATAGTTGTGAATCTTTCTAAATGCTTGATTTTCTTCTGTCTGTTGAGTGTTAGCCCTTCTCACAGCCACAGACTTGTGGGAGTTGTTTTTTCACTAATACTTTATTGCAAAATAAGAAATGAATGTCCTTTTTTCTTGTAGAGGAAATTTTACACTTTATCTTCAATAGCATTTGAGAAATGCTTTAGGCAACCTTGTATTACATGGTATGTTCTTGGCTGTGCACATATACAATTCAGTAGGAAATTAGAATATCTAAATGCTGGTATTAATCTGTATGTGTCTATGTGGTAGTATCAGATTTGTGTGGACAGTTTCTAGTAGAAGGGGAGAAGCAGGGGTGGCTTCTGTGACAAGAAACCAGAAGATTCTCCCATGTGTGACAGAGCCATTTCCAGCCAGCTCCAAGATGGACTCGCCACTGGCCAATGCTGAGCCTGCCCAGTGACGGTGCTTCTGAGATAACATAGTTAAGAAAGGGAAAAAGATGCTGCACAACAGGAGGCAGGCAAGAGGAGTGAGAATACATGAGAGAAACAGCCCTGCAGGAACCAAGGTCAGTGAAGAAGAAGGGGCAGAAGGTGCCCCAGGTGCCAGATCTGAGATTCCCCTGCAGCCTGTGGCAATGACCATGGTGAGGCAGCCAATGGAGGTGTCCATGGGGGAGCAGACATCCACCTGCAGCACGTGGAGGACTCCACATTGGAGCAGGTGGATGTACTTTGAAGAAAGCTGTGACCCTGTGGAAAGTTCATCTTGGAGCAGGTTCCTGTCAAGTTAGGTGGACCAAGCGGAGAGGAATGCATTCTGGAGCATGCTTTCTTGCAGGTTCTGTGATTCCATGGGGGTGCCATGCTGGAATAGCCTGTTCCTGAAGGACTGTACGCTGTGCAAGTCCCCATGTTGGACCAGTCTGTGAAGCACTGCAGCTTGTGGAAAGGAATCACATTGGAGAAGTTCATGGAAGACTATATCACATGGGAGGGACCCCACACTGAATGAGAGTAAGAGTGTGAGGAGGAAGGAACACCAGAGACAAAGTTTTATCTCTTTGCATTGCTTAGGATAAGAGCTAATAAAATCAGGAGTAAAGGAAGTGGAGCCTGGGGAGAAGTGAGTATGGGTGAAAGGTGTTTTAAAATATGTTCTTTTTCCTCGTTATCTTATTCTGATTAATTGGCAATAAATTAAATTAATTTTCATAATTCAAATCTGTTTTTCCCGTGATGATAATAGCTGAGTGATCTCTCTATAGTTATGCTGTCGCCATGAACTTCTAATTGTGCTTTTCTCCCCCTGTCCTGGTGAGGAAAGGGAGTGATAAAGTGGCTGGGTGGGCACTCAGCAGCCAGACAAGGTCGATCCCTTGTCTCTTCTTCATTATTCTGTATTGCAGCAGACATTTTGCAGTGGGGTTTTTGATAGGAATATGATAATAAAAATATATATAGAAGTAAATTTCCCACAATTAATATTAATTTTAATGTCAATTAACATTTTAATTTTAATTTTAATTACAGTGTTAGGTTTATAGCAGTCTAAAAATAATTCTTACTGTTTTTTGTGTCTGTAGTTATTTTTACCTTTTACCATGCTTTTACTCTGCACAATGGTTCTTTTTTTATTACCAATTTCCCTGTTCTCTTCTACTAATCAACTATTCCATCTTGTATCTTGGACAGAGAACTATTTCTTCATATTACTCTGTGGGACTTCTCCAAAATTAGCACCATTCAGGTTACACAGATCTGTAGTTGTAGTCTCTTCTGTCTTCCAGGTCTATCAGTCTAGAAGTATGGTGTCAACAAGTAAATAAATTCATTTTTACACTTTCAATATTTCTATGGTAGAAATATTAAATTGTCAGAATGGATAATCTGGAGGTGGAGATGAGATGCTTTGCCTAAAACTGTGAGCCATAAGTTTTTCAGCCTGATTTCAGCCCTGTTCCTGTCCTGCTGGCTTGAATTTCTGCCTTGACCTCAGCTCTTTCTTGTCACTATGGATGCACCTGGCGGGATGGACCATGTCTGACTCTGGTCACTGTTGTCAGCCTTCTCTGCTCTTTGAGGCTCAAGTGCTGTGACACTGCTCTTGGCAGAGAGGGCCCTACCTGTCCTCACAGAGCTGTGAGTCCTTGCCGATCCCCAAAAAAGACAAGTAGCTGTGCCTCTAATCCTGCAAGGTCATTATCTTTCATATCATTGAATAAACATGGAAAGTTCCTTGTAACAGTTGTGTGCATATTCCCAGCATTATGATCTAGTTATTAAAATTATTAGAAAAGTCCCGGCCCGAATTAAGGTGCAAACAGGACCATATGATGAAGTCAATAGTGTGGATTTTATTTAACAGTAAGTATGAGGCAGAGAGAGAGAGACAAATTGAAAAAAGGAGGGAGAAGGGAAGAAAGAGAGTGACAGAGATTAAATATAAAATGTATCACCATTCTGTGGAACCTGTGGGTCCAACTCTTCTAGTCTTCTCAGTGGCAAAGGTCTGATAAAAGACAGAGTCCAATGGATTGGTACACATTCAGGAGGCGTCCAGGCACTTCCTCTGCAGGGCCAAGCTTTGCAGTCTCTTGCAACAGACTATGGATTTGTTGCATCACTTGGATCACATGCAAGTGATACATTACTCTGGTGGTAAAAGGGCTCAGGAATGAGTTGGGGCATGCTTTGGGGTCTTTGATGGTTTGTGACCCTTCTCAGCTGCCTCTCGTGTGAATGCCCTGTGTTTATGTGGCCTTGCTGGAGGGGGAGGGTTACTCCTTTTGATTGGAGAGATTTTGCCATCACAGACTAGAAACCCTCCTTCTCCACCGGCTGACGCCAGCTCAGGCTGATTCTTAACACAGGTACATCCTTCTTCTCTGAGCCTTGTTTACTTCTCCTCATACCTGACATAACTGGACAAGTCTTGTCTCAAGTTCCCGTCACAGTCCAAATTCCATTCAGGAGGCACATTTGGGAAAGGAGGGGTGTGCTTCCATGGTCACAGATGAGCAGTTGCTTCTTTGCAGTTTGACAAAAAGTATTTCTATGATTTTAACAGCGTTTAAGACATTGACAACAATTCAGTCTCTCACACTTTGTCATATTCTTGATACCCAGAAAGTAATAATATTTTTCAGGATTGCAGTTATCCAAATGACAAAGTGACAGGGAACTGATTAATGTCTTCAGACTATGCCTGGATAGAAAATACATGGACCACAATACTTTCTGAGAAACAAAGCCACAAAATTCATGTCACTGTTCAGTGTGGAAAGGAACACAAGTGACTGCTAAGGTGAGTTAAAAAGGGAAACCAATTCTGTAGGATAGCTTCCTAGTTTCAGCAGATTTTCTGAGCTGACCCAGTGAAAATATGCTTTATACAAGACTGTGTCTTTCCAAGCAGCAAGGTTCTGGGCCTTGTGTGCTGTTCTTCAAAACAGAAATAATTTATAATGGGGCCAAAAAAGTTATCACCATTATGAGCAACCTGGTTTAATACTTTTAGAATCACAGGGAAAAGGGAAACATTTTTTCTTCTCATGCATCCCAAACATTAATGTATAGCTTCAAGACAGTCAATCTTTTCCTTTTTTTGTTCCTGTCAGCCCCACAATCTTTCTATGGAAAGATGTATTGCAACATCAGCCAAGAAAAATGAGTAAGTTATTTCTTTTCCATGCAAGAGGAATGAGCAATCTATCTGGATAGGCTCAAGAAACAAAGATGAATAATGAAATGAATAGTTAATTCACTAAAAAGTTCAGTGTTGAGGTGACTGAAATGTCAATGTTACTTGAAATGACTTTTTAATACAGATGGTTTTGAAAAGCTTACATTTTGATTTTGATCTTTTAAAACAGCACTTTCCTGTTTTGTTTTGGTTTTTTTTTTAATTTAATTTCTGGATTTTCTCAGTTTTTGTTAAAAATGTGAGAACTGATTATAAAAAAAATGTTTCACTTATTTTTTAATTTCCAAATTATTTAAGAAAGAATCAAAACAGTTTACTAATGGCCAGAAGTGCTGCTGAATGTAACTCAAATAAAAATATGTATGTAAATATATGTAAATATTATCTCATCAAGAAATACTGTAACACAGTTAAATGTATAATACACTCAAAAGTTTTCATATGTCTAAAATGCTGACAACTTAATATAGGAAAATAATTACTAAAATAGACACATGTAAACAAATAATGTAAAGAATAAATTATTTTGGTTCTATCTTACTAATTTTCTCGTATAGTTTTTATTAAAAATTATGAGCAGATAAAGACTATTAATACAGCAGTAAATTGTTAGTACAATGATATCTTCAGCAATAAAGCCTTAAACAAAAAAATTCTTATTTGCATATACAACACTTTCAGAATCATCAGTATAGGCTAGAAATGCTGATGCATGTGTGAAAATCTAGCTGATGTTTCTGAAATCTAATGGGAAGGTTTCCTCAG
>JAWWEW010000001.1:41189029-41352732 GCA_035583185.1 Anabacerthia variegaticeps | reverse complement strand
AAAAAAAAAAAAAAAAAAAAAAAAAAAAAAAAAAAAAAAAAAAAAAAAAAAAAAAAATCTTTTAAAAACTGAGTAAGGAGAAAAGTGGTACAAGTGCTACAGCTGGGGTTGTCAGAGAAAACCCACTTCAGAACGTAAAACATACTGCAGAGATAAGACTTTTTTTTCATTAACTCATCAGAAGGAGCTCCAAAAAGAAAATGCAGACCTCACCAAATAAGTAGTCAAAAAAAGAATGAGAACCATCTGTTGTATCCTCTTTCCCTCCTCTAGGGGGAAGGGAAGACCTTCATAATCTGAGTCGGACACCTACAAATAGGAGACGTATAGAAGGGACTTTTTCCTACTACAACTTGGAGAATTTAAAGCAGAATGGGAAGAAAAGGTCTAAAGGTAGAGGGAGGGGATGAAAGCTTGAGAAAACAATGAGAATTTCAGAAATATTTTCTTTCTTTTTTTTACAGGCATTTGAAGATGCTATGTATAGAGAGCAGTACCTTCAAACCACTGTCAAAAAACAGACATTGGTAGATGCATCCGTTAATACAAATTTCACAGGAAACCCTACAATTTTGCTAAAAATAGATATAGCTATTAGTTTACAGTAAACTGATGTTATCAAAGGGTGGATTTTTGCTGAGAAAGCGCATTGCTTGAAAGATCAGAAGACATTTAAAGATGGTGTTAACATTATGCCATTGTTGTCTTGAACATTCTTTAAAGATAAGGATAATACATATTTGCTGGAAGTGATAGTAATGAAAAAGGGTAATATTACAGAGGAGTGAAATTATCAAGCAAGGAGCACTGCTGTGTGAATGTAACCTCCATTTCACCTTGAAGTTCCTGCAGATTGAATTCAGAACAAAATGAGATTAAATATTTCTCTTGAAGAGCCCTCAGTTTATGTCCCAGAACTATGACCAGGTACTACAGGGTGACCTGGTTTGAAGTTAATGGAACTGTGCAAGAATGCCAAGGTCAGTCCTTGCCAAGCCTCTGCGAGAAACTCAGCCTGTGTCAGGTCTGACAACAGGAGTGATGACAGTAGACCAAGTAACCCTGAGGCAAAGTCTGAATCAAAATCAGGTCACATGTAAAGGAATCATTGGGGTTGCACTTTTTTGCATCAGCTGAGAATCTGGTCCTCAGGGAAAGAAGGTTAGTGGCAGATGGTGGAGGTTCTGTGGATAGACTTCAGAATGGGCAGTAAGGCCGCATAACAATGATGAAGATCTTTGGAGTCAGAATGACAGAAAGCGAAATACTAGATCTTGACTTGGCAGTCTTTTCATTCTCTTCTTCATCCCTTTGTGTAAACCTTCTATTTATTTTATTCCTTTTTCTTTTCCTGTTTTTAACTCTAAGATCTATTTAAACAGAAATACTGAGATCAGTGTTAGGAAAATATGATATCTTTCATGTTTATCTTAATTAATATGTAAAATCTTTCAAATAGTCCTGCTAAAACAGCAGAAGGAAAAATAGAGGCTCCTGCAAAATGACAACTCTGCAATGTGTCAAGATCTGTGATAAACTGAAGGTTAAAAAGTGGTAAATAGGATCTACCTTTTCCCAGAGTAGAGTTGCTGAATATAATCTCTCCAATCCTTACCAAGTACTAAACTAATGGTATTCAATTAAAGTCAAATCCTCTTGAACGATAGATGACTAATTGGCAAGACTCATGACTAAACAGCTATCTTCTACTGCAGATCTGCATACAGTGGTCCAAAACCTAAACTTGAATACTTGTTAAAAAAAAAAAAAAGTCCAGTATTTCAAATTATATCAGTACGAAAATAACAAGGACAAAGGACACTGGCAAGGGCATGGAGCCTCACAGAGCCAGGGAATCTGGTAGGTGGAACGACACTGAGTTGCTTTCTGACAATAGCTTATACCAGACAAATCAAAGGGTCAGTACAACTGAAGCCAAAATGCCCTCCCTATCAAATTTTTGCTCTGAGGAATAAAAAATAAAAAATTGAAGAGGAAAACAATTTGAGGCCTGTACATCATCCCTTATTGATGGAGGGTTTTCAGATTCATTTGGACAGTACTAAATTAATCATAATCAACAACAGCTATTTAATGGTATGGCTAAGACTGTTACCAGAGGCACCTGTGTAAGTGGTTTTTGTGTTTTTAAGACTACATTCAGATAGAACAATGACCATTTTGTCTTCTGGGGTATGCTATACGAGACGTTTGAAGCACATGAAAAGAATAGTAACATACCTTTACAGGCACCACAAGATGCCTCTTTGTCAAGAGCAAACTATATGCAATCATACAACTTTATCATACACTATCTGCAATCAATGCTTGAATGAAAAATGTAGGTCTGCCTCAGGTAAAACTATGCTACCAAAAATCCCATTGTGAACATTGGAAGCCAGGACAGAATTACAATTAACCAAAAAACTGTCAGGTAAGATCTTCTGTTTTATACTTTTTTTTTTCTCCCTCATATTAAGTCTTTATCTTTCCCTTGTGAGATTTAAACTTTAAAGGCTCTTGCTTAGAGTCTGCTTTCCACACTAATTACAGACACTAAGCATCTGTCGGAATGTCCTCTGGTTACCACTGGAATTTAAACTACCACCATTCCCCACAGTATAGTAGTTAAATCTTAGTGTTTTAAGTCTATATTCCCACGTACTTACTATGCAGTGAAACAGTAGATATAGCTGAAATATGCATCTAAATTCTAACACACTCTGATAATGATGGAGATAAAGCAATCATACTCGTGTCTTTTCAAATGAAATACTTCTATTTTCCTATTCAGATATGCAATTTCTGATTATTGTTTGTCTGAGAATTGTCCATACAATTCAAAGTTCTCTTCAGCCTTTGATTGGCAAAGGTAAAACTGAAAAAGAAATTACAAATCTCCCTTCAGCACTGCAGCTTCATTCTTCACATCTGTTTGATAGTCTCTGAAAGTTGTTTGCTTTCCTTTTGGAACTGCACAGTGATTAAAAAAAGCCAATTTGCTCAGAAAACTCACTGGTTTGTCTTTCTGATATCTCTGCAAATTTTATTCTGCTTGTAGAAGTGGGAAATCTCAAAATATTCAATCTTGGCTTTTCTGTTTTATTCAGATAGGGAAACAATCAGAGCTCTATTAGTTTGCTCAATTCCAATTCTATTCGTCAGAGTTTAACTGCTTTACCTGAGCATGCAATCTTTCAAAATAAGTGTTCCCAGCTACCAAACCTATCAGGAATTAGACACTGCATTTTGGATTTGTTGTTCAATTCTCTAGCTCTCACATCAACTTTTATTCATTATTTCTGCCCTAAGACTCATTCAGGCCTAGCCATCTCACTAGCCCTTTCTAGTACACTGATATGAAATGTTGTGGTCTCTTGATTCAATGTTGTGTGGAAGCTTGACTATTACAGTGATCCACCTCTTCTTCGCTTCTTGCAAGATGTGTATTTTGAGCACAATATTTTGGCCAAAGTAATTTTAGGAGGGTGAAATAGTATTTCCAATGGTGACTGCACAAACAATTCACCTCACTGCATCCCCAAATTTCTGTCTTGATGGGATATTTTCATCTTAGCTACACAGGTTATCGGGAAAAATGGAGCTTAGGTGTTCTAAACTGGATTTCGAAATTTTCATACCTAAATCCAAAATCAAGATTCCCCAAGCTGATACCTCAATTCATTGACCTGATACCTAATCCTGGGGCCATCAGGCTTGCATGAATATTGAAATTTTTAATCTTCATATATTTTACAATATGCAGAAATTGTCTTATTCTAAAAATGGCTAAGACTCAGTTAAACCCTCTGCAAAAGCAACAACAAAAAAAGACTATTATATAGCTAGAGGAACTTGATTCCTCTGGCATTTTCAGTCCACAAGCACTGAACTCAAGCTCATGCAGGCATAACTAACACCTTGTTTGTGCACTAATTAATATCCATTTTTATCTTGGATCTAAGCAGTAAGGTTCAATAGTCTCTTCTACCTTATGATCTTCTGGCAATTTCTAAGTCTCACAACAGATAATCCATAGGAAGCTGTAAGATATCTGGGGATAGAGAAAGAGAAGCAATTAGGTTGAAGGGGAAACACCTTTCACATTATCTTTAATATAGGGGTTCTGTCACTCTGCTGGGTAGGGAAAGCACTGAGTGAATGTGATACTGATTAAACAGCTTTGAATCCAGTGCAGTAAAAGGTGCTAGTGGGTGAACTGGAATTCTCCCTTACTCCCAATTACAATGCAGCTAGTAAGCTGTCTCTTCATTCATATGAACTTCAGCTGACAAGTGATTTATGATGGACAAAGTGAAAGAAAAACTTTACCTTCAATTCTATCTTTCATCTAATCCTGTCTATTCAACTCATTCAGGGCCTTTGCTTTTTGATCTGACAGCTCTATGAGCACCTATGATTCTGTTTCTACAAAGATTTGCCTTTCTGAGGACTTATATCCTTATTTTCTGCCTTACTCAATTAGAAACTCTTGGAATCCTGACCTATTACTTTTGAGGGGCTAACTCAGAGGCCATGCTACTGCCATCCACATCCAGGATGTGCTCCAATAACACTACTCAAAACTTAAAGGGCACCTGCAGCAAAGATAGAGAGTCTTTATCGGGGAATGTAGCTATAGAACAAGAAAGAATGGTTTTAAACCAAAAAAGGGTAGATTTAAATAAGATATTGTGAAGAAATTCCTTACAATGAGGATGGTGAGGCACTGGAACAGGTTGTCCAGAAATGTTGTGGCTGCACCATTCCTGGAAGTGTTCAAGACCAGGTTGGACAGGGCTCTGAGAAACTAGGTGTAGTGGAAGGTGTACTGCCTGTGGCAGAGGGCTGGGCTAGGCAACAGCCCAAGCCAGTAAATTATTCTGTTACTGATGTCTTCATTCTTGTTTTGACTCCAGCTCACATTTACTTCACGGAAGTGTGCATGAATGGCTAGTCTATATTGTGTTCTGGGGACTACCCCTCCTGTTGAAGCCACTCCACTGTGCAATATAAAACATGAGAATGATATGTCCAGAACTGCAGTCATCAACTCTGTCAGGTCCAGACCTCACGTGATCTGCACTGGACATAGAGCAAACAGGTGGCAGACCACCTTTGTGTTTACATACGATGGTCATTATCTGGAATTTTTTGGATAGTGTCTAGTGAGTCAATTCCCAAAGCAGGAAGGTGATAGAGTAGAGTTTATAGCAGCATGTTACCATCCAGTTTAGAGGATATGGTGGTTCAGAAGAAAATGGAGCCTGATTCAGTGACCTAGGAATTAAGGGTCAGCCAG
Organism: Anabacerthia variegaticeps; assembly: GCA_035583185.1. Taxonomy (NCBI): domain Eukaryota; kingdom Metazoa; phylum Chordata; class Aves; order Passeriformes; family Furnariidae; genus Anabacerthia; species Anabacerthia variegaticeps. The sequence goes on along the minus strand of JAWWEW010000001.1, from coordinate 41,347,430 downwards.
GAAGGGAAAAATCTGATATCTATTATTTAATTTCTCAGAATTTCTTTCTTAGTAGTTTTTTCCCTCAGTGAAAGATTCTGAAAGTGAACCAATTGTCACACCTATGCCATTACCTAAAGCAAATATCTATATTTAATTGCTGTGATGGACTATAAAGTAGTTCAGAATGAAGCCCTAGAATTGAATGATTTTAGGTATCTGAAATAACATCTTAGAATGGTTATAAAATTAATACACTTTTCAAACAAGGAGTCCCAAACAGCAGAATATGAGCATCCTGGATACATAATCCTCCTAACCTGCCCATGGAGCTGGAACTAGATCATCTTTAAGGTCCCTTCCAACCCAAACGATTCCATGATTCTATGATAACCTCTCTTGCTTTCTTAAAAATGTCGTCTGACCCTGAAACAAGGTAAAGGTCTCTCTCCAGAGCCATCATATCCTTGCCTGCAGGGCCTCATCTGCTTGGTGCTCCCAGAGCAAGTCTAAGAACTCTGCTCTATCCAAATTGTGTCTGCACACATGCCCATCTGCCAATCTTGCTGTATCTAGGGCACTACTGAGGTTAAGGACATCTTATATTCAGGCAGCTCCTTTGCTTGAAAGCTTCTTTTACCCAGGCCTTTCATCTTTTCTCAGGGTTATGTCCCTTAACTGTTTGGTATGTCAGGATAGGGTGAAAATAAATTTCCAACAGTTGCTGCTGTTGGAAATCTTTCTACTTTGCAGGAAATATCTAAATGTTCATCAGACCCAAGAGAAAATAAGCATTAAAGTAACTGTAATTAAGTGTTTGGAACACATATGAGGAGGAAGAAAAAAAAATAAATGGCTGAACAGTAATTTCATTGAAGGGGACTAAGAAACTTTCCCTCACTTCATTCCTCTTGATATCTTACTAGAATAGGTTAGGTTAGGATCTCTTAATATTTATGTTTTTCTTGTGGAGTAAGAGATATGGGTTCAAACACTATTCATAGTCTACTGTAACTGTAGGGAGATTGTAGCTTCCAAGGAGATTTTTTTACAGTTCTTTTCTGTGTATCAGAAATTTCCAAGGTATTTTATGACAAAGATAAAGATCAAGTAAACAACAATCCAGGGGAAGCAGACACAATGCAGCTGGTCCCTGAAGGAGGGAGGGACATCTCAATGTAACTCCTGCATTCCTTTCTCTTATGCTGCAGTTCTTTGTTTTCCATCAGAGTAAGAGATTTCACAAGCTTCTACTCCACAAGGACCAGGAAAAATAGTCCCTAGAATAAAAAAACATATCCAGTATTCCTCATATGCCTTTTCTCTCTTAAGTACAGAAATCCAGTCCAAGTCCTAGAGAACATCTATCGCAGCTGCAGCATCACAGTCTGCCATTTCGCTTTTCGCTTCTGGCTCAGGCTTCCTGGCTAAAACTGTTATGCCCATGCTTTCTAAACCCCTTAATTCTAAGTAGCCCCCATGTGTTTAGGACATTTCCTCTCAGAGTTGTAATGACACCTTGGTGTGGCTGCAATTCACAGTGGTACGAGTCTACTATTAGTGATAGGCCAAAATGGCATTTTTGTGATCCTTGATTTTATCTTATTAGGGAGGAGTCTGAACCCATTCCACAGCAAAATTTTTATTTAGCCAGGACTTAACTCTTCATAAAAGTTAGAGGGGTGTGTACAGCATATTTTGCATTTGTCTCTTTTTATTGATTTGTTTCTTAGACTTTTCATTTTTCACATATACACAGCATGATAGAAATCATAGTTTTGTGAGCATGCCTTTAACAAATAGCTAAGGTTTAGTCATCTTACAACTGTGTTAAACTTCACTGATAGATCAGCTCTCATTAAATCACTGGCTACATCACTGGTATTGAGAGTATGACAATCATTTTCCACAAATGTAAGGTAGCTGAAAGAAAGATTTTCGTCTGTTCTATTAAATTTTATTATAACAAAAGATAATAGATTTAACAGACAAAAGTATTCTATCAAATGTTTTATTATGCCATTAAACCTCAAATATCTTCCAGCTTTCAAGAAAGGAGAACAGAATATGCAATTACAAGACTTCATAAACAAAGCTTGAAATTCATTCAACAATTAAGAAATAAAGGAAAAAACATTGTTTTCATATATTTTTCCCATGAGTTCTTTTTTTGCACCCACTTACATGTGAAATAATAGGAATCATTATAAGTGTATATAAAGGGAAAGAAACCTAACTTGGGCTCCACTATGTAGGCTAGGAGTCATTCACAGATATAGTCGTTCATTATCCAAAGGCCAACACTGGAAAAAGAAGCTCTGGCTGTAAAGAACAGGAAATGGGAACAAGAAAGCACAACTAAACCTACAGCTGCATCACAAAGTTAGAATGTAGTTGAGCAATACCCTATCAAAGTTAGTAGCTGTGAAGCATTATTTTTCATTTTAGAAGAGCCACTTTTGAGTAGCTATAAGATTAACAAGTGCAAAGTTCAGGAGCTTTCAAAATGCAGGTCACTACTTTGTTGAGTAGATTAATTAATTTTCAAAAACACTTTAAGTAATTTTTAATTAATTCATCTTCTTTCTGATGGCTCCAGAAAGGGCTGTTAAGAGCAGGATGTAATTGGCGATCACCACCCAAGGCTTAAGTAAACAAATACGTTGCTAAAAGCAGTCAGTTCTCACACGCAAATTCCCCCTCATTCTGTGCTGGTTGGGTGCAGTGCAAGGAGCACATGCCTGCGCCCAGGCATCAAGCACAGGCAGAGCTCCTCTGTTCTGGCAGGCAGAATGTGCCTGGGAATCCACCTGGGATGGGATGACATGTGAGGCAGATGGTCATCCTTGAACAGTTACAGTCACATATGCTGAAAGTGAGGTAGAAATTATTGCCAGAAGGCACTGAAGAGCTGAAAACACTCTTGAGCTCTGGTTGAAAAAGGGACTAGATAAATGCATGCAGAATCGGTCCATTTGTGCCTATTGAAGTCCGTGAGCTAGGTGCAGTCTCCAGCTCAGGTGCTGGGAGTTTGCTATCTGCCAGACACCTTGCCAGCGTCTGGAGGGCACCAGTAGCCCTAACAGCCCTGCCTGGCCTTCTCCATTGCTGCCTACAGACCAGGACCCCATGGCTGCTTCCAAGGGCTGCCAGATCTTGCCCCAGTAAAGCCCCAACAGGGATGGCTTCCAGCTTCCATATCCCTCATCTGCTCAGCCATTGGCACCCACCCTGAGCCAAGCCCAGCCTGGTCTTAACCTAGCCCTATCCCTACCCCTACCCCTACTCCTATCCCCAGGGTCAGTTCTGGGGGCTGGGGATGTGCAGGCTGCCCGCTTGGTGTCTGGGGTGGCGGGACAGGCCCTGACTGCCAGGCTCTGCCCTATGTCCTCAGGGAGCACCAGCCCCTGTGGTGCCCTGACAAGACCCTCTGCAGATTCCTGTAGTTGTTCCTGGAGGCTTAAGTGTGACAAGACAAAAAGTAAGGGAGGATGACTTCTGTGACTTAACAGCAACACATACTTAAAAAAGCATAAAGCAATAAAGTAATGGACTTACCATGAGTGATGGGTCAGTGGGTTTACAGTCAGATTGACTGCCTTCATTTCAACAAGGGACTATCAAGGTCTGATAGAAAATCTTTTCTTTAAAGAGGTCGACACAGAAGCGATCATAATTTGCAGACAGTACTGAAGTTAAATTTTCAAGTAATAAGTTGACTGCAAATATCCTTAGAGTTTATGCTAACACTGACAAACTGAAAGTCCATGAAAATAATAGAAAAATAGAAAGTGTGTCAGTCAGCTTCTGTTCAAAAGGCACAAATTAGAAAGGATACATAGGTTCTTATTTCTCTGAAGCTGCTGCAGAAAAACTCTAGGAGAAACATTCCACAGAACAAGCAAGGCATCACTAGGATTATGTGAGCAACACAGGAGAAAAATATTGCATTACAAGAGAAAAGGTCATAGCAATAATTAAAGTGGTGATAGGAAATTAGCTCGGACAACCATGCTGTAACATACTGGATTCTTCTTCAGCAAATCCATGTAGAAAAACGACCAGATTTTTAAGTATCTTCTGAAAGTTAACTTCAGTGGAAAAAAAGAAAAGTTCTGCTTGTCTAATGGTGGAATACCAATTGCCAGGATTTGCAGAATATTATCTGAACCAGAGAGGAGACAGAAAAATACCTAGGCAAACAACATAATGCATCATGGTACTTATTGTTAACTAGCTTGGAGGGAGAAAAAATACAAAAACTGAAAAATAGTAAAAAACCTCTTGAAAAAAATTATTTGGGAGCCTGGAAATCTACCTGAGAGTAGAATGCAGTCTCTAATGATTTCTAATAATAACTACTATTTCTCTGCATTTTGAGACTGATGAAATTTGGCCTAAGGTATTCTCTCTTTCCTGTGATCTTGGACATTATAAAGGATTAGTATCTGAAGGATCTTTCCCCTATCCAACATCCCATTGTATCTTAAGATCTTCGAGACCCCTACCCTCTTCATATTTTGACCAAATCTGAAGAAAGAAAATAGAATAATCTAGGAAGAATCACGTTTGAGGGAACATAAAGAAGAAAAGGTAGTGGTTAGAATGGCAGTCACAGTCTTTCTGCCTCTCCTTGTGAGCTCATTCCTAACAGGAAAAGACATTGGGAAGCTTTCTGCTTTTGGACTGAGGTGTCAGGTGAGATTGCCATGTATTAAATACACCTTCTGTACAATAACAGAAACATTTTATGACATGAATGTAATGATATTTGGAATCCTCAAGGTGATCAGATAAATAACATTCAAATCTCTTACACACTTGAGTTCATAAATGGGTGAGAATTAGTGAACTGGCCTCTTAGGTACTAGTGTTAAGTGCCAGTAACAGAAAGGAACATAGTAATGTTATGAACTGGAGAACACTCATCATTGTGTGGCTTCCCATAGCTACGCAAAAGCCACAGGACAGGAAGAAAACAGTTTGTAAGCTTTTCATGCCTTGTCCACAATACTTTGCCTTAGAAAATAAAGAAGTCAAATCTTCAACTAAATTTCTGATGATGACTACCAAATAAGACTTTATCCATAAAGGTTTGCTATTTTAGAGTATCTTATAGGACAAAATCTTCAATGAATAAAAAAAAAAAAAAGCTGTTTTCTGTGTGTTAAGAAAAGAATTTAGGTTTGAGAAATTTGCTACTCTACTAACTACAGACTCCTCTTACAATTTTAAGAAGAGAACTTTCTCCTATTGGTATCTAATCCTGTCAACATCATATATAGAAAATAGAATTTTAATATGTGTGTGGCCCAAATAAATTCAGTTAAGATTATAAGGATGTTAAGGTGTTGTTTTGTTTAACAAAAGATTTTTAAAATTACTTGTTTGTGATCTTTCATTCATTGATAGCATTTTAAGGAAACAAAGCCTTTCTTGAGAAAAAGTCAGACTGCTTGAAATGAAACATAAAAGCTTAAGTGTCCATAAATTCTTCTGCTTTCAGAATCTGGGGAAGTAAGCTTTGTTGCTAGGATACTGTGACTAGAAGGTATCAGGAAAGATTGCTTTATTTTAAAGATTAGAATCTACAATCAAAATACTTAGCAGGTAATAAAATAGCTGTACGTATGAGTTCAGTCCAGACCACGTGACATTGTAGGCAAGTGCTAGAAAGCTTATGAAAAGTGCAAATCCTCAAAAACTCTTCAGCTACCAAGACATAATGGCCTGATAAAAGTAGCTCATTATTTGCGTGCTTACAATTAGTACATCATTTCAGTTGGGATATGAATTACGTAATAAATATAGATGCATCTGTCAGGAAGGGGCTGTGATTTAATTTACTTTTGGTATTTACATAGTACTAATTTGTAGGTCTCTGAAAGTTTTTAAATGAATAGCAGTAAAACATGTTGAAGCTACAGAGAATGCAAGCTAGCTATAGAGAAGGGATAATTTATTCTTTTTTAAATTTGGAAAATGTTAAGCTTTCCCTAACCATCTAAAATGAATAGCTTTATAATATTTGTATAAAGTTTTGGCTTTGTAGAAATTTAAAATAAAAGCAATTGATTAAAAAAATTAAAATTAATTGAGAAGTAAATATATTTTATTTTATATTTAAAAAATCAGCTCAAGGCATTGGAGGATTTCTTTTTGTGTGGAAAAAAGATGTTATTCTAGTTAAAAAGGCTCAGCTCTTCTACGTCAGTGTGACTCAATCAGTAGAGAGACAGAGTTTTCATGGCATACATGTATTAACACAGAATTAATTAAACCCCCCAATTTCCATAGTTTGGTAGCTATGTGTGGTGCGTTGACCTTGGCTGGACTCCAGGTGCCCACCAAGTCACTCTATCACTTCCCTTCCCTGCCAGACAGTGAAGAGAGAGTAAAATGGAAAACAACTCAGAGGCTGAGATATGGCAGTTTGCTAAACCAGAAGCAAAAGTTTGCGTGCATGCAAGTGAAGAAAAAAATAACAAGGTTTATCCTTTACTTCCCATCAGCGAATGATGTCCAGCCACTGGAGGTGGGAGGTAAGAAAGGACTGTTGAGAGACAATGCTGATGCTGTGCCAGTGCTGTTCAGCAGTGGACAAAACACTGGTGTGTTATCAACACCTTTCTAGCTACCAGTGCAAAGTACAACATTCTGAGACCTGCTATGGGGAAATGAATTCCGTCTCAGCCAGACCTAATATACTGTGAAACATGTCTTGCTGGACATATAGTTTCATGGCAGGAATTTTCAGATATCCAGACCTACTGGATGTGTGTAGGAACCTTGGATACAGGCCATATGTAATTAATTATTTCTAAAGTTGAAATACTTTGAATTATTAAAATATGGTCAAAATAATTTAATATATAGTTGTTTTATTTAAAGAAAAACATATTGTTCCTGAAATGTTAGAACAAGTATTTTTCCTAATTGTAATTAGGTAGCATTTTTTTACTCCTGCTTCATTCTTGTTTTCCATCTGACATTTCAGATCTTTCACAGGGTGATATTATGGAGATGTTTGTTATAAAGAAGATACTGTCAGAAAACTTGTTCATATATGAAAACACCCTTCAAAGAGTAAAATAAAAATTCATTGGGGCATATGACTTCCCTCGTGCAGTCATTCTAAAGAATCAGGGTGGTTACTCATATTTTCTGGTGGGAGGACACCCTTCTGCAGTATTTCTTCAGTGCCAAGCCAGCTTGTTCAACACATAAGCCAGCCAGCTACAGTTAGGCCCCCTCATGTAAGAGTCACCTAGAGATTTTAATTTTGCAGTGTCAAGCTCTTGTTCACAGCAAGCCAGATGATTTTCCAGCACCACATGGTGGTCTGGTAGCTCATTTTCAGTTGTGTTGTTCTACAGGGTAAAATCTTCGCTTCTTTTTGATTTGTTGTACTTACATACCCATCTACTTTTTGGAAAAGACTTTGAGGTTCTCACTAGGAGGAATAACTGAGATAATTTAAGCCTATTGGGATTTACTCTTGGTGTTCTTTAATCCCTTTATATCATCATGAACATTATTTTTCAAATGTTTGTGATTAAGAAATATTAGAATTTACAAAATAAAAACTAACAAAAATTTAAATCCTCAGTATTACTGAAATTCAGACATCTATGTGTCCAATTACACTTATCTGACTACTGGAGTGCTAAACTATTCTATGATTCTGTGATGTCTTCACTCTTCTGCTATCTGAAGATATTCATTAGGAGGACACCCGTTCTCAATAAATTATACAAAGTCCAGAATCACTCAGGTGCTTTGTCTTAGAGTTAATTTGCACATACTTGCTGCACAGTAGCAACAGGCCTTGTAGCAAAGTGCCGCACCTGAATTCTAGAGAAGGATGAAATGATTGAAAATTATTATTTTTTGGTTTAAGGTGGCATTGCAGTTGATGCCGTTGGCAAAATGGGATCATTGTTAAGGCTATGAATTTTCTGAATGACATGTCATATATTCAAGTGTATCTTGGCATAAGGACACTGTCAATTTGCAGATATATGTACCATTAAAGAGAAACTATATTACTATAAGCAAAAAGAGAAATCTGAGTTTGGGTCAGGAAAATAATTTATTAAAATTGATTTAGAAATTTATTTCTTAAAAATTGGAACATGTTCAAACCAGTATAATGGTTGAACTATTCCATGTATAAACTACTCCATTTGTATAAAAAATGAAAGAATGCCTTATCTTAGGAGCAGATGCGGGGAAAAAGCAAACAACTGTAAAAACAACATAGTTATCCTCAATTTCTATGCAGAAAGTAAGGCACAAACACATAAGTGCAGGGCTCAATTAAACAGTTGTAGTTGTTTATGGTGTAGGTATCCACATGCAAACCGATGACTTTAGGGTCCTTTTTAAATCAGGATTGAAAAACCAGGCTATAATTCTCCTCAACATCAACTAAGTATCTGAGATCAGAGAAATCACACAGTAAAACTATCTTTTCTTTCCACTGACTATAAAGGCAGCTTGATGTCTTTGTTAACAACACTTCTTCGCAGCTAGGTTTGGTCCTAATTGCTTCTAAATGACTAAAGTCGCATAATAAAGGTGTTACAGACTTGGAGATTGAGTCAACCTCCTTGGAAATCCTTATCATGTCTGTATCAAACTCTTCTTTTTCTTTGCAAATGATTCTTGATCATTTGAAAGGGAAATTTGGATGCAATGGGTGAATTCCTGTAAATTTCATCTTTCAAAACCTCACACAATTTATACTAATTTATTACCATTTAATTTTGTTCTTCATCAGTAGGTAGCTACCAAGGCAAAGATCAGTCTTCCTAAGAAAAACAAACAGATTTTCCAGATTCATTGTGTTTGGTAGAAATATTTTGTGCTCTCTCCTAAATGCTGATGGACACTCAAAATAAGTGCATACATTGCATATCATATATATATACTACAATATGTTTTCCAGAAATTGCAACTAGGTATATACAGCTGCAATACAATTTGCTTTAAAGGTATTTACCTGAGAGGACATACTATATATATATATATATATGTATATATATATGTATATATATATATGTATTCAATTGCTACCATGCAAGGCAAAATTTTCTGTCATTTTCGTTTTCCATTGACTTTGATGAGGACTGTAGCATTTTGAGAAAGAATTAAATTTGTTGACCTGTGTAGACCTATACCAAGAGTGGGGTTTGGGTCTCACTGAAATGTAACACTCATCAGAAATCTTTCTGTCTTAGCCATGAAGGCATTATGCTGTGATCAGAGGATAAAGACACCCTGTAATAGACAAGTCAGTCTCAGACTGTTAGTGTTACTGTCATATATACATTTTGAGACTGTATGAGGACACGTGCAACAGCTAGAACGTCAGCCTAGCTTGTATGGTTTTTTTTCTTTTGTTTTTCTTTTTCTTTTTGCTTTCCAAGCAACCTGAATTACAGCCCACCAAACAATCAGATATCTTTATTAGTTAGTAGGAACTTACAAAGTTCACTAATTCTCCTCAGTCACTTTCAGGGGGAAATAGTGCCAGAGCAATTATGAGTTTGTAGGAGAGAATTTGCTTCATTACCTGTGATAAGCCTTTATGTCAAGAAGGTAATCTACAGTAAATGAACGTACATGAATTTCCTACCAGACCGGAACTGACTTTAAATGTTGCCAAAACAACATTGTGCCTATTTGCGAAAGGCAGAGTGTGTATACCGAGAGACGATTTCTTACTTTCTGAATCGAGAAAATTATTGTTTTCATTTGCTTCTTCATTTTGTTATTTGTTTAGGTAAGCATTCTAATGCTATAGTATGATTTAAAAAAAAAAAAAGAGAAAAGAGTGGACTCAACTCTATGTATGGATCGTATCATAAAAAAAAAAACAAACAACAAAACAAAACAAAAAAACCAGTATTATTGCCATAACTGATTGATACTGATAGTCAGAAGTTATGAGAGCACAGTGTCCACATTGCTGCTCTTGTAAAATGTGCTATTAATGGCCTCAGGACAAGGATATGTGCGTTTCTACACTGAGCTAATAAAATATCCATTGTATGAACTGAAAGCAGCATGGAGGCTGCTCTAACAAAGATAGCAATGGGCACTGAAAACACAGGATTTTAACACCTTGAAAGTACAAGCACAGGATAATAGCAAAGGCCACAGAGCTGGAAATATGAGTCACAAATGTTTCATAGTTCCCTGTTTATTAAAGTAGTGCAACCTGGAAACTGGGTAAAGCTGGGTTTAGGGATAATCAATCAAAAAAGAACAAGTTAAAGTGATTTTTGTAAAAGTATAAAAGAATACCTGAAGCAAACTCGGGATCTAAAATTAAGAAAACATCAGCATCACACTTCTTTAAAGAGTGAGGCAAGAACTTGGGCCAGAGATGTCTCACCCCCACTCCAGTTCTTGAGTAAAATCTTTTATCAAAATTATGATCTGATGCAGAAGTGAAAGAGTGAGCACAGTGTCAGAGAAATGGGGGACAACAGGAAGTCTGTTTCTATCAATTTAGACTAAATTATTATTGAGAAAGAGAGGTGACAATCAGATAATTTGAATGGTAAATTCTATTGTCATTATAATCAGGCTAATATAATAATTTTATAGATTGTTTGGATATGAATTAAACTAAGAACAAATTCTTGCCTTCATGTCTAAGGTTTATTACCGTAGCCCATATAAATTATATGAAGTGTTTATTAGGGTACCCTATCCTTGAGGACTGACTGTTAAATCTGAATGCAGAAATACATGGAGAACATAAGTGATCCAGGCTTTAATTTGTTTGCAACAGCTGGTGGAGGATATGGACATCTTCAGCTGATGAAGTTTGGATGACTATCAGGAAGAATCTCTCTTTGGCCCAGTGCTAATCAAGTACTTTACTGGAAGCAAACATAAAACTGTAATGAAATTTGCAGATGAGTGAAACTGGTTGAGAGAAAAGGAATAATCATGTGTAAAAATTGGTTCCTAAGAGCCCCTTGATGTGCTTTTCTCATTTAAAGCCAAACATAAGTCCATATGCCTATCAACCACAAATATAGGTCATACTGGCCTGGTATGCACTTTCCCCAGTTGTAGCTGAGGTAATAGGTGGCGTAGAAGGAGAAGGTCAGGTACAGAGTGACTGGACTAATTACTGTACCGTGTAAACTGATTAAGTCAGTGTTACAACAGCCCTACAAAAGGAGGTTGTAACAGAGGTGGAAAAAAAAATCCCAAATTTTTGAAAATCCTCATAGGGTGTCCCTCTATTTAATTTAATTTATCGAAGAATAGACTTAGTGATCATGAAATGATGACTGTAGTACTGAGGGAGGAGTTCTTATAGGAGAGAGCTATCTGATAAAGGCATACTGACATCCAAAGACTGACAGAGAATGCTAGGTAAGTTCAGTGCAGAAATCAACCACATCTATGAAACAATCAGTGTGATTAACTACTAGAAGTACTACAAGGGGTTCAGACAGAGTATCTGGCACTAAAGTTTAAAGTAAAGCTGTTTTTCTTTTTAGAACAAGAGCATTAGCTCATTCAGAGATCAGGAAATTACTGGGTGAAAAAATATAGTCTGTGCAATGTAGGTGATCACAGTAGATTTTATAATAGGCCCTTTTGTCCTTAAGATCCATGATTTATCAGATTTTTCATTATCTGTGATCAGTGTGTTAATAGACTTGCTTTCTGTGTGCCTAGAATATAAGGTCTTTGGTTCCTATTATAAATTTTCATGAGAGTTTTGCATGACTGCAAATCCCTTTGGACATATTCTTTTGAATGAAAGTTTTGACATGCACTTTGACCTATTAAAAAAAAAAAGTGAATGCAAGGTACTGCATGCCAAAAGAGACATAAAATCTCCCAAAGGCTTTAGCACATGAGCGTTTTGCTACTGAACTGGGGAAAATTTTTTGAATGCTTAAAGTTGCATCTGAAAAATTTTCTAGACAAAGGTTTGAAACGAAACTATAGTGATAATAGTCAGCAAGTAGGAAGATTATGTAGAGATTAATGGGAAAAAAGAAGTGAGTTAAATTCTGTGTAGAAAGTAGTGATTCTCCTACAAAGTTTCTAGTTATTTAAATGAAAGGTAATGCAACATAAACGTACCTCTATTTAGTATGACATTATGTCATATTACATTGATATGTTTCTATTGAATTGAAAAGTAAGCATGACTTCATGTGAATTCCTTTGTAAAAATTCATATTCTTCCATTCAAAGATACTGAAAGGAAACATAGCAATCTTATGATGAATTCCCTCCATCGTCAGACTCACTGTATTTTTCCATATCTGTTTGCATGCCTTGAAGGAACACCAAAACCACTTGTGGCAAATATAAAGAAGTTCAATAAAAATAAAATTTGAAGAAAGGAACTGTTGCTAGTCAAACATAAGGATTTAACCAGCTTTCACTGAACAGAATTTAAAGGAGCCAAAACTCCACAAACAATAAATTGGATGTCTGTTGCCCTTCATGCATATATTTAATAGTTTCAATTAAGTTGGAAGTTTGTTACATTTAAGCTTAGCTCTGTCATTGAGTCTCCCCTGTGCAAATGAATAGATTGTTTTTGTATAGCTAAATCCATTTAGGTATTTTTAGTCAGATATTTCCCTTTTCTGCGTAGAGTGAATGTAAAAAATGCTGATGCACACTCCACATTTCACATGTGGTGCTAAAAATCCATTAGCTGAAGAACAGTGAAGACACAGTTGATCACAGAGAACGGCTGAAGGTCAGGTTGAAATAGATGTATAACATTAGCCAGGCTTGATTGGCCATGGCTTTTGCATGTACCTCTGAATGACTGTTCAAATATTGATGTTGAGTAAACATAGAATGCTGAATACACTACTTGAAATTAAAAGCAAATACTAAATAGTAAAACATTAGCTGTGGACAATATTTTGAATATATTTATTAGAAAACTGTGGCATAAAAACAAATAGCAGCATTTTGTAACAAAAAGAGTCCTTTAATATAGACCATGGGCTCCTGTTCCAATATGGTTTTGCAGATAAGATGCTTTTGCTGTGCTCTAGATGTTAACAGTCAGACTTCTTGTACCATTAATAACACTGGATAAAAGTCCCTAAAGAGAAATGAGGAGAAACTGACTCAGAAGATCTCTTCATTACACTTTAGACTGCTTTTTAACTTTGACTAAGATCTGTGTTAATGGAGACCGGTAGGGGGTTGTGAAGGAATCCCATGTGTCCCTTCACAGTGTTGGGCTTTTTTAAATTACTTTGCAGATTGATATTTCCTAAGAATAATCAACATAGTGGGGAAAGAATACAAGCACAGCTGAACTGTGAATAGTGAGAAACTGACCATAAATACTAAGTGGATTATTCAGCTCTCCTTGAAGGGCTGAAACCTTCTATAACATCTTCAGTGAAGAAAAGTATTTTCTTCTTGTACTTGTCTATTTTTCCACACAATCCTGTTCATGGTCTGGATTCTGGTTTCTGCAACATATAATTATTTTTTATGATGGTGTCCAAGGTTTTAGTGTCATATTGATGAACAGAGTTCCTTTCCCTATTGTCTCTCTTATGTTTTCTTAGTTCTCTTTCATCTTCTACTTCTGAATGGTGTTCGTGTTACTACTTGGCATAGAGGTCATACTAATATTACTCTTAAAGCTTATCCTGAATATGTTTATCTCCATTCTTCCCTCATGGCTGACTAATGATTTTGGCTTCTTTCCTTAGAAATTGTGGTATAATGAGCTTCCCAATAAGTTTTGATAAACTCCTTCAATCAAAGCTTTTGAATTAGTTAATAGTTTCACTACTGAAAAATTTTTATGACTGTTTCATAAAGATGACAGTTTTGAAAAATCCTTTTTGGGACAATGCTAATCATGTTATTTTTCCAAATCTTTTCAAAGTTATAAAAGCTATTAGCAGCATTTGGTCATCATTGCTGGATGTCTGCTATAGTATCATTTTCATTACAATGCTCCAATCTTGATGGGAAAACTGACTTATTTCTTTTAATATTTCTCCTTCCGAAGTTATGCTTCAGTAATGTCCCTTTTGGGACATTAATAACCATTTTTTTTTGTTTGTTTGTTTTCCTTTTATTGATGAAACCATCAAAGTGTTTTGTTTTGATTTGCTTGCTGTTTGGTGAGTCTTTTGTTTACCATCAATACACAGAGCTGAGCCAGGTTATGTCATCAGAAAAATCAGCATTGTAATTTCCTCATAAATCCTTTTGTTAGCTTCTTTGTCATCCAGTACTCAGACTGTATGAAGTGAGATACAGAAAAAACCTAAACTGCATTGGTTTCCACTACAAACCACTGAAGTATATTTTCCACCATCTCCATTCAGTGTTATACTATTTGTTACAGCAGATTATCACTCTGTGTAGTCTACAGCATACCATAATTTTCCAAAGATTGTTTCATGTGTTCCATAAAACTGCTTGAGAAATGCATATATTTTATAAAAAAGTGCCTGCTGGTCTATAGTCTTTTCAATCTGCAATGTCAAAGAATATGCTCTGCATACATGAAACCAATATTTCAAAAAACTCTCTGCTTTGCTGTTAGCTGAAGATCTATTTATTTCTCTATGTTCTGTGCTGCTGCACATTTTGATACACACTGAGACTTGTTACAGTAGGCACAGTCATCTATCCTTCAAAATATACTGTAAAGGTGTTTTGTTTTTTTTCATTTTTTAGCCCTTCATTCCACATTTCATTTAAAAACATATGGGAAGTCTGGAGGGTTGTTTTTGTCACTTGCTTTACGCTTCTCTGTAGTTAAATGTATCAAATCTCTAGTATGAAAAATTCGATCATCATAGAATAACTGATATGAGTGATATTGCTACACATTTTGGTGTAATGTTATTTTTTGATTTAAGGAAACTATAATTCAGCTGCTCAAAAAATGCATCCATTATATGTATAAGGTGTCTGTTATCTTGGCTGATATCACCATAGTATAATGTAGGACACATTGTTCCAGATCCTAGAGATTATACTGAGCTTTATTATATAGCTGACACCAGTTTTGGAGGGGGAAGAGAAAGGTAAGAGGGAAGTAAACCAGGCAGCAGCTCATGGCTGCTGTCATTGCTCAGATTTCTCTCTATGGTCCATCAGGAAATCAAGGCAACGTTGTGAGAATGGACAACAGGGAGAGCCCTGAACTCTGCAGAGCCCTTTAAACAGTGTTTTCTTACTCTGCTCTTAAAGGCAGTATTGCTTTTTTCCAGGACTTCCATTAAAGTAGTCAGGTAAGGTCAAAGGAAAGCCAGTTTCTAAAGAAAACATGACGATATGTATATGTCAAGCAGTGTAACAAGATCTGGCAGGAGTCATAGGAAATATGAATGTTTTTATTTGTGCGATATTAGGTATCTGATAAAAGAAATAGTCAGAGGTTGTAGCAGCTGAAATAATCTGCTGAGATGCCCTTCTTTCATAGATAAACATATTACATTTTTTTTTTTTTAAATACAATGCTGATGTGGAGAAGAGTCATGTCTTGACAGGAAGATAGTCAAAACAAACCCTAGTTTCTTTGTTCGGTGTCTGCATGGATATATACAGACATACAGTCCCCTACCCTCCAAATATATTAGCACAAAATAATTTTAACCTTTACAGAAACAAAGCTGAGATTAATCTAATTTAAATTAAAACCAAGGTGTCTCTTCAGATGAATCTCCTTTTGTAAATAAAAAAGAATCTGGTTCCTCTGGTAGGCTATGTAAATAATTTTTCTCACTTTTGCACTTCTGGTTGTCTCCCTCACCTTGCTGGGGTTTAGCTGCCAACACTGGTTAATGCGCAGCAGTCCTTTTTAACCTGTGGGGGTAAATTCAATTAAATTTCAGATTTCAAGAACTTCAGAAGTACTGTTTGAAAAACCAATAGCCCCATGATTATATTAATGGACTGCAGGAACCAGATACAAGCAGAACTGTGGTGGGAAGTTGGTTTGCCTACAAAAATGCTAAATCCAGCACCTTATTGGCTGATTTTCTTTATTCTCCCACATACACCCTATTTTAAACCTGAGGCGATTTTGTTTTCAAAGACACTGTGGATTTCATCTGATCAAATACAGTCATCTGCAGTGTAGATTTTAACTTTCTTCTCAAACTGTGTCCACTCCATCCATTATAGTCAATCTATGTGTATAATAGAACCATATATAGGCTGACCAGGCGTCCAGCTACCTCATGGAAGGGTAAGAACAAGTATGGCACTTTTTCTGATTACCCTTCTGGTCTTTGGTTATTTCAACTCAAAGGATTTTCATGCTGTACATATAATTTTGAAATTTTAGCAATTCGAAAATTATTTATTTTACATCTACTTGTACAACGTTCTTTTAACATCCACACACACAGACCCTTGTCATGGAGTTCCATAGGTCTATTTTTCATTCTGCTTAATTTTGTTCATTTTCAGTGTGGTTGATTTAATGAAACTACAGTCATCTTTGCTTAATGTCTTCTATTTCTAATTTATTTTTTTTTAGAACACTGAGCAGCAGATCTCATTTCACCTTTTTGCAGACCATTCATGATTTTGTAACTCTCTTGCATTTTACATCCTTTCTTCCTGTTGTCTGTTTTCCAGACTAAAGGGTACTAATTTGAAAAATTATTCTCATTCTCCAATATACATTTAGAGCAGATCAGACAAACCACACTTCAAAAGTGCTAATTTCTCTTTACTGATTTCTGACGGAGCCTAGGATGACTAAACCAAAAACAGACTTTTGTGCTGTGTATTTAAATTTAGATGAAATCAGTTTCATCGGTTGTTTCTGGGAGTTATCTCATTGTAAATGAGAGATAAATATATGGAAATTAGTGAAGTGTTCCAGCATACAAGAAATGAACAGAGCTGGTGAAAAAAAAAAAAAAAAAAAGAAAAAGAGACTATTAAACAATAAAATTGACTCATGCATAGTGTACAGAGATATGGAAATGAAAAACTCAGTCTCAGACACTCTATCAGCTATAACTATGTCTTCTTCCTTTATGGTTTCTCTCATTTTTACTGCAGAATTATTAATAAGGTTTTCAGCTAAAACTTCAAAATAAATACCAGTGTTACAACATGAATGAATTTCATAAGCAGTGTTCATAACTACTAGATATTTGTTTAGAAGAATGCCGCTGTGAGTGTCTTCACTTTTATTCATCCAATTTTCTCTTCATCCCACCCAAAGGAGTGAGCAAATGGCTCTGTGGGGCTTAGTTGCTGGATAGGGTTAAACTATGGCAATAATTTAAAAAAAACCCAACCCAACCCAAACAAAAAAATGAACCACAATTCTCAATAATGAATCCTATTATTTAATTTTGGAAAAGATAAATTTAAGCAAACTGATTGTTCTTTTATTTGTTTCTTTAAAATAATCACTTTCCTAGTAACCTGGTGCTTCTCTTCTCAAGTCATTAGCTTTGCTGCATGTGATGCACACAACTACCTGAAATCCCAGATGTCAGATTGTGAAATGTGTCCTATCAGTGCTGGTGCCTGGCCACTTGGCAGAGCTCTGCATTATCAGCAGTCAGTCATGCTAGCAACTCTCAAAATTGCCTCTGGGTCAGTCATGTGCTCTTGGCTTTTATTAAATCTGCTAGGGGATTTGAGTTCTCCTGGTGTTACGTTCCATTTAGATTCATAGATGTTAAGGCCAGAAGGGACGATTATGATCATCTAGCCTGACCCCCTGCTTAACAAAATCCACTGGATGCTCCTGATTTAATTCCTGTTCGAAGTAGAGTATATATTTTAGGGGAGAAAGCATTCAGTCTTGTTTAATATTTCCACCTCAAGCAGGTTATCTAAAACATTATTTATCTCCAGTGTTAAAAGTGTACACCTTATTTCTGGCATGAATTGGCACAGTTTCAACATTCAGCCCTGGGCTTTTGTTGCGCTCTGCTAGATCGAAGAAGACATCCATATTTTGTCCTTCTGTTACCAGGTCATGCCTCAACTTTTCTTTTCTTAAACTATGCAGATAGCTCTGTCAGTGTTTACCTATGAGGTCGTTTTGTGTTAAATTAACATTGCTATTTACAGATATTATAGGTGCCACCAAATCAATGAACTTACCGGAAATCAATGAGCTTGATGCTAAAATGGTTACCAATGGAAGGGTTATTACTCTGGTTTTTAAGCAAAGTGACTATTTATCATATACAGAATACAAAAATGTTTTACTACAATACAAACACCCACCACCTTGAACCAGAACTTCAAGGAAGTATTGAGAAGGAGCCAGACAGTACAGAGCAGTACATGGTGCCAGGATGAGGAACAATTAGTGTAACTTCAAAATTCAGGTCAAGCCGAATGGAGAAGATGGAGGACAGATAGAGGCAAAGGCTGCACAGATTGTGCAGTCTCTGAACTTGAGGACTTTCAAGCCCCATCTGGATCAACCTGTTCTGACCCAACAGATGACCCTGCTGTGAGCAGGAGATTGGACCAGGGACCTCCTGAGGTCCCTTCGAGTCTGAATGACTTTATGATTCTATAATGTCATAAGATGCTTCGAGACACAGTGACATAAAAGTTACTTAAGCAGTTTTAAAAAAAAACTTTTAAAAGCTTTAAAAGCATGACAGTAGTATAAATACAGTAAGTAGATTGTTTTTAGAAATGCATTTTAATTAAATTTTTAATTGCTTTTGATAGCATTGATAGTTTATAAATAACACCGTATTTTCTTATTTAGATTTCTGATTATAAAGCAAGAACAGTTTATTTTTAAAAGATTTAGTAAGCAAAAGGATGTGTGCTGCACAATTTAATCTCTGTAAACCCTTAATGATATAATTGATATAATTAATAGGATGACAGAAAGACTTTGTTTCCTAGTTCCATTTGGAAGGGACCTACAATGATCATCTAGTCCATTTGCCTGACCACTTCAGAGCTGACCAAAAGTTAATGCATGTTTTTACTAAGGATATTGTCTAAATGCCTCTTAAACACTGTCAGGCTTGGAGCAACAAACACCTCTCCAGGAAGCCTGTTCCAGTGTTTGGGCACCATCTCAGTAAAGAAATGTTCCGTAATATTAAGCCTGAAACTTACCTGATGCAGCTTTGAACCATTCCTATATGTACTGTCACTGGACACTAGGATTGGCACCATATATTATATACAACTATTAAACACTCTCTGAAAAGAAAAATCACAGAATGAAGTTTGATTATCTGAACATTTATTAGGCTTACATTCATTCAAAAGGGAGCATCATTGCACATTTAAAAATATTTGGATTTCTGTAGCTTAAGGTATGAAAATATCTGCTGAGGTGTGCATTACAGCTTTGGACAATCAGGACCACTTGTCCTGATTACAATAAACCAGGATTGGATTCACTATGCTAAATATGCTAAAATGCTAAATTGGAAGCACTATGCTAAAATGAAGTGTCTGCTTTTCTTGATATTTTGCTGTTTATTTGGTCAAGGACATAGATGCATGAATGAAGCAGAGCAGAGTTTTACTATCAGCTGGTCATCTGATGTTTTAGGTAAAGCCCCTTGAAAGCCCTTTGAGGGTCAAAATACTTTTTGGAGAAAATAATGAAAGCCTCATGTTCAACTGCATTAAATGATGTCCAAGCAAACAATCCACATTTTTCTACAGCAATGATCCTTCTTTTCTTTTTACCTCTCCCCTAAATTTGTTAGTCTGTAAATTTGATACTGAGTTGCATTATTTTTTGTTTAGTGTTGATTTGAAAGAATTCATTGCTTGGACCAAGGATCCCTCTGTGTGATGCTGGAAACTTATGCCCCAAGATTATTCCCTCTTTACAGTTAAAAGTAAAGACAAGTCAGCAGTTTATTTGATGTACCTAACCTGAATCTGTGAGTTTTCTTATATTTTGTTTTGTCAATCAACATGTCATGCTAACTGAAGTAAAATTCCTTGCAGAAGTTTATATATAAGCATTTTTATTCTATCAGGACTGCTACCTTTACCAGTCAAACTTGTAATCTCTTCAAATAGGTATTATGTTAGTTTCATAACAGTGTACAAACTGCTGAATGGCATAAATAACCTTCCTTAACTCTTTTTTCCTTTGTGTCTAATATCACTGGTTCTAATATTTTTCCCAAAATCAAGCATCATTCCATTTAAATATTTTGCACACTATTCTCTTCCTTTCTCTGACAGCTATAGAAAACTAGCATAAATTATCCATGGATCAACATAGCAACCTTTGAAACAGTTTGGGTTTGCCTGTAAATGTCTAACTTCATAAACTATTTTGTATCTTTGTTAGTACTAATCAAAAGAAAGAGATTTCATAATCACAGAAACATATTGTTTTTGTTGATGTGTTTAAAGATATGCATAAAATAATCATCTAGTATCTTCATACTACAATCCTTCATGTGTACCTTTGATTTTCTTTGCATTCCTGTAAACAGCCAGAATTCTAAACCAATTTTTTTCTGGAACAAATGTTAGTTGACTTCACTGGCTTCCTTGCCTGAGTATAATCTTTAGGGTATGAACTGATTTTATGGATTATCACCTGAAGATGCTTGCAAAAATTTTACCTCTACGTGGGAAACAAATAAAGGCTTTTTTAGAGTTTTTCCAATAATTGTTACACCATTTATGTCTATCACTTTATTTAGTGCCTGGAGTTTCCTACATATTCCATACTGAAACTTCCTCATGCAGGCCTCAATCCTGGTAACAATAAGTTCTCTGGGGACGATTTCCCAGCTGGTCCTGGACCGTGTGTGCCTCCTGGTGTGCAGAGCCCGCCAGGGGTGCAGGAGATGGTTGGGAGGAAGACAGGGCTTCTGGAGAAGCCACTGCCCTCCACATATACCCCAACTTCCCCAAAGGCCTTACAGAGCTTGTACCCAGGGAAGGGCTGACCAGGGAGCCAGAGTCAGACTGGGGTAGAATAATCTTTTGGTCTCTTTCCTCATGCTTATGCAAGGCTCTGCCTAAAGGAGAAGGCTCTCTGAGCCAAATTGAAATAAAAAGTTATGAATGGAGTCAGCATTTCTTTGAACAAAAGTATTTCTACAAAGTCATCATATTCTTGATTGAGAATAAAGGATATGATAGACATCACTAGCTCACTCCAGTGATATCAAGATGAAGTATTAGGCAGTGGTGGCTTAGCACATGATGAGCACTTCACTAATGTATGCATGTTGTTTTCAAATTGTAGCTGTTTCAGAGTCATTTGCGCTTGCATATTTGACATCCCTCTAATAATATTTTACATTTTATATTGCAAGTTTTTATACTCTTAAATGCATTTTCTGGGAATAATATCTAACAATTATGCAACACTTTTACTGGGAAGTTGAATTTGAGGGAAAAAAGAGTGAAAGGAAGGAAAGAGCAAAAGTAGGGTTTATCCTCTGCTTTGCACTTTGATTGGAACTGATTCTTCAGATCCTCTGTTAGCAACCACTGAATTATGAGTCTTTGAAGAAATAACTGCCATAGCTGACCATATGCCACTCTCCATATCAAGGCTGACACATATGTGTGTAAACACAGATGTGAGAAATATTGTAATTCACGTTTCCATGTTTTCTACTACAATTTTCAGTAGGTTTGATTAGCCAAAGATTTAGCTCAGAAGAGGATCAGAAGTGGTACCAGGATAGTACAGTGAGGTAGAGAGAAAACAATGCAGTTATTTACTAAAAGCAATTTAATTCCTGTCAGAATTTTGTGGAAGTAGAATTGAATGTTTTTTTAAAGGAAAATAAAGACTTTTCCTTAGAGTAGAGACAGTTAAATAATACAAATCACTCTATTTGCAAGGTGTGGAAACCGGGTTTTAATTTCATAGAATATTTCAATGATTTGAATTAAATTCTGAGAAGCTCTGGTGTTTGGAGCTACAATCTCTAGGACATTATTGTGAAAAACTTTAAAATTACCACAGTTGACTAATCATAAACTTCATTTATGTATTTATTTGAAACTGATCTAGAATAATGTGTGAAGATGGAAGTCTTAAAAGATAGCCTGTTTAGGGATAGTCTATTCATTTATCACATCTTAACCAAATAGTTTTTAAAATTCCTAAAATATTTTCTATTTGATATCTTTGCAGTGATGACTACAGAAGTTGGAATGTATAAAGTATTAAACAAACTGAAGGAATCTGTGCTCATAAAATGTAATAGGAGTTTTTTTGTTTGTTTGTTTGTTTGTTTTCCTTCTAAACTAACACAAGAATATTTTTCACCTTTAGAAGAGAGTTTAAGCAGTTTCTTTCTTCCTTTGACTAGTAATATATCAAGACAAAACGTGCCATTTACCATAATGGTACATGATTCTGGTAATGCTTCTGAACTGAATGGTTTTCAAATTGAGAGACTATTCCTTCCACAGACATCCCAACATAAATTTTGCTGACATTTTTGTGTTTTTCTTTTTAGTTACATTTAGAATAACATTGATAGTATTCCAACACAAGCTGATTGTGACTTCCAACAGATTTGCAAGCAGGCACCTTTGCTGAATAGGAGACCAAAGATATTAAAATAATTATATCATCTGTGTGTGAATCGTTAAAATTTTATAAAGTGGAATGATTAAACTTCGTACATGTTATTCAAGAATGATATGAATAATTCTGAATCCTTGGAATTTCTTTTCAACAACAATAATGACAAAAGACATTTTTAGAATAAACAGTAACATTATTATTTCAATTCTAAAGGATGTCTGTTATTAGACCACTTATTTTCAAAACTCCATGGCAGAGATTAATTTTGTTTAACCTTATAACCTTGTACTGTAGATGTGTACTGGGAGTGAAGGGTATCTGTGAAGGAGGGGGGAGAGAGGCACACTTTAAATTTAATTGAAAGAAACAGATACTATCATAGACAGCTGCCTCATCCCTTGCTCAAATACTTGTAGCTCAAGACATATCAAAGCTCCCATACCTGTAGGCTGGATGTAGCATTTCATGCCTGTAGCCTTTAACCAAACAACAGGCACTTCTGTAGTCTTCCAGAAACCAATATTTATCTTTATTTTTTAAAAAAATGAATATGCTTCTTATAAAAAAAAAAAAAAAAACCCCAAAAAAAAAAAAAACCCCACCCAAAATTCCTCTCTTGGGCCCAGCTACTTATCTTAACCATCTCCAATACAGTAGCAGCACGAGGATTCTAAACACAAACAGGAGGAGTCAGATCTGCCCCTCCAGTTGTAACCAGATGTCATTGGCAGCATCTTCTCCATTTTCTTGTGTGTTTTTGACAAGCTTGTTGACCTTGATCTGCTGATCAGCCTGACTTGGTAGAAGAGATCATACATTGTGTGAGTTCACTGTTTCTTAACCTTTGCTTTGCATGAGCGAAATAGACTGATATTCATGAGTGTGTCGATACAAGGAAATTTTCCAGAAGTCAGATAAGTGGCAATTATTTGGCATCCTCCTGAACTTTTTCCAATTAAAAAAATATTTTTTTAAACTCAGAAATAATTATATTCCATCAATATCACAGACACTAATACTAATATAACCATCTAAGTCTTCTTACTATTCTCTTGTTGTTACAGCTGCATTTTAGACATGTGTGGATGCTAAGAAAAGTAAATTCCATGAAGCTACCATTTAATTTTTTCACTTATTAGACTGCTGTTTCATTTATGTCAGATTGTGGTACTAACTGAAAATCAGAGGTTTGTAAAATTTCACCTGCCCTTTCCAGTAAAGCTTCCCACATTTCAAAAGTGGGCACTGAGTTTAAATACTTTCACTATTAGTTATTTACTCTGATATACTGGGAGCAGGGAATGGTAATATAATCTAATTTTATAACTTACTTCTGAACTTAAACTAGTTAATCCCTTCCCCTACAGACACCAAGGACAAATAGGCACCTCCAGAGCCTGTAGGTTTCATCCTACTATAAGACCTAGAACTTTCTGTAAGTACCTATAGTGAGAGCTTGCATAACTAACTCACATATGCAGAGGTGTAATTTAAAAAAAAAAAAAAAAAAAAAAATTAGGGTAGGTAAAATTAAGAATGCTGAATATCAATCAAACATGTAAATGGGATCAGAATATGTTCAACAGTTATGAAAATTATACCCCACTTTAGTCTCCCCAAGCCAGCACATTAACGTTTAGCCCATTTCACTATCAAAACTTTTGATGGTATTATTCACAGCATTGTCCTCACAATTTAGTTAAAAACAAGTTTGCATATTTTACCTTTTACAGAAGCAATGTCAAAATACTATATTATTAAGACCTTTGCAAATACTTATTTTGATTACCGTACGAAAAATGGAGACTCAGGGTCAGAGATCAATAATATCCAGGATGTAGGACTGTACTGTATCTATCTGCTCTGGCAAAAAATCCTTCAATTGATTTTTTTAATACCTTTGGGGCTGGGGGGGGATGGGCAGGATAGAAAATCCTCTCTTTCAACTTCAGCTCAAAATTGCTGGGTCTGTGTCTCAAAGACCTTTTGCTGTCCTATAAATCAGTGGAATGAATGCTTCAATGATTGTGTGTAAATAAGCCTCACTCTGCTTATTTGCTGTGCAGCTGTCTAAAATAATCCCCTAAAGGAATGATTTGGCCAACATTGTCTGTTTGAGAGGTCTATTTGTTTATAATCTTAAAATGAAGGGGGTTCACAAGATATTATTCATTTAAATTTTTCTGTCAAATAGATATTACAAGAAAGTGAATTGTTACAATATCAATGATTTTTATTAAACTTGTATAAAAGCTCATCCACATTCAAAATAACTATATATACTTAATTTCTTCAGAAGGAAAAATACCGACAGATGAGCAGGGCTTCTGAATACTGAAAAAACCTTGAGTATCCTTTAAAATAACATTATTAAGCTACACCAGACAGTGGGTCATATGAAAGAGAATCAAACTGAGGCTAATCCTAAAAATCAAGTTGGATGCCATTTCTCCTAAAAAATAACTGTGAATGAAGTGACTACCAAGGTACCTTGAAGAGTCTTCATACCAATATTTAAGAAACAATTATGGAACAGAATTTTCCAGTACATGAAGGGCACGGTTCCTGTACTAAAGCAAAAGTTGCCATCAAGAGAAATTGCTCCCTTGACAATGCATTTCTTTTATTTTCAAGCTCTATGTGGTAGTTCCAGGAATTTTTACTGCTGTAAAAATTTTACTGTTATTCCACTCAGAGTTCATCAATGTTTGTCTAGTATTTACAGTGCAAACATATTCTGGAAAAAAAAAAAAAATTGAGGTGATGTTCTAATGAAGATTCTGCAAACCCAACTCTTAGTTAATAACTTTGCTTAAAATTAGAATGCTGTAATTTTTTATTATTATTATTCCTAGAGACCTATTAGTACCTAGCATTAATTGGCAATTTTGTGTTCAATATTTATCGTTTAGATTACATAACATTGACTTATTCTTTACTTTAGATTAGAGGGCTAAAGTTGAAGCATTCAGTTCTTTCATAGTCTGCCAGTAAAAGTGATTACAGATGTACTAATTATCCTTGCTTATGTAAATATTTGTGACATTGAATATGATTTAACAAGGACAAGTTTCAGAGCTGAGAGTCTTCTAAATTCATTGCTAAAGTCTAAATGCTTCTATTCTTTCAAATAGAGATAATACTGATTTTTCCCACAATTTTCCCATTGTATCTTTTAACATATTACATTAAAGAAAAATTACAAACATAATGATTTTAGCAGAAATTAGAAAGAATGATAATAGTCTAAGATAGCACAACCAGTTGGAAAAGACTGAAAGAGTAGAGTTTGTTTATCTTAGAGAGGACATAAAAGTCTTTTCTAATTTGTATGAAGGATTTAAAAACAAGACAGTGATCAGTTGTTCACTGTGTCTGTGAGGGACAGCACAACTAGAAAACATGTTACAAAGGAGCTCTGGGTTAAATATTAGGGAAAATGTTCTCACTATAGGGATCATGACACCCTGTAAGAGATGGTGTCAAGGTACAGTGGAGCCTCTCAAGTAGGTCATTTAAAAGAAAAGTTTAGAGGAAAGTATTTTCAGATGGCCTACTTAAAGTCCAATCAAGAGATGGCCATAGTCAGAAGTGAAAGAGCTTTCAAGGGCTCTTTGTCAGCCTGTATTTTTATTTCCCAAATTATGGGCTAATTGAGTGACAGAAAATCAGAGGAAGCCAGGAGACCATATGACACAGAGGTGAATAGATACTGGCCGCTTTTTTGAAGCATTTTGCTGCTGCAGACCTTATTCTGAGTCAGCAGCTCAAATAGGAGCCAGGAAGTGGAAAATATCGCCTCGCACACATTTTTCTTTTGCTGACTTGTGGAGCTTGTCCTCAGCCCTGGTGCATGCTATGCAAAATCTGCTCTACTTAGTGTGTTGTGCAACCACAATGGAAGGAAATGACACTTGCAGTGAAAGATCTCATAAGGTCTCTTGTCTTCCTCTACTTCTATAAGTCAGTGATCATACTGAACAAGAAAAGGAGCAACTGTTCTGCAGATGTGCACACAGTTCAGGTGCATTAGTGCTGCTTCACTTAGTTTTCTCCAGTCACGGTCCGCCTAGGCCTAATTCATTGTTGAATCTTGTATTTAAAGCCATCACTTTATGACATTGGATGTTAAAGGGACATCCCACCCCTGAATATTAGCTGTGTGCTAGAGAACCCACCACCACTGTTGCAGGGACACAACTGTATCAGCAGGTGAAAAAAATCTTTATGAGCGCAAGATCTGGCGCACATTTATAAGAGCACCTGATTTTCCATTCTAAAATTATGTTCATATCTGCTTTTCTACATAATAGCTCATAATCCATTATCACTTATGACAGAAGAGAAACAGGAAAGATAGACATAGTATGGAATATCATAGATCTGCAATATAAATTTGGAAGATTTAATCTAAAGGGTTCTTAAATACTCATTGCTAAGTAAAATATGCAGATCTATAGAAACTTGCTTTTCTGCGATACTCGGCTAAGAGACCTGTCAATCAAATCAACTCACCCATGGCTAAAGACTCCATATTCCAATCAGCAAGTCTGACTAATTCTTTTAAACATTTTCCAGGACTGTCACTGAACCTAACACATTTCAAACAGAGGTTTTAAAATCATTACAAAAATTTTAACAAAGCAGTATTTCTCACGCAATATCATTTTGATAAAAAACTCCCATCAACTTGTAACAGTAGAAGTAAAATGCTTTTTGCTTCTGAAGTCTTTAAAGGAGCTAGCTGTATCTATATAGACATGTTTGCACCAGCATTGGTTCTAAGGTACCAGACTGTATTTTGTTTTGTTACAGAGGATCCATTTAACCACTGTTGTAAAGCTCTTGGAATGTTTTCTACTGCTTTAATGCTTGGTTGAATTTTGTGTAGATGAGGGCTATGCTATCTTGACTACAAATTATGGCACTTAAGTCCACCACATAAAGGCATTTATTCTATTATACTCTTTTTATACTGTCTTACATTTGGATTGATTTTATTTTTATTTCTGATCATTGTTCACTGTTTAAAGGCAGGAAGTTCATCTCACTGTGTTGCAGCTGTTTAATTCTCTTAATGCAATGTTCAAATTTACAAAAATAATTTGCAAAATTACCATAGTTAACTTCCAGTTGAGAACTGTGATTCCTCTGCAGCTTGAGGATTCCTAGCAGGGCTAAATATAAGATTCAAAGAGTGATTTTTTTGTTTTATTTTTTTCTCTTTTACACTAGTTTTATGAACAAAGGCAGAGTAAAAATTACCTATCCAGACAGCATGTAATTTAACAGACCTGGAACTACATAACAGGGAACCTAAAGACAAACTGGAAAAGACATTTGCTTTGTGGTCACTGTCTGTCTTTATAGGTTATATTTGATAATCTTTCCTGAAAAAAATTTTCTCAATGAAAGAACAACTACTTTTACATGACTGTTTCTATAGTTAACATTTTCTATCAATATTACTCTGCTTTAACAGCATAAAAGCTTCCATAACAGAGGGAGAGTTACTAGTGGACTATTCTCACTGTATCTTGGATCCCACAATGGGAAGGCCAAAACAGAGAACCATGTCTAAGATATACAATGAAGGTTGTCTTGTCCTTACTGGCTAAGGTCACTGGTCACATATATTTATGTACTCATAAAGGTTTTCTGTAACAATGGCAGTCCCAAATTACCTCATAGCTTCATTTTCAGTACTGCTACAGGCACTGCTATAAGTTCTGTCACAGACATGTCTGGAGCCTTTTGCCCATTGCCATAGCTTCCTTGGCTACCCCACCTTTCCTTACTACTGCTTGATTAGGTTTCAGCTGGCTTTAAAGAGATTATTCCCCACTGCTGTCTGCCCTCCTTGGGAGGAGCAATCAGTGAGGGACCTGTTACCTTATCCCTTAGCTATCTTAACATTGGCATGGTCAAGACTGAAGATCTACATGAGTGTGCGCAGCTGTAAAGTCAATACCTTCCTTCTCAAATTGTCCCTGGCAATGAGTAGCACAGTTCTTATTCATTTGCATTTTGCTTGTTCATTGAAGTCTCAGCTATGTACTGGAACCCCATTTGGACAGGGTCTGTACAAATGAAGAACAGAAGACAATACTAGCCCTAGAGGCTACCAACCAGCCCAGAACTCAGAGTTATTGAGTCTTGTGGGACAAATTTGTTTTCCACTTCACAAGCCTCAGAGAGCAGCATAATCAGATCCCAAGTCCACAAGGGATCCAGGAAAACACTGCTCCAGTTCCTTCCCTCACCTTCAGTTCCCCAGAGGAACATATGGGTCCAAAGGCTAGGAGAGACTTCCAGCACATTCATTCTGAGTTTACACCATTTCATGCAGGGCGCTGGGGTGGAGGAGAGTACTGGGGGTGGACCTGTCTCTTGGTCTGGACACAACCATGCACAAACCCTTAATTACAATGTATCACAAAAAATATTTGAATGTCAGCTGTAGCACTGCTTCACGTTCAGCCTCCTTTCTGCAGTCCTGATCCATCCCAAATAAAGAAGGAAGTCTTAAAGTATAGGCCATTGAGCAACTTTCTGGTGTGTTAAAGAAAAAAAATATATTTGCAAGAAGAAGGATCTGCACTGTATAAGGTATAGCTAGCCATGGGCACCATCATTGCAACAGATTAAGCTGCAACATCAAATCCTTTCCTGTCACTTCTAGGTTTCCAGGCAGGGATTAACTTGAGTCCTGTGTCAGATAATAAAGATTTGTATGATATGGAAAATATTGTGTTGCCAGGGCCACAGAAAAATACTTTTATGTAGCAAGTTCAGTTAGCATGCAATCCCTTCCCCCTTGCTGTTTTCCAGCCTCAGTTCACATCACTAAGAAATCAGAAAAAGATTGGAGCAAGAGGGCCTTTGGGGCTTTGGAAATTTGCTCCTACCAATCCAAAGCAATCATTAGGAGCTGGCAGGGTGATGGCAAGGGAAATGGTGCAATGGGCTGGGTGCCCTCTCCTCTCCAACACACCTTGCAGAGGGCTGCTGCCTTAAGCAGGACATACCCCCCTGTTTAAGGCAAAGTTTATTGTACTGACATGTAAATTCCTATAGGATTACTTTGCCTAAGAGGTAACAAATATTTTTGATTTGCTGGGTATACAGACTTATTAGTCAGCTGTTAGAAACAGCTGGTTCACAATGTTCCAATATTAGTGCTTTCCATGATTTTGATTTAATTTCAAGGGCAGACCGTGGAGACAAAAGCTGTAGAAGGAGGATTTTTGTTGTTGCTATTGTTGGCTCACTTATTTGTTTCACTTCTTTTGCAAACCTTTATTTCATGCCTATTCATAAATTATGTTGCTATATTATGGTATCTCATTATCCTTTATTAGCAGAACACCTCTAAATTGAAGTTGGAATTATGCATCATGCCCTGCATATGTAACAGAGAAGCATATGGAGGCTATGCCTACTGCAGTTTTCAAGCATAAAAAGCAGGAAATTATACAGGAAATTATACATATTTCAAAGACACTCTGCCAAGTGCTTCTATGCTGTATCCTGTAATTTGGTGTCATGTTCATCTGTACTGTATCATTTAAAATTCATATAGTAGAAATATGGTCCATACAGTAAGGAAGCAAAGTAAATTATTTCCTTGAATTTGTTTAAAATAGAGCAAGTCCTAGCAGAGCTGGCTATTATGTCTCCAGTATGACATCCACGGGAATGGTTTTAGAGGGTAGATTCCAGCTAGTAGGGACAGATCATTTGTTTAACATCAAAGCACTCTGAGCAAGTAAGCCTGACTGATAAAATATGAAGGTGGGAATAATGCATCCTGGATGCTATAAGGAATCTGATCTGGAATTTTTTGTTTAAAATAACTGTTCACCCAGTAAAAGCATATGAAATTCTTAAACCAAAAACTTTTAAAAGTGTTTGCACAGTAATGATCTTGATCAAACCATTAAATGAAGAATATCCCAATGGAAAGGGATGGGGTGTTTTTTTTTTTAAAAAAAAAATTTGCCAAAAAACAAAATTCAGATTTAAATAAAATATTTCAGTGATGTAGCCATTTCAAATAAGACAATTTTCCAATTTTCTCTCATAATATAATTTTGTTGGAAATTTTAACATCTTAAGATTTTGTTTTATTGTGTATCACAGAACATATATTGACATCGTATAACTTCATGTGAAAAATAATTTTCTTTGTATGCCACATCTTTTTCCACAAAGAGAGAATAAGTTTTCTGACTAACTCTCACAGGAAAAAGACTTACTTTTACACTAAACATCACCATAATAAAAAAAGTAACATAAGTTCCTGATAACTAACTGATTTCACTATGTCCTGTTTCATCTAAACTCAATAGCATGGAGAAGGGTAAAATAAACAGAGAGGAAAAAAACTCCTCCTTGTAAATTAAAATCAGAAGCATCTTAATTCATAGTGACAAGACCTTTTTAATGAATAATGTCAGATCAAATTTTACTGTGAAATGGACTGTCCATCAATTTTTGGGCTAATAGACTCGTGGTGAAATGATGCAGTACATTCAGATTATCACCCTTTTCAGATTATCACCCTTTTTCTATGATGACTATTTGCTATCCCTTAGAAGAATTGGAAGGGGAAAAATACATACATACATATATATATATATATAAACAAAATGAGTAGAAAAAGAAGATGGCGTATATAGACCTTTCCTCTGACACTATGCTGAAAAGAAACCTTAGGAAAGTGAGGAGAGTTTTAATGTACTGAAGATTTCTGCAAGATTACCATCTAGGCAATCCTTATGTTACCAGAAAGCATCTCACAAAACACATATATGGAATACACAGACAGTAAAATTATGTCTATGCAATTCTTAGGGTCTTGGAAGATTTCGTACTTTGGGACTCAGCCTTTCCCTTTTCCCAGGACACCCATATAGATGCTTCTTGCAGGGCCTCCAATGGTCATCTCAGGAAGAAAGGTTCATCTTACCAACTATAGTCCCTCTCCAAGTGATTAGGACTGTATTGGCACTCATGTTCCCAGTTGGCCAGTCCAAATGGCACAGTCACTTTCCCTATGTCCCATGCTTCCACCTCAGAAGCCTTCCACACACAAATTTTACGTTCGGTTTAACTACCTGCCAAATACATTAATTTAAAAGCAAAGTGCATTATAAGCATACTAGGAGAGGAGTATTTCAACTTACATCTGTAAAGAGTGAAGAAAATATGCCTTCCTGACTTGCTCCAGATGATCACACAATTATATGCTTTGCAAAATGGTTCAATTATCAGATTACTAACTGTTTTACCCTAAGGGAGAAAGGTCAACAAAGTTTGCAGATGAAAAAACTTTGTAGTTAAACAGAGATGTAATTCATGGAACTACACTGGGACTCTACTATGGAATCACTTGAATTTCATTGGAGCATATTGTGCAAACACTACTGCATGATAATGATCTTACATGAAATAACTCTAAAATATGGGTTGCCTCCTCTCACTGCAGCCTTTTTCTGAAGCCTCTGGCACAGTGATGATGGTCTCCACTCCAGTGCTTTCCCTCATAGAAGTTAATGAGTATTTCCCTCCATTTCAGGTTTGGGCTGTTTTCTTATGACAATGGAACAAGTAATTTCATCTCATAACAGTCATGACATATTTAGGATTCTGGAAACTATGAATTACAGAATTGTCACTTACCCTTTTTTCCTCAGCTAATAACTCTTTTTTGACTAGGGAAATGACCAAGAGTTCCATAGTGATGAAAGAATTAACAATGTTTTGGCAAGTTTCAGCTGTGCCTTCAGGAAAACACCTTGCCTTGGATAAATTCATCCATTATGATAACAGAAGCAGACAGGGTGTTTCCTTTTTTTCTCAACAGCTAAATATATTTGGGGAGAAAACAAAGAGAGAAAGACAACATCAGCTTTACAATGCAAAAGAAGGGACCCAAAAATACCCAGCAAGTTTGCCTATTTCATACTCTGCTCTTCTGAACAGCATATGAAATAGCTATATAATGCCCTCCTTGCTCTTCCATAAACCATTGCCGTCATAAAGGAGAGGGCCTGGAAATATCACCTTCCCAAGTCTAGAAAAAGGATCTTACTGAAGATACTTCTTGTGCCATTTGAGCAGCTAAAGATTAGTAGTTAGAGTGTGGTGATGGGGTGTTCTGAGAGTAGGATAGTGATTTCAGGCAGGGGCATGATTGTTTAGTAAAACGGGATAATATGAGACTAAGAGACCCAGAAGTCATTGGCATTTGGAGGAAGGAGGAACTAGAAACTGTGCACTTTGAGACCCTACATACTGTGTCAATGAACAGCATTTCCTTTTTCATTTGCAGTGGACAGTGACAGCTAAGCACTTGCATACCCACCAAGTGCAAGATGCAGAGAAAAAAGAAAAATCAAGGAAATGGAAAAAAAATTAAGAGAAAAAAACCCATAACATAATATTTTCATGAAAATAAAACCCCAAACAAACATGATTTTCATGTGAATTTCTCTATGTATGATCTTATAGACTAAAGAGAAAAACAGAAAAGCTCTGGATGTCCATGTGCCTTTTTTTGAATTGGTTTCCATATTGACTTTGAGAATGAGATTGAGCTATCATTCTAGACAAATATAGTAGTACATCTAGTGTATATGGCAAGATGATCACTAAACAAATGAGGTACTTTAGAGCTAGACGAGGTTGATAGACCATGTGAGATTCATCAACCTTTGCATTTTTACAAGGACAACCCCTACAATACATGGCTTGCATCTGAATGTGCCATTTGGACCTTTGGCCTTAAGATGTCACTGCTTATGCATCATCCAGAAAGAAGGAGAAAAAATACTGCAGTATGGGAAAAGTTACAAAACATCAAAGACAGAGGAGCCAAAGAGGAGCCAAAGACTGCAATTTCAAGGTCAGCATTTCCCTTGATTCTATTCCATATAATTTTTTTATTAATGAGTTCTGTGCAAACAATTGCTGAGCTTTTGGTTTTGGATGTATATTTGGGGTGAGGGCTGGGGATAGCTTCCAGTTCATTCTTTCCTGATTAATGGCATCAGATATATTTAGATTTAATTGGAATATCTGTCCATTCCCACTCTATTCATTAAGACTGAAGAATCCACAGGCAGTGGTTTGTCAAGATACCTGACATCTTTCAACAACCACTTAATACAGGAAAGGATCTTCTCTAAGGAAGTTTTCTTATGATGATTCTGCTATATGTAGACAGGTCAGCAAAGAGGCACCAATACATTTTACTACCCTGCTTCTTTATTCTGAAGCTTAACACATTGAGAAGAGTGCACAGTCAGGGTTGGGGAAGATAAGGATTTTAGAGTGGCTAGAGAATGAAATCACAAGGCTGGAAAAGATCCTCAAAATTATCTAGCTCAATAAATGTAACACTACCATGATCACCCCTAACACATATCCCCACGTGCCATATCCAGACACTTCTTGAACACTCATAGAGACAGTGACTCCACCACCTCCCTGGGCAACTTATTCCAATGCCTAACCACTCTTCTAGTGAAAAGAACATTCCTAATAGCTGATCTGAATCTCCCCTGATGCAACCTGAGGCCATTTCCTCTTATTCTTTCACTTGAGACGTGTTAGAAGAGACCAATCCCCATCTCACTGCTACCTCCTTTCAGGTAGTTGTAGCAAGCAATGAGATCTAACCTGAGCTTCCTCAGTCCTCTCCAGATGAAACAACCCCAGTTCCCTTAGATGCTCCTCATAAGATATGTTTTCCAGACCCTTTACCTTGATGTCCGTTTTGAAGTGAGCGGTTCAGAACTGGACATAGTACCTGAGGTGTGGCCTCACCACAAATACAGCAGGAGAATCACTTCCCTTCTGAACACACTATTCTTGATAGAGGACAAGATGCCATTCGACTTCTTGGCTACCTGGGCACACTGTCAGCTCATATCCAGCTGGCTGTCAAACCAGCATCCTCAAGTCCATTTCTGCTGAGCAGCTCTCAGGCCACTCTGTAGCAATTGCCTGTAGCAATGCATGGGGTTATTGCATCCCAAGTGCACAGCCCGGTACTTGGTCTTGTTGATCCTCAGCCCATCAGTCCAGTCTATCAGAATCCCTCTGTAAAGCCTTCCTACCCTCAAGCAGATCTTTCATCTGACTTGGTGTCATCTGCAAAGTTACTGAGGATGCACTCAATGCCCTCATTCAAAACATCAATAAAGATATTGAATAGGGCTGGCCCCGGTATTGAGCCCTGTGGGGCACCACTGTGACCAACCTCTAGCTGGACATACCTCTATTCACCACCACTCTCTGGGCCTGCCATGTGGACAGTTTTTCAAGCAGTGAAGAGTATGCCCATCCGAGCCATTTTTCAGTAGAATGATGTGGGAAATTGTCAAATGTGTCAAATTTGAACCTGAGAAAAAGGCTGAGGCTTTAAAGTTATGACCAAACTAATAAATTAAGCTGGTTCAGGGCAGGAGTCCAAGCTCTGACATATAGTAGCCCATATTGTTCAACTGCTAACACAAGTCCCAACAAAATTTTAGCCTGAGACAAGTGGCAGTGTCACAGTCAAATGCCCAGAATCCGCTCAGGAGCTAGCACAGCCCCAGAATTGCTCCCCAAAGGTAATAAAGATGAATTCACTCTCTGGAATAGAACTTGGGCCCTGACTCTTATCAGTTTGCCAATACAGACACAAATGAACTGTTGAAGAAGAAGACTTAGCAGTAAGATGACACACTAGTGAAATGGCAGAAGGGGTTTCCATGGAAGCAGTCTTGTCCAAACTGTGTCATCTATATCTGTATCTGTATCTGTGTCTGTGTCTGTGTCTGTGTCTGTGTCTGTATCTGTATCTATATCTGTGTCTGTATCTGTCTGTATCTGTATCTGTGTCTATATATCTGTATCTGTATTTCCATATCTCCAGCGCTCAGCCCAGCAGTGTGATTGTAGAAGATAATGCAGCAATCAAGCTACTTTGCTGAAATTACTTCTGAGATGTGTTTACATTTTCTTTTCTAAATAGACTGATATAGAGATTGGATGAGCCACTTTTTGCAGTCTAAGTGTTGAGTCTGTGGATGGGACTGTAGTGAGGCCCACCGCTGAGGGACCTTGCAAGCTGAATGCTGATTGTGTATGTAGGGTTTCATGCATCCATTGTGTATATGTTGGGGTACTCCAACTCACCATATGCCTGTTGCTGTCTATAACATCCTGTCTATCTCAGTCCTTCACACATGTAAGCAATGCAAACTCAAAAACCTGTTACTAGATAACTACTAAGCCTGGTGTCATTCAGCTTCATCCTCTTTGTCATCCACAAGGCATCCTTTAGTGCTTAATTCTCACATTTCATAAAGACTTACAGAGTTACCTCTGTTTCACAATTTTCCTTTAAATTATTATTTAGGGTTGAATCCCTTGTTTTTGAGGAGAAAACAAAGAGTTTTATAAAGCAACCTCTACAAAGAGAGTCCTCTCCTTTTGTCTATTCTTCTATCCTTTTTGATTTCCCTGCCTTTTCAATCTGTAAGAAAAATGGCTGGTACTTTCAGCAACTCAAGGTATCTTAGAGATTGCAACTGGCTATGAAGTAAGTTTTCAGAAAGACTTTTTAATAGGAATTTAAAAGATTTATAATTAAAAATATTCCCTTTAAAAGCTCTAATTTTCTTAAATAATTTCCAAGAAGGCTTTTGGGTTTCTTTTGTTTTTAATCATCTGAGCGGTTTTGAAGCATAATCTACAGTACATGTATTAGTGAAAATAAGTCAATAACACATTCAGGAATGTTAGTCAAATATAGCTATATATGTGTGCCTAAACTATTCCATCATGTCTGTGGCTACTGGCAACATCTTTAGTTAAGATTGTCTAGTCTTTCTTGAATTTTAATTTCTTGTATTTAATTTTTTAGTCTAGTCTGGGTTTGTTTGTTTTTTCGGTGTTTTTTTTTTTTTTTTTTACTGATGAAAAGTTTCAGCAAAATAACTCAGTCATTCCTTAGAAATGAAAATAAGAATGAGATTCTCATACAATTTCCCAATATCCTACTTTGTGATTGAGAACAAGCAGGCAAAGGTCTTGGGCTTGACACTACTCAGGAAGAAGAACAGATTTACTGTGCAAAGAATGAATAGGAGTGATTCTTCCTTGTTGCTCTAGTTTCCACCAAAACTATTTCACTATTACTTATTTTCATTGAAAAAGTAGGAAATGCTCTTTTTTTTGTTATTTTTATTCTGTGGTTTTGTTTGTTTGTTTGTTTCAAGGAATTAGTGTTAACTATACTATATCAAATTCTTCACTTTTATTCTGGTTTCTGGAGGGAAAAGAGAAAATTATAGGCAACATTTTTTTTCCCATCTGATTAGTTTCCCTTCCTTTCTAAAGTTATGTAAAGTGGAAATTTTAGCCTCTGGGATAGCATACCATAAGGACTACAAAATAGGTTCAATAAAACATTAATTATATGCTTATCTCTGTCAGAATTAGACTTTCAGAAAGGAATATGGAGAGCTGTTAATCAGTTAGGAGGATTTGTGCTGGGATGGCTTCATGCAAAGGAACATGTTTGGGAACTTTGTGGGGGACTGCAGACCATTTTTTAACATTTATAGTCCATTCTCAGTTTTGGCATATATTGAGAAAAAAGGGAAGTGAGAAGGTAGTAGCAGTTCCTGAGACCAATGTTTCTATTGCTGTGCAGGCCTTGACCTGCTTAGTCAGAGAGCCTAACCCTTGGTCTCACACCAGTGCCAGACCTTGCATCAGGATCCTTCAGTGACCACAGGAGATCTTGTGCCCCATTATGACAGACAAGGGATGAAAATGCATGGGTCTACAAACTACTCATATAAAAAAATTCCATTATAGAACCAAAAACCTGTGATTAAGTTTCAAAAAATCCTTTTCCTTCATGGAGTGCTGTCAGCCCATGGTAGACCGGTGATGACCTCCTGTAAGCATGGTCAGGATGAACTTAGTGCTTAATGTAAACTAGAATGGGAGAGATAGATTTCCCCAGGAAAAACAAACAAAAATACCCAAAAAAAACAAAACCAAAATAAAAACAATCAAGTGTTGGACGAAGCACATTATTAGGCAGTTTAACACTTTTTCTGAATCGTCTGAATTTACTGAGGCAGCAGACTTAAGTTCAAATCCTTGATCTGAACCAGGCAGAGCAAGGATTACCCTTGGCAGGACTGATTTCCAGAGAAGTTGCCTGACTGCCGCACTGTAGGGTTTCAGAGGTACTGCCACTATTAATAATTCTGTGAGTGATTCCCTGATTTTATGTGATTCCAAAATCAAGTTAGAAAAACATTAATTGAATTTAGTACTTTATTTATTTATGGCTTATGGGGCATAGTGAGGCTGTGACTCTCAGTACCCTGTAGCTGGAACTACAAATGGAAAATATATAAATATCTCAGAAGGCTTTGCTACTCTGCAGGAGAGTTGGCTGCAAGTCTGCAACAAATAAGTGAACAGGAGATAGCAATAACTAGAAGGAGTGCCAAAAGTAGGAATTTATGGAAGACTTTTGGACCAGGAAAGAAAGGGTAACGATAGAAGAAAGGCATCAGATAGCAGAATGTTTTTATTTCACTGAAACAGCTTCCATAGTAAATTTTAATTCACAGGTAATTTGAGAGAAAAAAAAAACAACAAACAACAACAACAACAAAACAAAACCACCAGAATTCTTTGTTTGATGCTTAGTTTATTCACTCCCTAAATATTTAACATTCATCCAGCTTTAGTGGCATTGGAAAGTAGATTTTATTTCTTTGTTTT
Source organism: Anabacerthia variegaticeps (assembly GCA_035583185.1). Lineage (NCBI taxonomy): Eukaryota > Metazoa > Chordata > Aves > Passeriformes > Furnariidae > Anabacerthia > Anabacerthia variegaticeps. The sequence goes on along the minus strand of JAWWEW010000001.1, from coordinate 41,309,113 downwards.
CCTGAAGCTGAAGTTGTTTTCAAGCTAAAATAACACACTATGAAACTCCTTCATACTGAGTGTTCTGCTGCAGAAATTCTGTGTGCTGAAGGATTTACTGATGTACCAGTTGTAATTTGGGGTTCTACCAGGTTTGTTTAGGTCTGGATTAGTGCTCTTTCCCTTGCTCCATTAATCTGACAAAAAATCAGCAGTGTGTTTAATATATATTTTTTAAACAAGCAGCACAGGCTGCAGTAGACAACTGAGCCCTGTCCATGGACTTCAGGCGAACAATCATAAAGCAAGTTGGTCCTTCCAATTTCAGGATCTCAGAAGGGTCAGGGAAGAACTTGGTTACAATGTTCTTGTTTCAGAAGAATAAATCAGTGGCTACAGGCTCAGAGGCCTCTGAGGAAGGCTGTTGACATCAGTGCTTTTGGCAGTAAGGGCTGGGCTGCAGAAATTGGCATATGTTGTGGGTTTTTATTTTCATGTATTTGCAATCTGACATCAACCTCACACTGACAGTGAAACTGGTGAATGGAATTTTTCTATGTATCTGTTTCCTTTGTGAATTTCCAGTACCACTTTAGTTCACAAAGCTTATGGGTTTCCTTTCATTGCTGTCTTGGCAAATATTTTAGTGTCAAGGTCAATGTGCTTGAAGATACCATTTTCAAATTCTTCTGTCTTCTAAACTATGTGTACTGTAAAAAGAAAATTTCTTCTTATAGATTATTTTTATTTCAATGAATGTAGCGTTTATCATAGATGTTATACAGGTATATTAAATTTGCAGTATATAAACCACCGGGAAAAAAAAAAGGTGCAACAAATTTTTTCACAAAAAAAAAAACCCCAAACAATAGGCTTAAACAAGGAATTATACATACATCCAGGAAGATATATAAGGGTGCTAGCATTTGACAGATGCAACTGTGCAGCTGCATTTAGGGTTTTGGTTTTAAGGCTATTTGTTACCATTCTCTTGTTTCTAGAAGCTGGGTAACTGCTTCCACTGAATATCCACAGCTGAACATTTCTGGTTTTGCCTCTCTGGCCCTCTTACTGACAGAGCAGGGGAAGAAGTACATGTGTGAGAAGGTGCATGAAATATGGTACTGTGTTCATTTATTTTAGAAAGATATTTATGACATGGAACTTCTGTTACATAGAAGCACTTCAGCACCAAAGTGTCTCTAGCCCTAAAAGATCCATCATAAATTGTCACTGGATTAAGGGGACCAGTTTTCAACTTTTATTGCAGCTTTGGGTGCCTAGTTACATTTAAGTTCCACCAGTGCAGATATCTAAAAATGTTGTATGAATTTTAAAGAATCATAAGAAATTAAACATAGAGAAGATTTGAAAGACCATCTGTCCCTCCTAAGACATCATGTGAGTCCTAAGACTCATACAGCTGGTAAATTTTCTCTATGGTCTTCCCCATCATCAAGCATTTGCATTTCAAAAGAAAGTACTGCAGTCCCCACTCCTCACAAACTCTCTTCCTTGTCTGCTGTAATGGGAGAGAAACTGTGTAGGGAATTATTATGGAACAACTAGGAACTACATTCAAAATACTGTTTCTTTACTTCATATATTATTTATGAGCAATAATAAGGCTGAGTTGCAAGTATGCACTGACATAGGACAGCTACATAGTGAGTATTGTCTTCTTGCATTTTGCCTGACAACTTTGCTATGACCTTGTAAATTGAGGCACACATCTGTCGTTTATAATTCATATATCGCAATCAATTTATAGAGGACTAGGCAGCTTGCCCTGTGTCTCTAGTTAGGAAGAAATGAAAAACACAGCAAAATTCCTCTTGACTTTTTTTCAGTAGAACTGTTACAGAAGACAATCATACTTTTAGTTATTTATTGTAAGTTATTAACCAGACATTCAAGGAAGACAATTTTATTCTCTGCAGCTTATTTGAAGTTAAAACAGCCTTCTTGTGCTGTTTTAGCAAATAACTTCCACATGACAGGATGGTTCATGTGGTAGAATTTCTCACTGAGTGATTGGTTATCCGTGGGCACCTGACATTGTAAGCAAAATTTTCTGAACATACTTCTAAAAATCCCAACATATGAAGTAGATGGGGTCGTCAGTAATTTTAGAAATCTGTCATTAAATTTTCTATTTAAAAAGAACCACAAAGGTGGTGAGGACTACTTTTTCTTCTTGTTGTTGTTTCTTTCTTATTTGTTTGCTTTTATTTTAGAAGCATTAGTGTGAATTGCATCTCTGAAATTTATATCTACCAACTAAAATAATTATCAATGTTGGAAAATAGCAGTTTGTAATTAAATTTTTCTTAGGTATTTCACAGAATTGTCTCTGCTTTATTTTTTTTTTCTTTTTTTCCAGGGACAAAACCAGTAGAAGAAACAAAGGTGTCAAAAAGCCTAAATCTTCCTTGAAGCTCCTTTGGACCAGATGTGACACAGAACAAAAGAGGAGAAAAAGAAAACAGGAAGAAAACAGAGACGAGAAAACTGATTTCCTATTACTCAGCAGATCAATGGCATATTGAAGAAGGAAATCCAAGTCAGTTCTTAATATATTGTTTCATGTAATAGATGAGGTTATCATCATAAGCCAATCTGTACTTTCTGCTCCAAGAGAAGAAAGTAGAATTTACTTTACTGAGAAAACACCTAACAACATCCCACCATTGTTTCCCTTTAATATATAACCTATATATCATATCACAACCAAGCTTATGAAGATTCATCCAGAGGATACTCATGCAGACTTTTCTGATTTATTCTGAGATTGAAGGAGCTGCCCACTTTCAACAGTCTTGCCAATAAGTGTTTTTTTTTAAGTAGTAAAAGACTGCTTGGAGATTGGTCTTGGACTATAATGGCATCCTCGACAGCATTCATTAGAACGTGCTTGAGTCTCCTTCCTACCAGATTACATCCCTTAAAACATTTACTTCTAAAGCTGGGTCAAGGGGGAGATGATTTAAGCACCAAAGCCAAAAGATAATGAAGTATTATTGTCCTGAATGAAATAAAAAAAACTGATGTCAGGTCAGTAAATTTCATATATGTTTTATCCTTTCTCGAGGTTTCATTTCAGACATACAAGTTCTATGCAAATTCCAAGAAAAAATTAATCTCCTGAATATTTAAGACCTTCCTGCATGTTCTCAGAGAACATTTCGACTTCACTGGGAAGTTCCATTAGAAAACACACAGTATAAAATTGCTTGTGCTAAAAAAGACTGGTATATCTCAGACACTTTTCACCTTCATGCTGAAAAAAAATTGACTACAGCACATATCTGAGGTAAGAAGATGAATAAGTAACTGAATTGCAGGTAAATGCACAGGCAAAACCTAAAGAAAAAGCACTGATGTGAGCACCCACTGACTCTCCAAGCAGTCCAATAGAAATCCCCCAAATGCTCAGTGCAGATTCATGTCTAGGCACCCACATGAGGAAAGGCTGTCTGAGAATATTTTGTGTGGCAATGTCACAGAGGCTTGAGATGTGTGCTGCTCCACAGGCCAGCACTGAAGGAACAGGGAGTGCCAGCTGCAGCTGCAGCTCCTGACATTGATGTTACTGCCAATGAAACACTGAAACCACTCTACATCTGTAAAGTCATATAGACATATCGTAACTGTGTCTGGAGTTTTGTCAAACCAACTGGTGCAAACCAAAAAGTCAGAATGTTTATCTATAAATAAGGAAGAACTGAATAAAACTTTTCATTTCTCTTACATAATAACAGCAAAACCCTGGGAGATGGTGTTTTTAATTTTGTAAAGCTTATTGAATCTTTCCAGCCATATTCTTCACTTTCATAAATTCAAATTAAAGAAGTTTGAAATCTGGATTCCTCTTTATTTCTCTGAAGTGCATTATTGCATCTATGACTAGGAAGGAATGTCAGACAGAAGACATGTTACCTCTTCCAAAGAAAAGTCCTTGTTGATAATTATAATTGGTCTACTTCTGAACTTTATCGACTACATGAAAAACATTACATCCAGATCCGGGCAACACTGATCCCTAAAAATTAAATAGGATGAATCTCTGTTCAAACTCTCACTGAGAAAGGAATGACTCTTAATATCCTGTTCTTCCTAGACAATTTTTTCTTAAATGGTGGCTCTTAACTCTTGCTGTTGGTTTCAATGCATTCCTGTGTGCCATATTTTCACAAGATCTTTCTTATAAACAAGACCTTCATAAAAAGAATTGTATAGACTCAGAAGGGTTCTTTGCATTTGGAGATGGGAATGATATTTTGATAAGGGCAACAGATGTTGTACATATGAGGGGAAAGCGAACTTTGTGCACATAAGAAAATAAAGGTATAGAAGTTGAATTGCATTTCAGTCAAACATTTATTAGATTCATTGTTTGAACTGACAAAGAGATCACCTAATTCTGGATAAAAATGTTTGTTTCCTAATACTGATTATGCCCTTTGTTTTCATATTTCCTTTTTACAAATACCTCCCTTTTTTCATAACATAAATTGTACTTGGGTAATCACCTTTAAAACACCACAGTGACAAAACTTCTTACTCATGGACTGCATTTTTGCACAAGGCTGTACTGATATTTCACTTCACTGGCAATTTGGAAACAATTGCTTAATGTACTTTTTTTGCCTAAACTGCCTGCACAATGCAGATTTGTTTCCAGTCCTTCTTTTCAGGTCATCCTTGGCTCCTCTGATCCTTTCCCCATGAGCCTTCCCCTGCCTTACTTTCTCTCTGTCATGGTGAAACTGCCCATCAGTGTCCTTTAACACTAGTTTCTCTGAACCACATTGTGGAGTATCAGAAAGTCAAGTTCAGGGCAACTCAGCAGACAAGGCCCATGTCACCTTCCCAGGGCTTAATGTCTTCTATTATGTCGTGTATTCCAGTGGCACTGAGAAAAGATGCTGAATGATTACATCTCAATAAGAGCTGCTAATTAAATATTTACTTGGAAGAAAGTTTGCAAGCAGCACAATTCACCTCCTTGAAGATGTACCTGATTTCACATACCTGTCAAGTGTATTCTCACCTCAGTGCACAGTGGAGATAAACATAAAAATCCCCACACAGCAAGAAAAGATTACATCTGTACATCCAAAGCCAAATTTATCACCTTGAGTCTTGTATGCAGCAGTGGACTTTTCTGATGTTTCCAACTGCTTAGAGGTTTATTATATCTTCAAACACAACCCATCCATGCATTTTTATTTGAAATGTTGCTATTCAATAACATGTTTTATTAGTCAAAAGATATTCTCTGTGTTGCTCTCTCATACTGTTTGAAATCAGCATTCAATTCACAGTGTAGTATGTAATCATAACAGGCAGTGACACAAAAACAGTGCAGATGGAGATATTTGTGCTGGTATTGAGGGTTATTAAGTTCTTCACACATTCACACAAGAGTCCAAAATATTTGCCTACCCTTAACTGAAAATCCTAAACCTGCTACCTCTTTCTTGGAAAATACCAGTAGTGTCCAAATACTTATTAGATATAAATGTTGGCAGAATATTATTCTAAGAAAGCTGGGATTAAATACACAGAGTGTAAATTATATTCACTAAGACTCCTTTCAGGTCATGATCACAAGGCACTCTGTTCTGCAGAATGAAAAAACAAGTATAACCACCACCAGTGTTTTACTTGTCAAAAATATAAAAGGATAATTTTAGTTTTTAAAAGAATAGGTCTTATAGCCGTCTTTTCAACAGCTCAGTGGCAGTTTTAAGAAAACAGGAATCCAGGAAAAATAGTTTCCACAATGGAACCACCATTATACCCTGTTCTGCATAAACAAGGCTTCTGTGAGAAACAACTTTATAGCTTCCTTTGTCCTAAAGTATTTGCTCACCTGAAAAAAAACACCTCTGTATAAATATGATCTCTGATTCAGTGCTGTATGAAGTGAGTGGTCGTGCAACACTTTGGATTGTGTGTTGATTTCCTTATCTGAGCTGTGTAGAAGTCTTTCAAATTCAAATTGCAAATTCAACTTACAGGTTTCAGTTTGCAATTTGGAAAATAAGGCATGAACTCAAAAAATAAAGCATCAACTAAAAAAATCTAAGATAATAAACACTGTAAGCAGTGAAGTAGTTGGTATGTAAGATAGAAAACCAACATTTCTTTAAATTACAGCTAGTCTCATATATATCAATAGCTTTTGATGCTTTCATAATACCAGGTGATTTATAAATGTTTGTTCAAAATTTACTATCCGTGGTTTGCATCTAAGTATATTATTCAGACTACATGCTATAATGTACAATTCTAGTGTTGCCTCTGAAGCAGTTTATGATCCTGCAATCAGAACAGTTTATTGGTTTATGCTTCCTAACATCTTGTTTTCATCATATTCTGATGAAAATGACCCAGCCCTTACCCAGTTATTGACTGAGATAGAGTTAAAAAAAAAAAAAAAAAGGCTATGAATCATCACACATGGAGCTTGCTAAAGTTATTAAGACACTGGTTTATAGTAACCATGAAATAATGGAATTTAAGATCTCAAGAGGAGTTAGTAAGGCTGGAGCAGAGCACTGTCCTAAGATTTCAGGCAGGCAGACTTTAGCTGGATCAGGGAATATTTAGGTGTGACACTGACACCATGGGAAGCAGATCAGAGGAGTGGAGTTGTGCAGGAAAGATGGTAATTCTTTAAAGACAGACTATGGTTAAGGGCAGAAAGATGCATTCTGACACTCAGGAGAACAGAAATATATCAACAAACTGGTGTGGCTAAGCAAAAAGGTGGTGGTGGAGCTGCATGTGGAAGAGGGAAGCAGGGACAAGCTACATAGGAGGAATTTAGAAACATTTCCCAGACATATAAGGGTAGTGTCAAGAAAGCTAAAGCTCAGATGGAAGTGATAGTCACAGAGGTCAGAAAGAGAAACCAGAAGAGCTAATTCTGGTGGGAAAAGGGCAAACAAGTGGGGCTGTGGATGAATAGGATGATTGATTTAGTGACAGTGAACACATAAGAGGCTGGGATAGTCAATGCCTTCTGTGCCTCAGCCTTCATTGCAAGGTCTCATAAGCCTCTACCTTTTGATTGGGCTAAGAAAGAGGATAGAAACTGACTGTGGCTGAGGGTTGGGTAAAATGTTGCTTGAGAGAAATCACAGAATCACAGAATGGCTATGGCTGGAAGGTACCTCTGAAGGTACCCAATCTCCCTGCTCAAAGCACAGTCACCTATAGAAGGTTGCCCAGAACTGTGTCCAGTCAGGTTTTCAATATCTCCAAGAACAGAGATTCCACAACCTGTCTGGGCAACCTGTTCACTGTTTGGCAAATCTCACCCCCCCAAAAAAAGGTGGAGTTTTATTTATGTTTAAATGAAGTTTCTTGTATTTCAGTTTGTGGCTGTTGCCTCTTATCCTACCACTGAACATCATTAAGGAGAGCCTGCCTCCATCTTCTTTATTTCCTCCCATCAGGTATTTATACACATTAATGAAAAACACAGAATGAGTCCTCTTAGAGTGCATCTCTGGGAGCATGAAGGTGATCAGAAATGAACAGAAATGACTTATCAAATGCAAATCATGCCTGACCAAACCGTTTGCCTACTGCAGTAAAATATTCTGCCTTCATGCCTTCTGCAGTAAAATCCCCCGCATTGCTTTTTATAATAAAATGAGTGGATTTGTGGACAAGGAAAGAGCTCTCAACACAATTTATGTTGACTTCTGCAATGTTTTAAAAATTGTTTTCCACAATATCCTTATATTCATACTAAGATGCTGTGGTCTGAATGGATGGAAAAGAATATGAATTAAAACATGGCTGAATGATCAGAGGGCAGTGGTTAAATACTTTACCTGAAGGACAGTAACAATGGGAGTACCACAGAGCTCTGTCCTGGCACCTGCCTTGTTTAATACCCCTAAAATGACCTAGAGGAGCTTACAGGCTACTTGTTCATCATATTTGCTAATGAGTCCAAACTGGGGGTCAGGTCAGCTCCTTAAACACAGGGCTGCCATCCAGAGTAATTCAAAGTGACTGGGGGAATGATACAATGGGAGCCTAATGAATCTCAACAAGGATAAATTCAAAAACCTATAAGGATGGCAAATGAACTCCTTCAAATAATGCAGCTTGGAGACTAGCTGCTCGAGGAGCAGGTCTGTGGCAAAGCCCCTAGGATTCTCAGAGGCAGTAAACTGGACATTGGCCAAGAGTGTGTCCTAGAAGTAGAGACAGCCAATGGAATCTTGGGCTGTATGAGCGCGAACAGAGCTAGAGTGATTTTTTTCTCCACTCAACACTCACTGGAGCCCATCTGCATACATCCATCTTTGAGCCCAGAGTACAAGGAAGACATCAGTGAATTGAAGACTTTTCAGCAGAAGCCACCCTTGTGGTGGGAACTGGAGCATCCGTGTTGTGGGGAGACATTGAAGGAACTAGATGTGCTCAGCATGGAGCAGAGAAGGCTTTAGAACTACCTAACAGCAGCCCCAGTACCTTCAAGGAGTTTGCACAGCAGCCCCAGTACCTGCAAGGAGTTTGCACAGGGGACAGAGGTAGGAGGGTGAGAGACAAGTGACATAAATGGAAACTGAGAGGGTCACAATGGATATAAGGAGGAACTGTTTTTCCATGAGCACAGTCAGGCAGGGGCACAGGTTGCCCAAGGAGTTTGTGCAGCTTCTGTCCTTGGAGGTTTCCAATCCCACCCCAAGTGAAGCCCTGAGCAGCCTGGTCTGACCTCAGAGCTGACCATACTGTGAGCAGGAGTTTGGACCAGAGAACTCCTGAGGTCCCTCCCAGTCGGAACTATCCTGTGATAAACAAAACTTTCTTGTCATTTGGCAGAATGGGTCATCTGTAGTTGCAGAAATAATTGCTTCATGACTTCATCTGTGGCTTTCAGACACTGCTCCTGTTAGAGTCATTAGAGGTTCTGACTTATTTTTCTTGTTCTACAGTCATCCAAAGATCAAAACGGGTGCAGAAAGACACTACAGAATGTATAAATAATAACTTGCCATGCTGCGATAACTCACTTTGTGGTAAAGACACTTTCAAGAGAGTATACCACTTAACTTTGTTCTTTACTCTGTTGAACATGTTCACTAGATTCTGAGCGTGGAAGCTTTGAAAATATAATTTAAAGTTCCACTTATTCTATTAGTGCTATTGAATTAATTTGGTTTGACTTGGTTCATGGCAGTCTGATGGATCACAGTTGTTATTTATACTAGAGGTGACAGTCTGTCTTTTTCTCTTCCTGTGATTTCGTTGCTTGGTAGAAGAGAATTTGACTAATCACAGGAAATAAGTACAACTAGTTCACAGATAAATAAATAAAACAAAAATTCAGGTAGCGTTAGAAAAATATGTATGAGACAATTTGCAGATAGGATATGAACAGTGTCCTGCTAAAGCCTTGCTTCTCATACACAAATGCAGTAAAGTTTTGTTCATTGTTGACTTTCAAATATGAAACAGATGAAAATAGTACAAGAGTACATTTATGTAACGCCATGTCTTCTGAACATTGTCATCTTGTTCCCCCAATTTCTAAACTTTAATTCTGACATGCACATGTGGATTGTGGGCACAGTGATTCATCGATGCAAGGATGAAGAATGAATCATTCCAAAATGATCATGGAGGAGGTGGATATAGTAGTACAGGAGGGCACACCAGAGGCAGCATGCTGCACCATCTGAAAAACATGTGCAGGAAAGATTGAACTGCTCGCAGATGAAGTCTTTCTCTGTAGATTAAAATAGAGCAGCATGATTCCTCTATAAATCTATCATGTAGAAAAATATATTCTACAAATAAACCCAAATTTTTGGTGCAGAAAAAGCATCTGGTATTGTACTTCCGTTTCCACTTTCTCAGTTGATCTTGGTTTTAAATAACACTGTAAGTATTGGAGTGTCATCCATGATGTCCAGTAGTCTTACCCTGGACCATGCACCATGAGTGTTGTCATCTAGCCGCCCTTTGTTGCAAGTGATAACGACCTTGTAGCATCATATCGAAAGGCCTAAAGAAGAAATAATTTTCAGCTCTACATACCTCTTCTCTTCCTTACATCTGTCAAGCCCTAGAAAGGAACAGTAATGTAAGGAGTCTGTTCTCATGCCCTGCTGTTAGTATGGGTTCATTTAACCTAACTGCCTGTACTATTGTATGTTTGTTTCTTATTTTCACTTTATCTCTATATAAAAGAGCCTTAAAACTGACAGATATACAAAATAGCAGTGCATTTATGCATCATTCGTAAGCATGTTTCCCATTCCCATAATTTTTGATGGCTCAGATCAACTTTTCTGGTATACAGTTAAGATACAGATACAAAATTAGTACACAGTAATAACGTGGGTATTTTGGATGAGAAACATCGATTTTTTTTTTAACGTTTTTAACTATGTATATTTAATGTCCTTTTTGTTCTGTGGCTTCTCAAGATACTGTCATTAAATTCTTCAGAAACATCTTGCTTTAAAAAAGCTGAATAAATATTACTTGCTCTAACAATACAAAAGAAAACAGAACCTAGTTAATTCTAGTTACATGTCTCTTCCTAGAATAATGGTTTGATGCTTCCAGACAGAATTCTTATTCTTTTTTATGGCAGTGCTTCATGAAATAAGAAGCCTCCAACTCCATGCCAGCATTGAACAACCAGAAATTTGCATTCCTTTTGGAAACAGCTGTGCCCATTATTGATCCTGCCAATTGTTCTGGAGTGAGACATGAAAGAGAAAGTGTTTCAGGAAATGTTACTGTCTTACATGAATGTTCTTTAGACAGCAGGGAGTACATATTATTTAGGCCCCTTTTAACATGTGACCATAGTCTACACAATTAAGAATAACTAAAGGAAATCTACATTAGTATTTCATACAAAGGCCTGAGACAGAAACTGAAGCTTCATATAAATTTTCTTACTAGAAATGAGGGAAAAAAAAGCGTCTTGGGAAGGTAATCAATAAACCAATGTATAAAATTTGTTGGTTGGTGCGATTCTTTTCCTGTTTTTTGCTTTTTTAAAACCTTAAACAAAAACAGACTCTAAAGCCCCATCTGTTTCAGCTTTTGTTCATAACCTCCATGGCTGCATATTTTACCTCCTCTAACCTTCTTTCAGAACGGTACTACAGCAATGAGTATAGCAAATCGGAAGATTTTCCAACATAATTTTGTCAGAAAGTACCATTTAATTTATACTGAAATATTGTTCAGATTTGTCAAGCAGGATCTGAAGGTGAGGAAGATATCCCAGTGTAGCTAAAAAGGTTAAGGCAGCAATAAGTAATGCCTAAGTCAAAGCTCCCACTCCAATTCTATCTTGTAATCAGGACTTGAATTTCATACTCCTTAGACAAGTACATGCAAGGCTTCTAAACTGCAGACGTTCTTAGTTGTCTCTCACTGAATGAGTTCAGTTTAATTCAGTCATAGAAGTGAGCAACAGATTTCCAGAGCAATAGCTGAGTTTTCTGGGCAGCAGTAACATTGAATAATGAGAGCATCTGGAAGAGTTTGTACAGCCAGCCTGAGAGCATCTTCACAGAGCTTGGTCTAGACATGTTCATCCCCACTGTTCAGGTGCCTTATCCTGTCCTGTTTATGACAGATATGCTTGTCACACAGTATCCTACAGGTGCTTGACAGGAAATGAATAAAGAAAAAAAGAAGATACTTATTTTGTGGAATTTAATCAGTCTTTCCTCTAGATTTTCATGGGTTTAATCAGTTTTGTTTCTTGCCTCAGAGGGGAGAGCCAAGACCTAAAGGATCAGTAATACCAGAAAAGCAGCAAATAAATTCAGCTTTAAACAAGAAAATGTAGAAGAATGCAGATGATCCTATTAAAGGTACTTTAAATGAAACTGTTTACTTTTATTGTACTTATCCTGCCATTTGTTCTCTCTGTTAAAGGGCAACCTCAGTGTACTCATAACTGAACTGTGCAGAGAGAAGGTAATGGGGGAAACAAAACAAAATACTCATCTGAGTCGTGCATGAACTTTGCCTTTCAGAATTGTTAAGACAATTTTAGTTTATCTCTCAGATACTTAAAAGGGATTACAAAAACATTGCTTGCATACTCAGAGCTTTATAGAAGCTTGTACTGGTAAAAAAAAAAGTGCCCCATACATTATTTAGCCAGTCAATGCTATTTATAATGGTGTGGCTAACACCACATTTATAGAGTTTTCCAGCCATGAATATATGATATACCATCTCTGCTCCCAAGTACAATGGATAGATTAATGGAGCCAACACTGATGAAACCAGAGTGTCACCATGAAAGTTTGGTACTTTAAAATCAGGGAAAATTGCCTCTTCACTTCACTGAGACAAGGATTTCAACCACAACTATCACCACTGAATAGAAAATACATCATGTACAAACTGAAAATACACATTAATCATTTCTGTTTGTGAGAGCAATAGTTTCTGATCCATTCATTTGGAATTTCTGCAACATATTAAAATGAATAACATCTAATATTTCTGAAAGGCAATAAAACAGAACCAAAGAACTTAGTCTGAATGTGATAATTCTGAGCAAAACTTGTTCATGCTTGCTTAACTATGCCTTCGCTTAATAACTGTATGGCTAGACAGTCTTTCCTTCTCTCCTTCCCCATCTGCATGGCTGCTGTATTTACCCTATGAAGGGCCAGACTGTTGAATACACACAGATTAGGTTAAATAGTGAGAAAATTGCTCCAGTGATTATCCAGCTTCTCAGATGCCACAATTATTCCAAAGATTCAACAGCTGCTTCATGTTTACCAGTTACAGCTACAGACTGGTCAGTAGAAGGAAAGATTGTATTTGATCTTGAAATAAGTTTTTGAAAAGTGTGATACAATACACTCAATTAAAAGGCCAGTCAGAAGTCTTAGGCAAAATACTGAAATCAAGAATCAAAGATTTTATTCTCTCACCTGACATTAAAATCAACTTTGTTTTGGGAAAAAAAAAATGCAAGCAATAATATAGGACTCAATGTCTGGTTTTGTAGCAAACACAATTTCCAGAGATGCCCTGACTTTTTAGCTGTTGAATGAAATATCAGTGATTGGAAACTGGACTGATCCAGAGAAGCGCAGCTGTCGAAATTATGTCGCTGTCTTGCTGACTTATTTCTCCCCGTCTTGAATCCCTTCACTAGTCCCTATACTCCTTCTGCATTGGTTTCAAGTTACATATTCTTTTCACATCTTATAATTTTCTTTTCTCTTTTTTTTTTTTTTTAGCATCCTTTTGAGCAACTCTAGTGTTTTTTGGGGTTGGTTTGTTTGTTTTTTGGGTTTTTTTGTTTGTTTGTTTGTTTTTTCCCTTCTGTATGTAGGAAAAAAAAATCATGTATAGAGCTCAATTCTCTTAATCCTAATTTGTTAGTTCTTTCTTTTCTTCTGCTCCTGGTTTTGGCCTACTTTTGTGTCAGTCTGCTTAATTTCCTCACATGTCAAACTACCAGGAAGAAGCAGGAGTGTTTTACCCTGACCAGACAAACAGAAGACAGCCTTGTTTACTCTGAGACAAGGGATATAGTGGTTTAGAAGTCCCTTTTTTGAAAAGGGAATGAATAGGTTGTTTCAAGGGAGGGAAATTCCCCAGAAATGGGCAGCTGAGAATTCAGCTCATCATGTTTTACGTACAGCTATTTCTGTACTAAGATTTGCAAGCAAATTAAACAAAGTGCATTTCCATGCTACACCCCTGAGAATCAAAAGGAGGATATGTATGCACTAAAGCTCGATAAAGCCTTCAGGCTTTCCCAGGTGGGGAGTGCTGCATTAGGTAAAGACGCTATACCTGGCAAAATTTATGGAGCTCCAGCCTGCCTGCATTCCTGCAGCCTTTCCTGATCTTCCCACGAGCTGCAGCTGGTTCAAATGTTGTGTGGTGATTTGCATTTTCATGCCATTTTATTTACTGCAAGCCTCAGCCTCAGATACTGTACCATGTGAAGAGGAACAGGTGAGGTGGTTTGGTTGTATTTACCCCTGTACTTGCACAGCAGGGAGCCCTCTAGCTGAAGACAGGGCTGCAAGGATCAGCAGGTTGGTCTGATCTGTTGCATTGAATAAATGGGATGAGGTGGGTGTGGGACATTGCACCGTCTTTTAAACTGAGTCTGCAACAGAGATTCATTTTGGTGCACTTCCTTGCTTTTCTGTCAGCATTCCAAAATGCTCTGCACTGTATATACCATTTCATTTTCATATTTTGGTGTCTGAATATGAGCTGTGTCTGGGCTTCCACTACAGTTATCAAACCGCTGTTAATACTACAGTGATGGACTCTATGGAATCAATGTGGAGAAATGAGCCAGTCTGTGATGCAATACTTCAACCCTAAAATTAATGTCTAAAATATGGTCTGACGAATCCTACCACAGGATTCTTTCAATTTGTTGCCAAGTTTGCACATTTCTAGCTTGCTACTTTTACATCTACTTTAAGAGTTTCAATTCAAACATTTTTTCAGAACTGGGATTCTTCACAGAAAAAGGCTATATGGGAAGTATATATACGGTAGCTAGTTATTTTTCATGCTTTTAACTGAGAGCAGTTTCTTCAGATTTAATTTGGCAGGCTGGTTCTTTCATAAGCTCACTTTAATATATCCTGGACTAGTAGAAAATATATTACCATTTCATATTTTAATTAGCACAAATAATTGTTCATTTAATTGACAATCTCATCAGGAAGAAGCCTTTAATAAGAAGATATAGGCAGTGCCAAGCTTGTACGTTCTTTCGGAGTAAAATTCTCAAGGGCTATTTTCAATTAAATATTCTGTTAACTATCACAAGGCTTTCTTAATCAACTGATTTTGCTTTTCTTTTCCAAGGTTAGATGTACTTTGTTCTTCTTCCCACCATTTTATCTCCCTGTAGAAAGTATAACAGGGAAGTAGAAGACTCAATCTAATAAGGTTAATAGATCTTGAAATTAAAGGGAACATTATAATCTTTAATAGCCTGACTCCATAAATAACACAGGCTGTAGAAACTGTGACAGCAATTTCTGCATTCAACATACAATGTATTTTTAAATTTTAGCACATCCACTGGAAATTTATGCAGTCTGGATATAAAAACTTCTAGAAAGCTAGAATAGAACACGTACCTAATTGTTCTATTGGGTAAACTACCCTGAAAATTTAAACCATGTGCCAGACAATTTTCATCAGGTTTTAATAACACCTTTCAGGATAAACAGAGGTATTGAGTCACTTGTAGATCATGGGCAAATAATCACCTATTAATCCCCTTTTGAGCATATTATATGCATTGTTCTTCCTATTGTCCATACCATAAAAATACTTTTCTGATATACGTAATTAATTAAGCTCTCCCCTGAGATTATTCCACTTTCTTTTCTTTTTTTTTTTTTTTCATTGTGGACATCAGAATGGGACACAGATAATGCACGCAGAGGTAGAGGCGAAATTTTCCATCTACTGTGCAGTTCTCATTTCAAGGATAACATTTCCTTTCCTAACTTTAACATTATACTGACAGATAATTTCCTGTAGGATATTTATCAGTACAACTAAGTTCTCAGTAGTGTCATCATATTCCCCTATTTTTCTTAAACCTATGGAGTTTGACTTACTTCTGTTAATTGATATTTTGTTAAATAGAGATTAACTTATCAAGTGATCCAGACCACTATGCATAAGTGATCTGTCATCATAATTTTTTACCAGCCTAGAAAGTCTAGACAAACTGTGTGACTGATTACTTTTATATTCTCCCATAAATTTACTAAAAATTTTGAGCTGCTATGAAGGAAAATTGAGTTCTCCGTGTCAAGATTGTACCTGAACTTTGATGACATATTGGCAAATTGCTTTCATTTTTGCATTTAACTTGTTTTCATCCAGTTTTAATGACCTACTTTTATTTTGAGAGGTTTTTTTTTTAACCACATTGTTATTAAAGATTAAGTAAAAAGTTCTTGCCAATATCTACTATACTTGCTGAGGGTTTTGTCATCCAAATTTTTAATATCATGTTTGCTTGGCAGAGATAAATAAAAGTTACATAAACCCTTTCTGATTGTCATTAGTTATTTCAGCATCCTTTTATTTTTATATGAATGCCTTCTATATCAGACAACCAACTGGACTTACTAGAGCTTTAAATGTGCTATCTTTTGATGATTGGGCACCAGATTTCTAAAAACTGTAAGAATGAATTTGAACGTAAGAGAAATCAACAGAATATTCACTACAAATAGAAAGAAAGCCATCAATAGCTCCACTTATTTGGGGAGTAATGGACTGTTTCAGAAAATGAATACATTAGAAAAAAAATGTGCTCTTTGACTAAAATTTGGAAGGAGGAAAAATAAATGCTTTTCCTCACATGACTTTAACAGCATTAGGCATGTATGTGACTGGTTGATTTATTACAAGCACTGAGCATTTTCACAGAAAACCTATTACTTTAACCTAGTTCCAGCTGAAAATTATGACAGTCACATTATTGGTAAGATCAGTTTTCCTGTATGCATATATAACATCAATGTCAGTGTAAGTAAAAAATGAGCCCATTCTTCATGCCTGACTTGTAATACCATTTTTTTCACTCTATTTTCCTTTGTGAAAACTGGCTAATTACTAAAGCCTGTGGCCATACTTAATCACTGACTGTGTTAGCAACTCTGATGGTTTGGTTGGAGAATTATAACTTCCTGCAGTTTTGCAAAAGGTAGCGGAATTCATAAATAGTCTTTGTCCCAAAGTGTGTGTGTAGGTTTGTATTTTGGAGTAAAGGTTCTTATAATAACACCAGTTTTCTTTAAATTAATAATGGGAGAATTCCTTTTGCTTAAGTGATAGAGGACTTCACTGATTTTTTTTCTTCTCAGTTTTTATTTATGACTTCTAGCCACACTCAACAGTGAAGAAATTCTGTAGGTCACTAAAGACTAAAAGAACAAAATATTACCTGAATCTTTATCCTCTTTATTTTTTTCCATTTTTTTTTTTTTTTAGAAAATAGTGCTAGTTGAGAAAAATATAGACTATTAATAAAATAGTTTCTTTCAGCTTTGTAGTCACTATTGGTTATTTTCATACAAAGTAAATAATTAGGTCCATTTTTACTTATCAAATGTCAGATTTTTGCAATATGAAATTTAGCTTAAGGAATATTTTGCCTTTAACATTACATTTTTCAACCAAAACCTTTCTTGTGTAGTCTTATTAAAATGTTAATTAAAAATACTCAAAGCATATGCATCATTAGAAGTTGTTTTAAACAGGTTCAAATACAGAATATCAAAAAAGGTCCTTACTATTACTTCAAATACTATAAATAATCCCACATTCACAGCTGTCTACAATGTTTAGAGCTTTCAATTGAAAAGCTTTTTCTTTTGGCATTCACCCTTACTTAATAATTTCTTACTTGTGGAGAATTACTCTTTCTCCAGCTGAGGCAGTAGCTGCATCATATTGATGTAATCCAAAAAAGGAAAAAATATATTTGTTATTTTTATTTGGACATATGACTTGAGGAGACTTTATATAGAAAATGTCATGTAAAGAAACAATATTGTCTCTTGGAGGCAAATCCATCTGATACTGTATTTACTAAGTTCCTTCCAAACATCAAGTTTTCTTTTGATTGCATTCATTATACACTTGTGTTGCATTAATTTTCTTACTAAAAGCAGAAAAGAATCCAACGGAACAAATACAAAACCCCAAGGTCCTAAAGGTAAAGTATTTCATACTACCCACTTTTCCAGAACTGTAGGCTTGTTTTTTTCAAGGAAGGTCATGTATTATGACTTAGAGATCATTGATTTAATGCTTAAGTATGAGCCTTTGACTGACTACAAAGTATACAATTGATGCCAGGCAACTGTTTGGTATTTAAATTACTATGCATTTGGTTTTGAGTTTGTGTTATTTTCTTTCTTCCCCAGCATTTCTTTTTGACACATCAGCTGTCAAGTCTGATGTCCAAATATCACTGGTGACAAAAACCAACTGTAGTTGAAGTACAGAGTTCTGTAGGAGATCCTGCCCACCATTGTGCTTGCCTCTCAATTTCAAGAGCCATGAAGACTTAAACTTTGTAGTCTTCTTCATGTAAAAAAGTTTAGCAATAAGTAGTCATGCAGTCTATGTGAATATCAAATATGATTTTGAATCCTAGCCTTCCTGTCCTTGTATTCACCTTCAGAAGAGGCCAGGTTCTGTACACCTGTACTTTCAGCCACTGCTCTGAAAGCTAATGGAAACAAATAGTTTAACTTCCTAGCAGTACCTAATTTCCTTAGGTACAACTTTAAATTCTTGGTTATCGAGCCAATTCACTGATTCTTTTCCAAAGTCTTAAGTTTCATTAAGGCAAACAATCTGGGGTTTTTTATATCTTTGGCTATTTATAATAATTTCAGCTATGTTAGTTTATAATTGCTTGCTGTAATTGATGCTGCTGCCAATTATGTTCACTAGAGATACTTTAGATAAAGTAACCTCATATGACTTGCTGTTAAACTGTATCAATTTAGGTTTTGCCTTCCAGGTTTTGTCCCAGGTATGTAGGTCTTAATGTGATATTTTTATTAGATTTATTTTTTCTATGCAAGAATGTTTGTACTTTTATTTTACTTGATTCTTTCAGATGTTCTGCAATAATTCCCCATGTAGTCACTTGCATTGCACATTTCTTGAATGATAATTTGCTCCATTTCTGAGGTAGATTAAGCTATCTCAGTCTTAAAAAGACAATATGTATACACAAGGAGCTACTGATGATTAATTAGTGTCTTATAAATTTATTATATTTTAAATTATGTTAACTCACACTGCAGCAACAGTGGTCTACTCTCTTCATCTCCACTGTGTGAAAATTTGTGACTTTTCAGAGGCAAATGAAAACGGATGACATAGATTTACTCTGCCTTTATGTCCCTGTACAACCACAAAGACTGGTAGAGTATGAGCAAAATAAAGAGGATATAAAAGAGGAAAATATTTTCATTATTCCATTAGCATATTTGCTACTGGTATGCATAGTGTGAGCAGCAATTTTTAGCACAATTTTTGAATCCCTCATCCCACCTTTTTCCTGCTATTTGTTTCAGAAGTTTGTCTGAATTCTGAATATATCCCAGTTTTCCTCCTTGCATGTGTTATTTCTCAGACTATATCTGTTTGAAGGTCAACAGATATAAATATATGATACTGTTCACTCTTTCTCTGCCACTTCTTCCTAGATCAATCTTCCAAAGAATGGCATTTTAGGATTAGAAAAGGATATTTTTTTTCTCCCTATCTTCTCAGCAATAAACACTTAAATAAATTACTTAAATATTTCATAAGAAGTGGGGTTCCTGCAGTGTTTAAGTAGAATGTTCTGCAAATGCAGCTCTGTACATATGCTTTTCCATTATGAACTTCTTCTTTTATAATTGTTGCATAGCTAAACAGCCTCTGGACATACGTTGCTCCTGTCTACACTGAGCAGCTGAGCTTTTATGTTTGGAATCATGAAAGGGTCCCCACATCCTTTACCTTCATCATGGTACTAGTTTATATTTAATGTAGTTCTACTTAGTAGAAATCATACTTTAGCACAATCACCTAGAGCCAGATTCCACAACAATATTCACCTTAATTAACTACTTACTCTGACAGTGGTAACCAAGATATTGAGAAATTAATGTAAGGGTGATAGAACATGGTTCTATGTAAACCAGGTATGTCTTCTATTTTGATACAGTAACCAAAAATTAGTTGGATGTTTTTTATTAGTGCCCCTTGGACACACATGGAAATACACACATTTCAAGAAGCTTCAGCAGGAAAGGTGACTGACAGAGCCAGTGTGTGATGCAAAGTCCATTCATGGCATAAAAGATTTTAGGTAAATAACGTGCAAGTTAAAAAAATATTTTATAAAGACTAAGGGTTTTTTCACCATAGAATAATGATTCCACCTTCTCTCTAATAGAAGGAACTAGTTACTTCTGACAGCTTAGCTACATATGTAATGCTGATAATTGCAGCCTTGTTGGTAGGCCACAACAACTACAAATTCTTTGAATCTTTAGCCTTAATTATTGCATGATGTGTCTTTGTCAATCTCCAGAGACTGTACGAAAGGCATCACCCTCTGTGTGTTTTAGCCAGAAAGGTAATCACACCACAGCCCAATTGCACACACTTTACTTTTGAGAAATACAAGTAGCCAGTGTCTGTTTTCTTGAATTAAAGGCCAAATACAGTTAAAAAAGTTAGATAAATGCACAAATGTTCTGTAGCCCAGAATAAGTCACCAAAGTTCCTTTGTGTGTAAGATGGTAAAGAACCATATTTAATGGAAGCCTTGGTGTGCTGGAACATCCATATCTCTTTCAAAATATCTCAGGGGCATTTACATTAGGCATATGGAGAACTGCAGCATCTTGCAAAACCTAAAGTGAGATGGGAAACTCCTAACACGGTTCAGAACTGTCTTCAACAGTGTCAACATATTTTTGTCAATCAGCATGCTAGAGAAAAAAAGCTCTTTTTAACTGTTGGCTTCTAGTGAAGAAATCTGCATCTTTATGTAGGTTTATAAAATGTTTATATGTACATATTTTTGCATTTGTGACCTGATCCAATGGAGACTTTGTCCATGTTAGTGTAGCACTGAGTTCAAGTTCATATATTTGCTTTTCAACAGCGGCTAAATGAACAGGTACAGGAATATATCATCATGCTCCTGGTCCAGAGGGAGCTCTTGCAGGAAGACAAATCACAGCATTCCCCTATAGAGGCATCTACTAAGTAATCCAGGCTCAGGCTTATGTAAAAACAATGGAAGACAATGGAAAAAGAGCAGTTTTGTGACTAAGTAGATAGGTGGAAATATTGAACTTTGCCATAAGACCTGAGTTTATTAAAAAGTTGTTTCTGAACTTTTAAAGACAGTGTCCTCTCTATACAATCAGTTAATTTCTTATAAATTTAACAAATATTTCCCCCAAGATTTTTATATCCTTGAGTATGAAACACTGAAGATTATTTTTCAAAATATGGGACAAATTTTTCTAATGGAGATAAAATCTTACTATTGCTACTGCTTGCGTAATCCTTCAGTAAAGATTTTACTGCTTTACGACTGACAGTTTGTGGAAGGACTTCTATTGTTTCCTGCATTTAACAAGCAACTTCTGACAAGAACAGGAAAGTTAAAGTTCAAACTACAATCCAAATTCTCGGTTTTTAACTTCCCAACCTTCACTCTATTCAATTTATGTGTTAAAAACCCCACAGAAACAGCATCATATATGTTTGTGGGTTTTCTGCTGGAAGTAGTTTGAGTAGTGCTATGCCTGGTCATAGTCATAAAGAGGAACAATAAAAAGGAACAACTCACCTCTTCTGATCTTGAAATATCTCAGCAACTAACAGCTACTATCCATCTACTTTTGGTTGCGATGAAGCGTAAAAGAAACAGGAAATTTGAACATGGTCTTTTTCATGATACTTCCCACCCTCTCCTAATGCACTATGATTCTGGTGTTCTTACTTATTTTCTTAGGTTGACAACACAGACTTTTCACAGAGAAGGAGCAAAATTGATGATGTTGCTTCTAAGATTTATTCATTTACTATACAGCTAGATTTTTCCTCGTGCAGTCCTGTGCTGTCCTGGTCAGGACATGAGGCTATAGTTTAGTCTGAAATGCCATTGTCTGCTCCTAGGTTTTGTGGGTATTTTAAATTTTCTTCCTGAATTTACTTCTTCTGTGTGTCTTACTTGACATGTTTCCTGCACATAGACTAACAAGAAATGCAGGGGATTCTGCATGGATTCACCAGAGAAAATCTTGGACAGAATCCTCTAGGGAATATTGCCAAAGTCAAAAGAAGACTCACAGCAATGAAGTAATTAATTCCTTCTCTTGCCATGGAATGGTAATTAAACATAAAAAGCATTAGCTAGAAACGTAGAAATGCTCCATTTTGCATTTTTTTTCAACATTTGGCAACTAGAGATAATGCATTCTTTTGAGATTTAGTGCATGCTTCTAACAATTAATTGAACCTGTGGGAATTTTTTTCTTTTTTTTTTTTTTTTTCAAATGTGATAGAGAGGGCACAGTCACACAGGAAAAAAGCTGCTCCAGTTTTGTGCTGGGTTTGGCTGGGGTAGAGTGAATTTTCCTTATAGGAGAGAGTATGGGGCTGTGCTTTGAAATTGCACTGGAAACTGTTGATAACACAGGGATTCTTTCGTTACTGCTGCACAAGGCTTACATGAGCCAAGGCCTTTTCTGCCTCTCACATTACCTCACCAGCAAGTGGGCTGAGGGTGCACAAGGAGGTGAGAGTGGACACAGCCAGCACAGCTGGCCACAACTGACCCGAGGGATATTCCAGACCATGTGGCACCATGCTCAGGATATAAAGCTGGGTGAAGGAAAAGGAAGGGGGGATGTTTAGAGTGAAGGTGTTTGTCTTCTCAACCGTTACACATGATGGAGCACCGCTCTTCTGGAGATGGCTGAACACCTGCCTGTCCATGTGAAGCAGTGAATGACTTCCTTGGTCTGCTTTGCGTGTGTGCATGGCTTTTGCTTTACCTATTAAATTGTCTTTATCTCAACCCACTAGTTTTCTCACTTTTACCCTCCTGATTCTCTCTCCCATCCCATTGGGATTTGGGTGGAGGAAAGGAGTAAGCAGCTCTGTGGGGCTTGGTTGCTAGATGGGAATGAACCATGACATAAACCATAGAAAAACATAAAGCAATCCATGTCCTACAAAGTCATACATGCGCCTGCAGTCTGATGACTTCCATATTATTATTATTATTATTAATGATGCAACTCATGTAGAATGTGTTGCTGAATGTATTAATATCTCTTAAAGATACAAAGATACCTGGATTTGTTTAATTTTTTCTGATTCTACAATCAGTAAGTACACTCCACTTTACTTTCATAGATTCAGTTATTAAGAAGTTTTGAACCTAAAAACCCTAGCAGTGTTATTTCACAGGAGATAGTGTATAAGTCTTCTGACAGGAAATTTTAAAATTAAGCTTTTATGAACTACATACCATATTTCAAAATGCTAGTTTGAGTTTACCACAGAAAACCTTAAATGCAGTGAGAATCCCTAATCTGTATATCCACAATCCTACAACATCCAAAATAACTCAGGGGTCAAATTTGTATCAGACTGCGATCATGATTAAAAATAATAAAAGAAATCTGACAAATACTTTCATTTCTTTGAGTTACAGAGATTTTAAAAAAAAAAATCTATAGGCTATGACAATAAAAATTGTTTACATTAAATCAAGTGGAGTTTGTCTTGCTGAGTATTTGTTGGCATTGAGCAACAGTAATACTAATCCAAGAATGTAAGTAAAGAGATGAGAGAAGGAATACGAAAATGTTGCTTTCACTCACATTGATTTTTTGCTTGACATCACATTTGCCAGTTGTTTTAGACTTTGCACCCTGCAGCTGGAGAAGACAACTAAACAGTGCTATCAGTTTTTCTGATAAGAAATCAGAAATATAACTTTTTTACCAAAATATTTTCCACTAGCTCTTGCCTATCTTACACCATTGGGAGACATTAGTGAAATCAAGAAAAAATTATGAAGAATGATATTATCTAACATAGTTTGAGGTATGGGAACTTACTACAAGACACTAATTTTTTTAAGAGAGGAGTAAGTCTTTGTGAATAGGGGAATTTATTTTTAATGGCATTATCCTATTGTGTTAACACTTAAATATTTTTTAACCTTTCTTGAGAAAGTGTTTTTCTTTTCATATTGTATGACCTTCCATACATTTATTTAAAAGAAAAAGAGATTTTCCTTAGCTTTTTCATATTCAAAAAAAGTTTTATTCCTGTCTTTTATTAAATGAGGCATACCAGAATTTGAACAGAAAGAATTGTATGCTCACCTTCATGCACTCTTTCAGTAGTGAGTGTTCGAAACTTCAATACCTGTTTTTGCTCTTGAGTATCTTTCCTCTCATCAGTTTCTTTAAAGTCACTGTTTTTCTGTTGTTTCATCCTATCACCTCTTTCAAATTATGTTACCCAATCACTTCCTTTCTTCATTTGCATCTTCTTTCTGGCAATTCTCATCTCACTTAAAACCAGCTGCCTCTGCTGGTTTTTTTTCATTTCTTTTTGTTTAAAAAGATTTCATTTTGATAACAAGTTATTTTCCAGATCATAGTGGCTATATCAAACCTATACTTTAAAATACAATTTGCTGAGTTCTAGTTCTTACATTAAAAATTAATTAAGCCAATCCACTTAATGAATTAGCAAAAAAAGGGAAAACTCTTAGTTTCTTATACTACTTTTAATAACAAGGCCTTATTTTTTCTCAAAATGGTTAAAAAATTGACATTACTCCAGGGAATAGCAGGTACATAGTTTTTTGCCTTAACAGCTGGGAAACTAAGCTAGACCAGCTTGCCTGACATCAGTGAGAAATCGCACCAAAATCTATTAAACGCAGGTATGATGGAGTGGAGGTCTGTTGAACTATATTTAGTGAATGGAAAAAGACAAAAAACCCAATGCTTTTTCAGATTTCTTTTTTCCAGAACAATTAAGATAACATGTTGTTTATGCATGCCTTATGGTTCCCTCACAACTGAAACGATAGGAAAGCTCTACAGATCATTATGGAAAGAGCAGGAGTTATTAACAGATGTAGTCTTTGGGAATAGTCTGTCTTATCGAACCATGAAGTTTGAGTTTATTCTGCCCACTCCGTGTCCATAGGATAAAGAAGGGTTGCTGACCTCCTGTCAGGCTTTCATCTGACCTGTCAGCTTCCAAAAAGCTGTGCTTATGTCCCAATGAAAGCAGAATTTGTCAGGTTTTCTTTGCTTTTCCTCTGTAATAGAAATAATGAATAAATCTGGGCTGTTAGTGTTTGTGGAGCTTTTAGAACGTGAACTTGGTAAGGGGAATTTATTTGAGCTGTTAGGTGCCAAATGACACCTGGAAAGCATTAGTACACTGTCTATAATGATTGAAGTACCTTGCAAATGAGGTCTTGCCTGTTTATGATGAACACTACAGATTTTGATAAAAAATATGGGGTTATTAGTTTTGTAGTGTTCTCTGATATAATTGAGTGTGATGATGAACACATTCCTCACAAACACAATGGACTCTTTTGCCCTGAGATGCATACATTAATGTGATCATTTCCTCACATTAATCTGTTGTGGACAAAGTTTCAAAGATTGAATTGACTCAAAGGACTATTTAAGACCATTCCTGTAACCTGCTCCCACAACCTTTCCACCTCACCAATTTCCATCCTGCCTGGGGGGAACTTTCTTGTGGCTGACTGTCCCTTGAGTGGTGTCCTCACAGCTCAAGCACCAGAATAGCCCTACAGCACTCACACCTGTCCCTATCTGTATACAGCCTCACTGCTGATCCTGGCAGCAGTCAAAACCCTATACTGTAGCACAGTATGAAAATATTGTTAACCATTTCTTTTACACTAGCATAAAAGGACAGTCAAGCACCTCAGCAGCCAAGGATAACCCATTAGAGATGCGTCAATGCAATGGACTAGGGAAATTGAAGATATTCTCTAAAACACTGTCATGGAAATACCCATATGAATGCAAGCTTTTAAATCAAAGTATCTGGCTACGGTTCTCTCATAGTAAGCAATATTTTCATACTGTTTTTAGCTCAGGACATGGCTGAGAACATTACAACAGTGAAAGTATATCCATTTGATTAATGGAAAAGCAGTTTGGAAGTTAAAAAAACTGACAGATTTCTGGCCATTGAACAGAACAAATAATATTTTAAAACACCGCTGTGTTTGGCAACTGTTTCTGCCTCTGAGGCAGAAGCAATAGTATCAAATTTTACTATGTACCACCACAAACACTTCAGTATGTGGAGTCTTGAGTGCTGTTGTCTTTGCTGACCCCAAACTCCTCCTCATCACCATGCCACTCTCTTGCTTATGGAAACAAAATTGTTTCTGTGACAACACATCAGTCCAGATTTGGAGAATGACGAAGTGTTTTGGGACAAGCAAGCAGGGAGGATGTCTGTTCATTAATTAAAGAGCAGTTAAGAAACTTCTGCATATTTTTCCAGGGATGATGGAAAGTCTTAAGCTTTAGAGGCTACTTCCATATGTCCTATGGAAGTTACCAAGACAAAAATGATTCCAAACAAACAGGTGTGGTGGGCTAGCCTTGGCTGGCTGCCACCCAGCTACTCTCTCCTTCTCCTTTCCAGGACAGGGAGAGAAGATAAAATGGCAAGGTCATTGACTGAGATAAGGATAGGGATATCACTCACCAGTTACCCTTATGGGCAAAACAAACTCAACTCAGAGAAGATTGATTTAATTTATTGCCAATTAATAACAAAATAGGAACAAGGGCATATGGAGTGGTCATTGTGGTCAGTATACAGCACTTGTCTCTACCATTTCTTCCTCCTCACACTCTTCCCCTGTTCCAGAATGGCTCCTTTCCATTCCTTTGGGAAGGAACTACTTCAGTGTGAATCCCTTATGGATCACATGTTCTGCCAGAAAACCTGGTCCTGTGTGGGCCCCTCTCCACAGGCTCCAGTTCCTGCCAGGCTCCCCATTGGTTGCAGCTTCCTTCAAGGACATGTCTGCAGCAGTGTGGGAATGTCCAGGGTCTGCAGGTGGATCTTTACTCCACAGTGGACCTCTGTAGGCTGCAGGGGCACAGCTGCCTCACCAAGGGCTGCACATGGACTGCAGAGGAATCTCTGCTCTGGCACCTGGAGCACATCCTCCCACTCCTTCTTCTTAGACCTTGGTGTCCGCAGGGCTGTTCCTCTCACATATTCTCAAACATCTCTTCAGGTTCTGCATAGCTGGTGTTTTTTCACCCTTTCTTAAATCCATTATCAGAGAGGTGCCACCAGCATCACTGATGGTCCCAGCTTTGGCTGGTAGTTGCTCAGTTTTGGAACTGACTGGAGCCATCTGTCTGTCCAACATGAGGTCAGCTCCTGGTGTTTTCTCACAGAAGCCACCCCTGCAGCCCCTCTGCTACCACACCCTTGTCACATAACCCCAGTATAAGAAAACATTTGTGAGTCAGGGTCTAACCCAAAGGAAAATTTACACCTTTTGCTCATCCAACTGCAATCATCAGGAATGTTTAAGAATTAAATTTTCTTTTAAATTACTCACAGGCTGCAGAGAGACATAACTGTGACTTCTAAAGGCAACATATCAACAAATAACACCATACAATGAACTGAACTGTCTTGCCAGGTAGCTTGGACATATAAAGGAAAATACACAAAAATTATAAGAAATGAAGAAGAAATAAAAATAGAATTACTTTGAGAGGCTGCTCAGAGAATTTGCTGAGGTCTCCTCAAAATCAGTTATAAGATTTATATGAACCTCCATGGAACACAGATTTGGGCCTCCAAATTTGCATCAGGCAAGGACATGGGACAAGGCACATGCTAAAAACACACAGCAGAGCATGATGGAAGTTGGCATTGACCAGGATGGAATGAATTGCTCTACCCGATTCATCAGCTCCATTATGGTCAATGAATCAAGGGAGGAAGAAAAGGTAGCTTCTACTTGACACCTGAGTGGAATAAGTAAGAGTTTGTTAAGAAAGTTTTGGACTTCTTTTACCTTCAAATTTATTTCCTCCTGAGCGATGTCTTTTCAAACACAGCCTGACAGTTGGAAATGTCTATACTGACAACAATAACCATAATTTCTGCTTTTCCTTATAAATAGTTTATGCCCTTTAATGGTCTGATGGCCTTCTTTAAGAAGTTTATTAATTAAACATAGCATTATATTAGCCCATGTATAAAGACTGATGGAATTACAATAATGTAAATAATTTACATTTTCTTCAGAGTGTTCTCTAGTATCTTTCTGGAGGAAGTGAAGTAATTTATAACTGGCAGAACTTTCAATTTATGAGCCAGGACCACTCAGAGAGATGGAGAAAACACACAGAAATGATTGTTTATCAACAAGAAATTCATATGAAATATGAGTACAAAGCTAGGTAATAAATTATCCATTTAGAAAATATACCAACTGTCAATGCAAGAAAATGCTTCAAAATGTGCCAAGTTGTCATGGTCTTCTATGATCAGGTTTTTTTGAAAAGAGGAAGAGCAGCTTCTGTTAGAAGCCACTAGAAGTTTCCCTCCATCCTATAGAACAGAGCCAATCAGGGTCAGCTCCAAGGAAAACTACCTGCTTCTGAATCATGAAGCAATGCCCCTGCATGAAAACATATTTAAGAATAGAGGAGTTGTTGCGCAGTGGGAAATTTGCAGCCATGGATTAACAACATCACAACACAGACATCAAGGTCAGCGCAGGAGGAAGAACCAGGGGGAGGGACCCCAGGGATCAGGGAAAGGACTTAAAGCTATGATTCCCTGACTACCGTATTGATGACCATGGTGATTACAAGCTGCCACCTCGAAGCCCATGGGATCCATCAGGGTGCAAAGACCCCCCTGCCGGAACAGGGGGATGCATGAAGGAGGCTGTTACCTTGTGGGAGGCCCCCAAGATGGAGCAGAGTCCTGCAAAGATTTGTGGCCAAGACCCATGGAGGGAGAAGCCCATGCTAAGCAGGCACAGCCAGCTGTTCATGAGACTGCACCCCATGGAATGACTCACGAGAGAGCAGAGGATCTCTCTTGTGGGGGGGACCCCACGGAACACAGGGGAAGGACTCAGAGTTATGATTCCTCTGTGACCGTGGTGATGACTGTGGTGAGGCAAGCTGTCCCCTTTGCAGCCCACAGGAAGACCCCTGAGACAGCACATTTGGAAGAACTGATGCTTAAGTCTTGGACTCGCATCTGTGAATGGCTGACCCAACAACAACTGACTGCAAACCCATTCCCTGTCCCCCACACCACTGGGGGAAGGAGGGGAGCATGGACAGACTGAGGGGTGGTGGTGGAAAGGTGCTTCTAAACTGGTTTTATTTCTTATTTTTAGTTCTTATTTTGTTAGTAATAAATTTAAGCATTATTCTAATTTCTGCTTTGCCCATGGTATTAATCAAGGCTTCTCTTTTGGTTGTTATCTGTAGTTGTAAATTCCTAGCTGTTTTTTTTCTTCCCACTGTGAGGCAAAAAGGGGTGGGGGGAAGAAAGACCTTGTAGCAGGTTTGCTGGACACCACACATTTATCCAGGCTCAAACCATCACACAAGTGAATTCAGCATACTGGTAATCAAAACATACTCCTTATGAAGGCGGCTGAAATGAAATAAAACGCAGGTCTTGCCATAATATCTTTTCCCAGTTGCACCTGGAACAAAAGTCAGCTAGTCCAGAAAGCACAGCAATAGCTAACCTTTGACTGGAGACCATGAAGATGGGTGATCCTTAGTGATCCATGTATGGTCTGACCTCAGTAATGGCTTTAACTGATGATAATATTTATATGTTGCTTATATCAAAAATCTGAAGTAACAGAATTTTTTTTAGCCCCTTTAATTATTTTGTGTTTGTTAGGGGAATGGAGCACCTTTCCTATAAGTAAAGACTAAGAGAATTAGGATTGTTGAGCCTGGATAAAAGGAGGCTTCAGGGTGACATAACTGCAGCCTTCCAGTACCTGAAGGCAGCCAGCAAGGAAGATTGGGAGCAACTACTTACACGGGCATGGAGTGACAAGAGAAGGGGCAATGGCTTCAAACTAAAAGAAAGTAGGTTTAGAAGAGATGTTAGGGAAAAAAATCTTTATCGTAAGGGTGTCAAGGCACTGGCACAGAGTACCCAGAGAAGTTGTGGATGCCTGAAGCCTGGAAGTGTTCAAGGCCAGGCTGGATGGGGCTCTGAGCAATCTGATCTAGTGAAAGGCCTCCCTGCTCGCAGCAGGGGGATTGGAACTCAATGATCTTTAAGGTCCCTTCTAATCCAAACCATTCTATGATTCTATGATAATGACAGTGCCATTTATACATTTTCTCTGAAGATGACTGTAGGGTTTAACTCCTGCATTTTGAAAGGGGGAAAGAATGGGCATAAAATTCATACATACTAATGCCTTTAAAAGGTAAGTTTATTAGCTACTTCCAAAACCAATTTTCAAGTGTCCAAATGAAGAAGGACATTGTTGTGCCAAGGCTGAGGACAACATGAAACCTTCCTGAATACAGTTTAATATGCATTTATGCTTTAGGCTGCTGCGGTAATGCTTTGCATGGCTATTGAAGTGAGGTAGTATGTTTACTGAAGGAACACTATTACATGCATGTTCTTTCACATTCCTGGAACACTGTGAGTAATGCAATTAGAAATGTTTCTTGGTATTCCTGTTATTAAACATAATGAATAAAATAACAGGCATATTTTTCAGATATTTTTCCTGATTTGTGCACTTGATTGTGGAAACATAATGGGTCTTTTTTTCCCCCTTGTTTTCAGTTATCTTTTTCTCTCTTATTCCTTATTTTTTTTTTTTTTTTTAGTGAAGCAAAGCTGAATTCTTTCCTAAATCTCCAGATAATTAAGCTCAAAATGAAGACATTTTATATAAAATCTTATAAACGTCTATCTGGATTGATTTTCAGTGGGTCTGGCATTTGTAGGTACAGCAGTTTGCCTTGTTTGAGCTACCTGCAGCAGCAGCAGGCAGCCATCCTCTGCATGCTCAGCAGTAAAAGGGAAATGGGAAGAGATGAGGATATGCGTTTTGATTCTAGATGGGGGAGAGGAGTGTTCTCTGATAAAGGGGAAACTTTCTGCTCCACCCACCCATTTCCCCCAAGCTAGTCCTGGCATTGGCACTGTCTCTCAGCTTATTTACCTTGTTTTATGACATTAGTTAATTAGATAGGGTCAGGACTCAGGCCCAAGCACTGTCCTGGGACTGTCTGCTCTGATTTATTGCTAGCATTCTGTCTGGCGTGGTTTTAGGCAAACATCAGACTGCTACGGACAACACCCACTTAGGGTTCAGGGAAGAGTA
The DNA here is from genome assembly GCA_035583185.1 of Anabacerthia variegaticeps. Taxonomy (NCBI): domain Eukaryota; kingdom Metazoa; phylum Chordata; class Aves; order Passeriformes; family Furnariidae; genus Anabacerthia; species Anabacerthia variegaticeps. The sequence goes on along the minus strand of JAWWEW010000001.1, from coordinate 41,278,104 downwards.
ATTGGGCCAGGGATAATTCTGCAGGCACTTTGGATGAAGCCACTCTGTTTTGAATGAAAAGGTGTCTATTCTGATCACATCATGCCCTACCGCTTCTCTCCTGGGCCGGAGAATGAACTCTGTGCCTCTTTCCAAAGTGCAAAAGGCTCAACTTTAAATCACCATATTTCTTCTGGCTTAGTTTAGTCAGAATGGTTTAGGGAGTGCTTACACAATCAAACATCTATGGATCAGAGGGGAAGGTAGTACCTGGTGTGAAAGCTGTAGTAAACAGTCAGCAGTAACCCAGCTGGCCAGCCGGTAGCTCTCTTTCCAGCAGAATGACATGATGCCAAATAAAGAACATCTGTATGCAAACTAAATTCCAAGGTGAACCACATACACCTGAGGATTTTAGAGCTCTTAGAAGCCAGCCCATAAGTGTGGTATTGAAGAGAAATTAAGTGGTGTTTTCTTATCAGAAAAATTGTAACTTTGGTCCTGCAATCGCTATAACACTAACATTAAAGTAAGAATTGAACAGTTTCTGTTGTCTATTATTCAGAAATTCTCCTTAATGAAGATTGTCCTTAATGGCATCCTGTTAGGCAGGCCACCTATCCAGGGTTCTTTTCAAAGACTTATTTGTTAAAATTCATAAAGATGTCACTTATTACAGCTATTTACAGACATTGACAGGTGTGTCTAATGAGAAGGGACAACACACAAATCTACATTATTATTATTATTATTATTATTATTTAATCTGTTCGAGATAGTAATTTGCAAGCACATCTGTATCACTGACATTGGAGGGTCCCCAGAACAGGTGCTTTTGAACACTGATGTAAAACTGCAATGCCTTCACTTAGATGACACCAAACGTATCTGTATGCACTGAAGAATTTTTCCTTTTGCCCTTTATTTTTACAGTCTTCTCTTCATGAGGGGCTGGCTCTCTGGTTGCATTTTAAGGAGCAGAGGAGGAAAATGAAGGATTGAATCCCTTTTTCCTCATATAACTTGCTTATCTGTGTATTTTGCCTCATTACTGCAAAGAGGCAGATAGTTAAAGGACCCAAAAAAATGTGTATGTGTATGTGTATGTGTGCAGGTATAAACATACGGGAAGAGCAAACTTAATATAGGGAACATTTCTGAATGCCAGAAAAATTAATGATGAGTCCAAAGGTCATACTAACAAAGTCAGGAAAAGTTAAAGTGTAAAAAGTCTCATAAAACTTTATTTTCATTAAACTTTATCATGAGCATAATTGAAGACATTTAACTCTCTTGTACAGTGAACATCCATGCTCCCAAAAATAATTGATTCTACAGATAATTACCACTTGACTGAATCCTTGTTTATGGCTATTAGATAATTATTCAAGTGTACAGTTTTGGATACGTAAATGTTCTGTGCCTGCTGGTGAAGCAGATCAGGTTAAGTGCGAGATATGCACAATATAATATTCAGTTCACATACCATACTCAGGAACTGTAATAATCACCAAGAGAAATGGTTGGTTTTCTGCTTTTATTACCATCCTTTTCATGGGATGATAAAATATTACATTAGTAGGTTTCACTTCTTAAATTTATGACTGACACTTTCCTTTTTCCCAGGGATAACAGGGGACAAATAAAGTAGTAAAAGCTGTGTCCAAGCTAATCAAAAGAACCGAAAGAAGAGCTATCAATGAAATTAAGTACTGATTCTTTCTTTCATAGTCATGTTAGTCCCTCAGCTCTCCCTGATTATTACTTTTGGGCTTATCAGTTTTATTTTTTCTAAAATATTTTACCTCCACTCAATAAACATCAGCATCCCTCAAAGAAGGCATTTCTTTCCCTCAAAGATACTATTTCTTGATATCAGTATATTGTTTTCAGCTAGCCCATCTGGTTTGATGGGATTCTCGTTCTTCTGTGCTACCATTCAGGTGTGACCCTTCTTTACCCTGGAACCTGGCAGCTAGTAGTTGACTGAATCCCAAGGGGGATTCAACTTACATGTTATTTGGTTTGGTTTTCGTTAGTACAAAGTGGTAGGTCTTATTTGGCCAGCCAGTACATGTTTAAGACTCACTGTCGGGCACAGAAACCTTTATAATGCAGAGAAATCTGAGAGTTTCTATCTAGATGATTTGAAGTTCCTGCACTTCAATTTTAATTTAGTAACCCACAAGGTAAAGTATATTTTTAATCATTTTTGAGTAATCAGCACAAACTTACAAATACATAGAAACGGTAGTTGATCTGCCTTGTTTAATAATGATTGGTTTCCTCCTTTTTATATATCCAGACACTCACATGAGCACACACCCTTTAATGTAGAAGTGGTGTGCCGAGTCAGTCACAAGGGTTGTATTATGTGGGTGTTATTGAGCTGCTTTATGAAGTGTTCCTCACATCTTGAGATATCATTCTTGCTGAAGATATACTGTGCAATAGCTACAGTTGAAATCACAGGGTCATAGAGGTCTACATTTGTCATAAGCCAAACATCACCATAAATGTTTTTTGTTGTATTTAGAACAGAACTGTAAACTTTGTGGAGGCTAGAAAAACTCATTAAAATGGAAATGTAAACATTAGAACAAATTAGCATGGCTTGTCTTGGAAAAGCACGTAATTAGCTGCATTTCTCAGCTTCAGGCTAGCCATACTTTATTTATATAGCAACACAGTGGTTTAGCTTTTTGAAAAGCAGAGTTAAGAAAAAGTTGTATCATTTATTTTCTTGTGTTTCCCCTAATCAGTCAATGCTATGGTATGTTCCAAATCATTCAATACCCAGCAAATCATATTTATCTCATCTTACCACAAGGGCTGTAGGAATTTCTTATTCTCATGCACAGTTAGCACTGAGCCTTTTTGACAAAAAGAAAACAATTTTATTAATTAGAATAATTTTGTCCAAAATAGCAAGTACTTTTGAAAGAAATTCCTCTGTTACATTTGAGAATGTTACAGTAATGATCAGAGAACAATAGCGTATACATTCCTTCCTTTAAAATCTTTTCTTCATCATCAAAGATCACATTGAACACAGTGGAAGCTCTCATTGAAAGAAAAGAAGGAAAAAAAAAAGATTTGCTTAAGATTTCTTAAAGTTGATAACAGTCAAGTAGAAGACATTGCTGAGAATTTGTAACTGGAGTCTTTCACATATGGATTGATTGCAGTGGAGGAAGGCAGGAGTGAATGAACTAGCAAGAATGTCTTCCACCAGCCTTAAAAACAGGGGTGCTGGGACAGACATGAACAGCATGACAGATAAGGAAGGAAGGTCTTCATGAAGGAACCTTCACACCAAAAGTAATACCCTCTTTCCCCAGTCATTCCTGGGGAAAATAGGGACTTCCCCTCCTCTTCATTCACTCTCAGCTCTGCCTGCCTAAAAAAAATGTGAGAGGAACAGGAGTAAGAAAGGGAACAAATGATAGAGGAGGGATGACAAAGCTCCCTAAATCCGTGATTACATTGCACCAACACTCCTTGTGTGTAGGTACAAATGAACACCCTTAAGCAAGGCTATGGAGACAATTTTCAGCTGTGGCTGAGCATGTCTGTGACCTAGTCCTAGACTGCAGCATCTGTCAGGACTAAAAGTGATGTAATCCACAAAATGACCATCTTTCTCCAAGCTAAGACCAAATCTTGAATTCTTATCAACAATGATAAGCATCTTGGGTTTCAAACTGGCAAACTGAAGTCAATATGACACTTCTTGGGGAAGGATACTTATTTTGAGCAAGATGGTTTAGATCTGACTCTCACGAATGATTAATTATTCAAACTACCGGTTATAAAAGTCCCATATCTTCAGCTAACCCCTCAATTTTCTGTTAGTCATAATTATCCACACATACAGAAAGTGCTAATGTCTTACCACCTCACTTGTGATAACATGCTGCTTTATTCCACTATTTCACAACTGCTCCCTCCTCCTCTATTATTTCAGTAGCACAAGGTAAAATTAAAGCAGTTGTTTTCAGCTTCCATGTGTCTTGAAGATTCCAGTTTCTATTTCAGATTTGTGTGGAAAAGCTCATTCATGTTTTCTAGCTATCCTGTGTTTTAATGGGAGCAAATTATTTCTTCCTGTAAGACAGCCTGATGAAAGAAATTATGGAGGCCCAAGTCTTACAGAGGTGCTTGGTTTGGGCATAAGGCTACACTGGCTTTGAAAATTTCAGAGTAAGGTCAGACTTTCTGGATGACAATTGAAAGGTCTTATTTCCAATACACTTGCTTGGAATCACATTGGAAGATATACCTCCCAAAGAACATGGCAGGATGATTCTAATTTGGAAAAAATGTACCAGGACCTTGCCACACACTGAGGCAACCTATTTACATCCTAGTGGATTCATATCATTTGGGAGAAGAGCATTGCAAAAGCCCTGGCTTTCTCTTCTAGTGCTAGCTGCAACATAATACTAAAAATAGTCATATATTCAGATATCTGCACTATGAATTGTTCCTGGGGCTAATGTTTTGGAGGTTTTTTTCCTCATGGCTAAGACTTGCCCAAGTTTTGGTAAGTCATCTGTCAAATGAAAGAATACTGAGCTCTTTCCAAACCACAGGGATAGTAATTCCAGTAGTTAATAACAAAAGATGAAATAATATATACTGAGCAAGGCTAGCAGAGTAATTATTGGCTCTTAATAAAGCTAAAGTAGAGAATAATAGACGACTTATTTAAAATGAAATTATATATTTTTCCACCAATGACAACCAGTTTCTGGACAATACCACCACAAATGAATCTGAGTACATTTGTCCACATACTCTTAAACATAAATCATTGCTGACAATGACACTAACAATATAATAGGAACATCCTCAATCTGCTTAATGGATGAAATTCAGTTTGTGCAGAGAGCCTGAATAGGGCCAGGAAAGAAACATGACCACTGAAATTTTGGATAATGAAATAACCAGGAATTCAGAATATGCTCAAAGAATGCAGGCTCAAATTCCTCTTGAACTTGATATGCCACTAGTCAAACATGGTATTTTGTGGTTTGGATTTTTTTTTAATAATACAGTTTTCTCTATTTATACTGTGGGCATATAGCTGTCAAAACAAAACAAATTAATAGCTATATGTTACATGTTGCTGTAAATTGTCCCTAAACCTCGGATGCTGAGCATAAATAGATCCCCAAACTACCATTTTTTCGTTCACTGAAGGTTATTTTGGATTTTTGGCACAGTCTTTTCATCCAGAATTTACATATTAGATTGTGCTGAGCACCTCATATTAACTCATATTGAAGCCAAGGCTTTTGAGAGGACTCAACGGCACAGGGAAGTGCAGGTCTGAGCCTGATTCTGGGGAGGGCATTTCTGAGCAGACTCATTTGCCACTGACCTCTTGGGGAGGTAAGGGCATGGCTGTGTAACACAGCATTGACCTTTGCAAGGCTGGAATGCGTGTAGGGCGGGGGGCGTATTCAAAGGTTTGAAGAAATGGGCCTTTTTTTGAAAACACTATTTATAATACTTTATTTAAATACTGTTATTAAGTAGCACTGAAGAAAAAATGTTGTCTTAACTTGTGTAATGACTTTCTTATCTTTGTTGTATATGACGATTCATATTTTTTAAAAAACTTTTTTTTTTAAGAAAGGAATTGGTTTTCCTATATCTGTTTTTTAAGATACAGTACAAATTTCAGAAGCATGGTTTTCTTTAGTTTTTTTTTCATTGAAATTCGTTCTTTTTCTATTGAAATTCATACTTAGCAAGTTGTAATGTTGTGCTTTCATTCATATTGTGGTAGTTACATAGACAATCAATTTGAGAGGCAAAAAGGAGCTTTGAAGCAAATGTAGCTGGACACATTTTCAAATATTTACCCAATGCTGCAAAAAGTAGAGGTTTGAAAAATAAGACAATATATTAAAGATCTACAACAACAATAACAAAAATAAAAAAGTGCCAACCCCATTTTAATGGAGATTCATGACCTATATGGAGCTTTTGAAATTAGAAAGTATCCATTCACACACTTGCAGTGAAACAGACATGAAATCTAAATTGAGTCCACAGAAGATTGCTACCTGCATAGTTTACTATATTGATATTTCCCTGCACAATCTCAGCTGGCTTCTTCCAAAGTTAAACTTAGGACAGACTTAATTCTGAGCCATATCAAATTTGTTTGGGATGTATATTGATGAAGATAGTGGAATTACACTAGGATAAACTTGGTATAAGATCTCTTAAATTTAAAGTACTGGTACATATAAATTATTTAGGAATAGTTTTGCTGGATGGTTTGTGAGAGACTTTTAAGAACTGAAATTTAAATATGCATGGAGATACAGAAAGCAAACTGCATGAAAACTGCTTCTTACTGGTGCATAAGTGTTGGCTTACTGCCTCCTCTTTTTAAGGACTACACAAGTTATGTCCAACTACAATCAATAACTTTTGTCATAATGTTGAATCCTCTGACTGAAACATACTGAAATACATGATTTTTTCCTGAATTGCTGTTATTACACCCAGAAATACTAGGATTTTGGTTTCCAGAAGTACTCAATTGCTATTTAAAGTTTCTGTCTTTTGACAGATTATATACCCTTGTAATTTCAGGCTTCTACTTTATTGATTCCCAGTCCAAATCAATGTCATTTGTTTCAAATTATTGTTGAGCTTATATGGCTTTTTAATGCCAGCCTGTTATACACTTAAAAGAATTATTTCATTGCCCAGCTTTCTTTTTTTCTTATTTCTTTTTCTTTTTCTTTCCTTCTTTTATATAGTTTTTATTTCTGAAAACCACATGAATAGGGCTATTTTAGTCTATTCCCTTGATAATTCTGACAGTTCTCTCATTCAGTACTCCCAGTCTGAATGTTTTTTCTCTTGAACTGAATGACTAAAATTTCACATGATATTTCTAAGTAAGTACCACCACTGTGACGTGACTATTTTTGTATCTCAAATACAAATGTCCCAACTGATGTATCCTGCAGACTTTATTTTCAGTGTCAAATGGATGCTTTGGTCTTGTGATTGCTAATGTACTTTTTATTTTTTTCCTCCGCCAATTCCAGAGTTGAATTCTCAATTTGTAGTTCAAAGTTCTGGATATGTAGGTACAAAATGCTTGTACTTTGAGCTGATATGTTTTATTTCCATAATTCCTATATTTACAGGTATCTTATTGTTTTGGGGTTTTTTTTCCTGAATTTTATTATTGTTGCTAGTCTCCATTTTGCCTGCCTCAGAGGTATCATCAGAACATCACCTTTGCACACTCCATTCTTTTTACTGTAGACATCATTATGAAATTATGTGGAACACTCCAAAAATTTGTGGCATCATTTTCCAATCCCCATGTACAACTTTTCAAAACTGACACAACATGCTGGCACTTTGACTGTGTTCATAAGACCAAAAATGTCTCATTGAAACATATACAGCAAAATTCTTGAGAATCCCTTAAGAAAACCTGCCTTGAATACCAAAAGTAACACTGAAAAAAACATTAGCTGTGAGGTGTTCCCTGTGCTCATTTTTCTTCCAAAGTGTTTAACATATTGTGTTTTATTTTGTTAAATGGATGTATGCATCATAAATACAGTGTAGTAAATGTAACATAGTGATATTGATACTCCTATTGGGAATGTAAATCTTACATTTCCTGCTTAGGATTCCCTAAGACACTCTGGTACATGCATAATTTTATTCAAGTGAATATTTCCAGTGAAATCATTGAAATTATCTTAGGAAGGGAGTTATGTATAAATAAGTCCTTGCAAGATCCAGGTATCCTTGCAGTCAGCTTCAGAATTTATAGCCTGATCCAAAGATGATGGCCAGGGGATTGTACAATGTATTAAGCTGAAAACCTTAAATTGAAACAAATTCTTATAACATTCTGACACTTTTAGCTTGCCTCCATAGCTAAATACAAATGCTCTATCAGCCTGAATTTCCTGTTTGCCTATTTCAGGTCATAAGACCTTTTGAAATAAGCCATGCATGTTCCTTCAATCATCACACTTTACCAGAGGAGGTTGAGAGCAGACAAAGAATAGTCATTAAATTTATGCAAATGCATAACTTGACAAATATTTGTGAAACATCCTTGGTATTCTACTCTTAAATTATTTTTATCCATGTATTGAAAAATAAAAACATTATTATAAACAAGCAAGTTCTTATTCAGTGTTCAAAGAACTGCATTAATGTAAGCAAGATACTGTATGAATAACATACTTCCAGCACTCTAGATGTGGACATGGAATTGATAGGTATGCAAACACAGAAAAAAATAAATTTTTCTAATGGAATTTAAAAGAGCTGTTATGAACTTGTAGGAATATAACTCTGATGCTTTTATACTGTCTTGACTGAGAACAGTGAAAAGAATAGTGACTGTGAAAGAGTTTCCTCTGTCTGTTGATTTAGAGAAGAGGACAAGCAGGTGATATCTGGAGACACAGGGGCCAGTAAAGACAGCATTCAATATGCTAGAAGCAGCTCTTGCTGAGATCCAGCATAGGAATTCCCATCCATGGTACCAGAATGCAAGTAATTCTTTTAACCTACTGTAGAAACAAAGTAATGAGAATTTTTAGGACTGGAATGGTCTTTCTCTTTCATTACTGAAGTGGTGGGTACAGACTGGGGTTTTTCAGAGGAGTGAAATGCATTTTTATCAGTTTGGAAGTGGGTTTATCCTTGTTGCTGTTCTGTGGGTGAGTAGGGTGTAGGATAGATCCCCAGCACATTAGAAATGAAAGCAAACTGCAAATAAAGGAGCCTCTAAAACAGCTGAGAGGTGAGACTAGATGTACCACTGATAGCACTTCACTAAATGAAGAGGCACATCTTTTCTTTCCAGGCTGAAATATAACACAAGAGGAGACAAGCAGGACCTGAGCAAAGACATATGCCACATTGGGAAAGTCACAAACTGACAGTAGAAAAAAGAAAGGGAAGAATAAGTAAGATATGTTTCTGCCAAATCATTCCCAGATAGATAAAAATTAAGCAATTTTAATCCCGTCTGCCATTTCTTGTAATTTTTGAGTGTCTAAGACAAGAAAGAATGATGCATCATCACTGATCAAAACTTTGCTGATATTGCTTAAAAGAAAAACCTGGCTTGGGAAATTTTCAAGAACCAAAGATAAAGGGAAGATCAAAATCAGAAAGAAAAACTCATAAAAAACCTTTTTCTCTACAGAAAGTTTGCACGCTGAAATATATATCTAAGAGACCAGTTCAGTGTCTCCATTGTTCATCTGAAATACTTAAATTCCAGAAACCATAGATTTATTTAAATTCTTCTCCCTAATTAAAACTTAACTACAACAGATTTATTGGAAATGAAGCACTTCAAAAAAGTCTTTAGATCTTTGTAATTGGTCATTATATTATTTTTGTTCATTTCTCTGGAGAGAAAATGGTTTCTTTGGCAGCTCTTCACCAAGAATGCTGAATCATTCATATGACCTTATGATACAATGACTATCACAATGCACAAGTCTAGCCCTTTTTCACCCCACCCCACCCTGTGTCTTGCCTCAGTTCACTAAACTGTGCACACTTTTGATCTAGCCCATAGCAATCAAAATGAAATTTGACTTCCCATAGGCCGAGCATCCCCTCCAATGTGCTGAGCTCAAGCTAATAGTGTTCTCAATACAGTCCTTTACTTAGAGCATACCAATAAGTAGAGGCAAAAATAGTATTTGCTTTTGTGAACCTGTATGCATCTCATATCCTTTTTTGTTACCCATTGTTTTCCTTTGTGACTTTTCTGATTTAATGACATTGGGTCTATTTCTAAAGCTGACTTTTTATTCTCATTCTCATCTTTATCTAAATGGTTTGCTAGCCCTTTTGATACCTACATGGTATCAGCTGCAAACAACGTAAATGGAACCTTTATACCATCCCCTGTTACTATAGAAAATATCAAATATAACTGAGTACCCAGAGAGTCCCCCTTAGAGCCTTTAAGATACCTTCTAACAATGGTGATAAGTACGTGTTATCTCTGATTCTTTTCTGGCCAATTGCAAACCTATCTGATGAAGATTTCATCTTCACCACACTTCCTCAGCATGTTTCTGAGAATCACATAATCATAGAATACTGTTTGTGACAGTGAAAAAAACTGTTCTGAAGTCAAAGTATCTTATATTTGCCACTTTTCCCAAAGCTTATTTGGCTTGATTTACTCTGGAAGAACTAATGTTACATAGTTTTTATCACCATCTTTCCTTCTAGATACTTAAATTGACTGCTTAATGATTTGTTGAAGGGATTAAATTTAAGTGCAGTGAGGTATAATTTTTCAAGTCCTCCATACTCTCCCTTTCAAGGATAAATAATATGTTTGTTATTCAGTTCTTCACAATTCCTAAACTTAATTGCTAGTGGTTCAGCTATTACACTGTCTAGTTCCTTTACTGCCCTAAATTGAATCAGGACTTCCTCGCTTGGATACATCTATTTCACCTAAAATGTATTTAGCCCAGGTTATTTTTGAGGAGCTTTTGCACATTTTATTTTTTAAATTAATGTATTTAAAGATCTGGCTGTTATCAATAACTCATTTTCAAACTGAGACAAAGGTATTTATTGTTCAAGTTTTCTCTGCCTCATTCACTTTTAACTCCCCTTTTGTTTTTTTCTTTATGAACTGATCTATACTTGTCTTTCTTTTAATCAATAGTACAACAATTTTTTTTATTCTGCATATCATTGTGGTTTGTAAGGATATTGAATAAAACATAATATCAGTTTTGCATTTCTATAGTTTCACAGGTGTAATTCCATGTATAAAACAACAATGATTTGAATAACAGAATTGTCCTACTATTGCCTTCAAGGATTAAATAACAATATGAAAGAATTAGTAAACTAAATGCCTTTTATGTTAGGAATTACATCAGGATACTGCCTAACAATTACACCTTTTCCTTTTGTTTCGTACCTCTCAACAAGTTTAGTAAGGTTATATCAATTTGCACAAGAAGAAAATTTGGGGTTATGTATCATCCCAGTTTTTTTAATGTCTTACGTAATAGAAACCAGTTAGATATGCAATTAGACAGAAAGAGCTTTCTCCTATATATTTTAAATTAACTTCTGAACTCTGCCTTTTATTTTTGTGAACATACAGCAAAATATCTACAGACTAAATACAGTACAGTTCATAATAAGGGTGACCCCTTAACCTAATAACACTTCAGAGCTTGTGCAGTTGTACAACTTAAAAGGCAATTAAACCAATTGGTCTTCAAGGTAGATACAAAACTCTGAGTTACAAAGACTGGATTTTAATCCCCTAAAGGCAAATCAGAACATGACCCCAGTGCTCCAGCTGCTGGCTTGAACACCTGCTTTAGTTTCTTTTTTTGATCTTTTATCTTTAAGTTTTTTTCTGCGAACAATCCTCTTGGTGCACTGTTTCTCCCAGACCACAGGCAATGATGATGGGGTGTTCTATAACAAATAAAACCGAAACACTCAGGGACTCATCTGTGAGCTCTGGTCTGTGCAGCTATAGGTGGAGGCCTTGACAGTGCCTCCATGGGATAATTGCATTTCATCCACACAGACATATATGGTGCTAGGACTGTCGATCTCATGACCGTAATTTGGCAAGGAGGATGACCTCCTTCCATTGATCCCTTCTATACACTTTCTTTAAGTTCATAAAAGTCTTGAATACATTTTGTCTTTGGAGTCAACAGTTTAAAAGCAACCATTAAAATGACAAGGCTTGCTTTTTTTTTTTTTTTTCCCTGAAACATGAGAATATGGCTTATTTGAAAGAGTTTGCATAGTTTGCTCTCTTTCTCTTACCAGATGATAATGACACTATTGCATGAAAGTATTGCAGATCTTTTCTGTAAATTAAAGGTTTCAGCTACAGAAATAGTGTAGGCAGTGTGAACAGGACAGCGTGCAGCTGCACTGAGGTATCTGACTGGCATACGTGAATCCTATAACATCAGATGAAATTATACAAAACCCAGTTACAGAAAAATGCATCTTGCACACAGGTAAGAAATTCCTTCTTGATCACATCTGACCTTCCAAAAGACTATAACCATTTCTTGTCCAATTGAATTGAAAATGGTGGAAGTGAATGTGATAAGTCAAGGTACAGCAAGCACTGTTCGTGCTGTGCAAACATTACTGATGTAGGTTATCGCATGACCTACAAAAATGACAAAGGCAAGAAAAAAATTCAGAATCACAAGATTAGCAAATTGAAAAGATGCAAGAAAAATATTTTTGCTATGTGGACATACAAAATATGCTGAAAACTACAACATACCCCTAAAGAGTGAATTTACTGCTTAAGTAACAGATTTTGCTAGATTTTGCAGAAATGCTGTAACTTCTAATACAAATAAGTGAATGAAGCTATTTTTTAAGACATTGCTGTTTTCAGGATTCCTAAAAATCCAAACCAGTCCCAAATATTCAAAACACTGCCTAGGTTTCCACTGCACTGGAAGGTCATAAATACAGCAGTTTCTCTATTATTTAAATCTATTTGCTTAATTCTTTAGAAATTTATCAGTTGCACATGTTATGTTCTGAGTCAGCTATCTGATGAACTGAATTCCTATGTAGATTATCTGTAGTTTGATATGTTGGAGTTTAGGGATGTTTTTCAGCTGGAAGTCTTGTGTGAGAGAAGTTTCACGAGGGCCAGGTAACACAAATGAAACTCTTTCACTTGGAATAAAATAGCTTCATGCAACACTATAGTCTGGGCTCCAGCTGCTTAGAAAACACCTTTGCTTAGAATGACCTGTCCATGTAGACAATAAATTGAACATGAACCTGTAGGCTGTTCTTGTAGCAAACAAAAGTAACTGCATAAAACACAGCACGAGAAAAAGTGCAGTCAGGTCAGGCAAAGTGATTAAGGCAGTTATTTCCATCTGTTTGGCACTTGTGATGTCCTATGTGAATTCCTCTGTCCGTTAAATCACAGGGAAAATGATTCACAGGGAAAAGAACAGGAGAGGGGCCCAGAGAAGATGAGATGTCTCTATTGAGAACAAGGCTCTGACATATTAAGGAATTCCACATATGTTGAAGACCTGCAACAAATTCTGAGTCTCTAGTCTTTACATGTGTGACACTGATAAAGTCAGTAGTATACAGTAGACACCTACAGACTGGTCAGCTTAGTCATGCCTACATTTTAATTCCATTTTGATTGAATTTAGAGAAATATGTTTCAATTTTAACAATATTTCACTAAAGGCCTACTGATGATTTTATACTATTTGTGTAAGTAATATAACATTACTCTAAAATTAAAAATAAAACTACTGTAATATAACAATTTTTCTGCATAAATAATTTGTAGATGATCAAGTTCATTTAGATCAGAAGTAAAACCTTATCTTAAAATTTAAAAACCCTTCCAAATGTGCCACCTCCATCGTCTGCACAGCCCTAGTAGCAACTAAGTGGCTGTGCTAAAGAACCAAGTCACCTTGAAAGCAAAAACTTGCAGAAGGCGTTAGAAGAACAAGGAGTTTTGCCTATAGAACTTCCCAATTGCTAGAGATTATGTTATCTCCATGTGTTGCTGAGTATGAGCAAAAGAAAGATTATTTCTCATCTCCCCCTTTATTTTTGCAGAAAGAATCCAGCGTTTTCTCCACCGCTGCTCTGGGACAACTATTAGTGTTAATAGGTAATACCTGATAACATGCTAGGTTATATCAAGTGCTTATACAATATCAATCAATGACAGCTCAAAAGCAGGTGGTACCACATCCCAAGCATTGATGATCACTGTTTTGCTATTACTTAATGATTCCAGAAGAAGGGGAAATACTTTTCAGAAAACAGGTTTAATGTGGCACTTGGCTTTTCAGGGAGGCAGATGTAAGAAGATACTGCACCAGTGTGCTAAGTCACTGTAAGGGTGAATTTGCTGTCTTCATTTCAAAAGGATTATGGGGAACATATTCACGCATGATAGAGAAAAAAAATCCTGTTTGTGGCTAATGTAATGGAAAATTTGAGAATTATTCATGCATGTGAATATGTATGCAAATCTGACCCTGATGATACTACCAAGGTCAGTGCATGGCAATCTGCTGAGTAAGTGTTAATCATTCAGCTTGAAATGTGACTTTATCAGAAAAGCAATTTTGTAAAAATCTCATGTCATTCCCTACTTATTTTTCTCCTGTGATCTCTATGCCATGCTTGCTCATTTGTCAAGTTTACCTTCAGGACTTTTTCAGATAAAGAATCTCCTTGTCAATCAAATCTTATTTTTGCTTTGTGCAATGTTAATACATCTGAGATAACGACTTAAAATTACTCAAGCTCTTAACAAGGGAGTGACATTCTCTGTAGGACATTAACAGCTAAATCAAAGTATGGCAGAGTGGTTAAACTTGAAGTACTACTTTAATTTCAAAACCAAGCCCTGTACTGAAACTGGGCTATATCAGGCCACAATCAAACTGAATAAGAATGGTTATTGGCTCCTTGGTACATATAAACCGAGGCTTTACAGGAAAGAAGAGCTCATACAAAAAGATCTGGAGAATGTAAGTAAAGGGGAAGATAACTTTCTAACCAAATGACTCAAGAGAATTTTTCCTTAACAACAGTGTAAATGAAGATTTGTTTGCTTCTCTGAGACCCTTAGAAACTTAACAGCCCTTATTTTAGACCCACTTGCAAGTATACTAAAAAAACCAATAGGCTATGATTAAATTACCTTTTCTCTACTGTCTAATTACAGCAGGTGCACCTGTAGGTTCTGGTTTAGTTGTCATTGCTGTTTCCTTGGCCACCTACAAAATCATCTTCCAGACAGAACTACAGAGACAAGAATAGGGTTCCCTTTGTTAAATATCCTCTTCTTCATGCAATAAATGCTTTTTTTACCAGTATAAGATCAGCAGATTACTGTTCATCTCAAATCTGAGGTCCTAGGGACATGTTAATTTATTCTTGCTAAACCTCTGAAGGTTTCAATGAAGCAGGTGACAAAACTGAAATCTCTTACTCCCTATAAAATTATGAAATTGCAATTTTTTGACCTGTTTCTGTGGGGTGTAATGACTGGGAGAATTAGTAGATAATTTTAAAAGGGGGATGGAGATTTGAGATGCTCTGGTTCTAGAATTTTTATCAGAAATATTTATAGCTTATCTATTTATTGAGATCCAGAAAGCACTGTAATTATTGATGTATTAAAGCTAAAGCCTAGAGACTAACTTAGAGTCATTGTGGACTTTAAGGATGTGTTCCCTGTCAGAACAGCATGTTAAGCACCAGATATGGGAGCAGTGATAAACAGTAACCCCAAAGACAAGTCTGCAAAAATCCAAAGCAGTTTTAAAAAAGAGGTTTGTTTTCCTGTTACCATTATGTGGTCTTAGAGAATCCATGTGAAATTAATAAGATCCCCACCTGAACAATGAACAGAGATAAAAGATGCTCAGCCAAGGCAGCAGAAATAGAATCTGGAGCTCTGCTTCCATAACGCAAGCAATTGCTTCTGTCTTTATCTGATTTGATCTTCAGCTGCGGACTTCTCCCTTTGTTGTGGTCTAGCATGTTAACAGGTAGAAAATGTTTGTGTAACATATCCTTTCTCTGCAGTTGTCAACAGTCTCCTTGAAAGAAACATATCTTCCTATTCCCAGTCTGTAGTTTTCGCCTGTTCAAAGGATGTATTTAGGGAACAGAAACAACATCACGTGATTAGAATACTGGCCATACAGTGATTCTACAAGAGACATTCTATTTCATTGTTCACATTGTCCTTACACAGCAAGATCCAAAAAAAAAAAAAAAAAAAAAAAAAAGAAAAAATTGTAAAAAATTAATAGAATAATTTTAATATGAATTTGTGTGTATAAATTCTATGAGTAACAGAAAGAGATGATTTTATATTTAAAACAATACTTTTGGCTGCAAAATCTGCACAATATTTGAACATAAAATACTCAGAGTATTGAAGTTAAAGTATATTTGGACTACGTGGCAAGATCAGCTATAATACAAATCAGTGATATGAGCAATGCAAAATACTTCTTTTCACAAAACCATTACATTATTATTACCGTAAAGCATACACTCTACTAAAAAAAATAAAACAACCTTAAAGTCAAGTGGTGCAGATGAATAATGCAACAGTTCTAAAAGAAGAATGCTTAAGATAGTAAAAAAATGGAATGGAAAATGTTCCTTAAGCATCTTTTCTGTCTTAAAGATTTGCAATGGAGAAAATTACTGGAATTCATTTCTGGAAATAGTTTTTTCTAACCATTTGTAAAAGGTTATTTTTAAATAATGATTTTGGATCAAATTAAAAAAAATAGAAAAGAAAAAGTGATGAACTTTATATTTTGGAAGGACATAAAAAATGCAACAAATTACTCTTCTAGAGATCATGATGGAAGGGGGTCATACCTAGGGAGAGAGATCAGAGAGCTTCTTGCCTTTTTGAAGCACAGACCTAGACTCATTCCACCAGACAATTTCCCCTGTACAAGAGAACATTGAAAAGTAAATGCTTTTTTAATGTGTAGCTCTGTTTTCAATTATACAGGAAAAGTGCATTTCCAAAGCCCATTTATCTTGAATATGACATTGTCACCCTGTGCTGTTGGTTGCAGGGATGCAAGGAAAATATTGATTAGAAATCAATGTAAGACTTGTTTCCCATGGTTTAGGTATTTAACTCTAGAGAAATAAAATGAAGTGTAAGGGGAGAATAAAACTTTTATGACTATGCCACATAAAACTGACTAAGTGAAACTTTATCAAGGCAAACTCAATTAACTCCTCACCTGATTCTCATTTAATCTGTGCAAAATCAAAACCTTTTTGAGTAAGATCAGAGTTTAGACTATGGATTAGTTGGAGTTGACCCAGAAATCTTAATAGAGCTATTTTGTCCCTGCTGGAATGGGCTCACAGCATCATAACTGTCCTTAAAAATGCAAAGGAGAAAGGTCATACAGTCACTGAGTTTCCACTCCACTCAGGATAATGGAAGCCTTAACAATGCAATGGTGGTGCTTACTCTATAGAGAGGTGATTGATGCGCTCGAGAGTGTAATTATCTGGACACTTAATGGTAGTCCAGTTTGTGAACAAGTATTCCAGATATTTCAGCTAATAAAACTTTGCATCTCGGAGATGACAGCCCTGATGTATTTCACATGGGCACACATGTACACTATTTACACTCTATGAGTTATTTTCTAGAGTTAACTGAAAAGAGTAGATGCAAATATCTACTAAATGTGGGAGTTTCTTAATTACCAATGAGGTATCTCATAAGGTTTCCCTAGGCACAGGCTGACAGGAGGATACAAAATTGTCCTTGTCTAGGGAAGATATTCCTGGGCAGAAGTAGCAGCACCCCTGGACTCCATCAGTCCAAGAAATATTACGAATAGGGGGAAGGAGACAAAAAAAAAAAAAGACAAATTAAGAATATTATGGTTCAGGTATAAGGAGGGAAGGAAAGACATGCAGACACTGTCAGGAGATGGAAAACTTCTGGTTTAATTCTTCCTGCGATTCTTAATTATTTACATAAAGCAAAATAACTTTATTAAGAACACACTTTTCTAGTTCAGAATATCTTACAATAAATTTGATTGGAGTCCTCCTAATACAGCTGAAATCCTCCCAGAAAAGAACTGAATTCAATCAGAACATCCCACATTCTCCATTAATTCCCTAATTAGGGAGACTGTAAAAAAAAAAAAAAAAAACAAAAAAAAAACAAACCCAGAGATGATATTTCCTCTGGAATGTTTGTGAATCTTCTGTTTTCTCCCCTCCTATCTAAAACTGTTTGGTTGATTCCAGTAGTTTACCCACATTACACTATTTTTCCAAGTGAACAAGGAAGAAGTTTCCCAGATTTGCCAGGCTAGTACACCTGGGAAAGAAGATATTTCTGAGACGCTGCCCTGGCAGTGGGAGAGTTGCTGCTTAAACCTGCTTTTTTCCCCAAAATTAGAGGACTTCATAGTTACTCTGAGTGGGCTGTTTTATTAAAAACAAACAAACCAACAACAAACCCACAGAACTATTGCATACTTTCACTAAAGTTTGTGCTACAAGTCAAGGAGTTTATGCACTGGAATCAAAACAAATTTCAAAACCTCGCAAGACAATATTCTCCAGCCAGTGCAGACCTTTTCCATACCTTGGCCACTATTAAAAGTGAAAACAGCCCAGGAAAGACTAAAGCAAGTGATCATCAGCTGGTGATCTGACTGGCATTCAGTATCCTCATTCCCAGCCTTCAGCCCTTTTGCTGTCAGCTAACTTCTTTGTCCAGGTTCCTCCACACCTGTCTCATCTGACACAGTGGACCTCAGCATAGACTGAAGAGCAGAAACATCAGGCAAAATAGAAATCACCCAGGGGAAACTCTGCAAAGTTTGATACTGTAACACAGTTGCAGAAAAGTGACCACTGGCCCCTCTCTGTTCCTAGCTCCTGGTCATACCTGTCTGCAGGTAATCCTGGTACCACTGCACAGTAGTTAATACTAAAAATCACTGCAGGACCCAGAGGTCTGTAACTCTGTCTGGGTAGCATGCTGCAGGTCTTTAAATTTTGTGAAGGCAGTGGGGTGGAAGCGAAGTGAATTCCCTCAGCAGGTAAGCAGTAGGGAATCTGGCCTTGCTCTCTGTGGCTGTAGCATTGTGAGACAACTGGTTATGTCTCCTCAGCTCTGCCCCTATGCAATATTACTGATGCATGCAACACAGCCATGGCTTTACCTATGTACCAGGAGAGCTAGATACAACTCTTTCTCTTCCAGCCATGAGAACTGTCCAGCATGATACAATTCATGTCACATAACCAAAGAAATCACAGAATCGTAGAATCTGGAAGGGACCCACTGGGATCATCAAAGTCAAACTCATGGCCTTACACAGGACAGACCTCAGAATCCCACCATGTATCTGGGAGTATTGTTCAAATGCTTCTTGACCTCTGTCAGGCTTGGAGCTGTGACCATTTCCCTGGGGAGCCACTTCCAGTGCCCAGCCACCTTCTGGGTGAATAACCTTTCTCTAATATCCAATCTAAACCTCTCCTGACGCCGTTTCATGCCATCCCCTCAGGATCAGTGCCTGCCCCTCCTCTTCCCCTTATGAAGAAGCTGTAGACTGGGATGAGGCCTCCCCTCCTTCTACTCTTCTCCAGGCTGAACAAACCAAGTGACCTCAGCCACTCTTTGTAGGGCTTCCAATCTAGGTCCTTCACCTAGAGGTTTCTTTGTAGGTTTATACCTTTCTTATATTGTGGCATGAAAGACACCAAAGCTCATTGTGAGATACTGGATTCAAATCTCACTGAATTATATATTTATACAGTCAGAGCCAACTCACTGTGAGTGTGCGTTCAGGGGAAGGGATGGGCTGTGCCTGTCGGCACGTGGTGGGGCATGCTGGGGACACACAGGCTGCAGCCACATGGCCATGGGAGCCATAGCCAGGCTGTCAATCAAGGAAGGCCTGCCCAGTAACCCACTCACACCACACCCCCTGGAACCCCTGCCTGGCTGTGACACCCCTCACTTTGGCTAAGGGAACAGGGAGTGGTCAGTGAACCAAAGGTCCTGCTTGAAGAGAGTGGCCACAGTAGCCCAGTCTCCTCAAAGCTGTCAATGTGTGACCTTCTAAGTGGTTATTCTTTTTCTCTCTTTATTCTTTCTTCTCTTAATCTCTCTTCCTTTATTCTTTTCTTCCTCTTGTTGGTAACCTAAACACATATTGTATGTACCTCACTTAGGTGGCATGGAGTTTGTGTTTCTTGGGTGTAACAAGAGTTCTCTATAGCAATGCTTGTTAGTTCTCATAGTCTGTTGTAATGCTTTTTGACGTTCCATGTTATTTTTGTAAAACCTTTTCTACCAAAACACCTATATGCTTGCTAAATTTAAAGAAATCTCTTAGAGAAAAATGTGTAGTTTTTCTTGGAACATTAACTCAAGCTATCAAAGAACCAATGGCTTTACAAGAGCTCATGTGAGCGAAATCTCTTGGAGCCTAAAATTTTATAACATACACCTGGTGGAGTGTGAGGCTTTGGGACTGGGGTGTAACAGTCATCAGAGCTCCCACAGCCAGAGTGTGGCTGGAACCCTCCATCTATCACAGCAGCATCTGATTCTGATCTTTTTGACTGAAATAAATGCTCGGTCTAAACATAAGGTCTGTACACCTCAAACAGATGTAGACACTGTTTATGCATAAATAGTGAAGAGAAAACAAATCTGCACTGCTCTTTCATCTTGTCTTTACTTTTTTAATCCTAAAACTGATTAGATTGTAATGCCAACTCAGCCCTTCTCTGTTGGTTATTTTTAATGTAAAAATGTGTATCTACTCTCTATAGTACAAAGTAGCACCTAAAATCATAAACTTCTTTTGTTTTCTCACTCCTTAAAAGCAAAGTTAGGGAAACAAGCAAGGTCTTTAAAATTCTAGCCTGTGATATCTAGCATGCACATTCTAATATGGAATGAATTTATCATAGCAACTCTACCACAGAAGAAACACCATTAAAACTACATAGACTGTAAAGAGTGCATTTTGGACCTATTCTACTTGCATGTTTTCCTAACAGAAAATGCACTTCCCATGGCTTGCATCCATATAGGCCAGCTGAGATAGCCTGGGCTGGCAACTGTTCTACCTCCTTCTGGAAACAATGATTAAAAAACGCTATTTTCACTGCTGATGGGCAGCTGGGTTCATTTTTACTTCTGTCCCTAAAATGTCAATCCTGATGCTTGGCTGAGCACTCCAGATCTCCTCTTGCCCACAGAGTCCTCATGAAACCAGGAACTCCAAGAAGGACAGTGAAAAGGGATTGGAAATGGACAGGTGTGCTCAGAAAATTTTGTGGAGATTTTTCTAAGTCAGGAAGTATCTGTGTGCTGTGTCTGCTCAGACAGCAAAAATCTGTAATTGTGACAGGAAGATTGAAACAAAATTCTGTGTGTTTTAGAGGAATGATGTTTGTGAGAGAGTAAAGGAGGGGACAGTTGGTATTATATGGAACATAATTAAACAAGAAAACTAAAATATCTCACATGCAGGAAGTCCTTCATCTTTTCTCAGATCTGATCAACCACTGTTTTCCCCACAGACAAATTTTTACTTACTTCATTTTTTTACTTGGCTCTCCTTTGGCTATATAGATGTAAAAGTGAAGGTCAAGGTATTAACAAGGCAGCAGGTATGCAAAGGAGAGTCAGAAATCCTGAAAACATTGCAAAACTGGAAGTCTGGGAGAATCAAAGCCAATATACCTGCACGTTCCCTTTAATTTCATGCAAATAAATTCAGATCAATGCAAATATATGCATTTTAAATACGTGCCCCTTTGCTCAGTAGTATAACAGATGTGTAAATCATGGAGTGCAGAGATTTCTCACATGGCACTAACAGACTGTTGAAAGAATCTGAAATGTTTTTAAAGAACATGAAATGTTTTTACTTGTTAAGGAACAGATTAATAGTGAGAAACTTTCAGGTAACTGAAAAGTGTTCTCTTAGTGGAGACTTTTTCTTCTACTCATCTTCCTATCTCTGCTTTTACCTTTATGCCTTTGATCTTTCAAATCCCTCTTTAATGTATATTTTTCCATCCCACTTTCCAGAGATTATCTGCTATAAATTGAATGCCTACCATGTACCCTATATTTTAACACTTTGTTGATGCCAGACCTTTTGCTCTTCTACAGGAAATTCGTGTGCTTGTATTATATCACCTAATATAAACCAAGTCTACCTCTTGGGGAACAGTATGTTTTTGACACACAGTCAACTCAATAAATAACACACTTTTCCCTTCCATCTTTTAAGGTTTGCCAATAGCAATTTGCAGCCAGCTCCCTCAAGAAGCCTTAAAGTGACATAACAAATAAAAGCCCCGTTTAAACAATGCATTTGAACAATACCTTGCTTTACAGTTCACATGTCTTTAAGATAACAAATGACACATTTCTGGAGGGTATGGGTTGTAATCCATATAGATATAAAACCAGCACACTTTCAATTTATGTTTTCCTTGGCAAGAAATGATGTTTATTTTCACAAATATTTACAGGCTTATTTCCATATTTCACAGGGGAGGAAAAGGACAGACCTACCATTGCCGAAGAGCTTTCAGCAAAGGAAATTAATCTCTTAAATGTGTTACTACTAGAGTTGGATAAATAATTTCTTTACTGAGCCAAGCATTTTCCTTATATTTTGTGCTTCAAACTCTCTTGGAAATATGTGATTTCCATTAATATATTTATGTGTAATTGTACAAATGAATTGCAATCCAGTGTTATTCATTATTTGTTGTATATGTCTTGGTCATTTTGCTTCAAGAAACTCACTGAAAAGCCAACAACTTTTAGCACTTAGAATGTCTTTTTTGATTATAGGAATGGGAAAGGAGGAACAAAAATCGTGTCTGTGTGAGAGAGCCAAGGAAAACATACTTTTTGATTTTTCCTTGTGAAAAGTGGGGATGATGGCATTTTCTTTTTCCTTAAACCACGTCATTTCAAGGAAAAATTTTGGAGCACAGCTGGATAAACAAGTGAGTCAGCATGATGAAGAGGTCAACCTCAGACAGAGGGAAGGATGAGTGGAAAGAGAGGACCAGTCTGGACCTCCAACTGGGTGAAAAACAAAGATGGGGAATGATATACTGAGTGAAGAAATTATGGCACCACCTATAATGTGGAACCACTGCATTTATTAAGGTGCCTGTTTCTTCCTTTGGAATTCAACACCAAACACTAGTTCTTGATTGTCTGGTCACTTGAGTACAGAAGCTTGTTTGAAAAAGGAGCAGCTGGGAGCTGTTCTGTGTGGTACTTTCCTGTCTCTTATGCAAAAAAGTAATATTTCAGACAGTGTCCAGGAATAGATGAAATTCATCTATCTTCTGCTTACCATCAGTCATGAAACAGAGTGGGTTTTTTCTTTTCTTTAGGGGTGTTAACTTCCCTGGACTTCAGAGAATGCAGTTGTTCATAGGCTGTAGATATTCTAAAGAAAGACCATTAAGACAGTGATAATGATGATGTGTCTAAAAATGCCCTGATTTAGTATTAATAATTTTATATTTTAAATGGGAATAAAACAAGCACTAGAATAGCAATAAACAATGTAAAAAATAATTCTCAAACGTTTCTTCCATCAAAGTGATTACATTTTTCTTCCTGGTGTTACAGTTCAGAAAGTTTGAAAACATGCTAATAAGTAAGCACCAACAAGTTATTACCAACTCTTTTTGTTTAATATTTTGACTATAGATTGATTCATTTCTTGACATGCATCACAAATGCCTGCAAATCTCAAGGCACTGCTTTCCATGTCTTCCACACTAAGTACGAAACCATATATCTTAAGTACAGTCTGTTGTGTACATGAGTAGAAAACGCCACTTCTTTCAACACTGCCTGAATGCTCCCGAACTTCTCCCCATCCTGCTTTCTCCCTGCTGTTGTATATCCTAATGTTACCTTACCACAATATTTTGTTGGCTTAAATAATTATCTTCTTTTTCTCTCAAAATAGCCAACACATAGTTTTCTAGATACACAAATCTTTTAAAAAAAAAAAAATGTAGCTAAATATACCAGGAGTTTTGACATGAAAAGCAAAGATTGCTTTCTTCTGACTGATGCATTTTCCCTGTTACTCAGTCAGAGCTGCTTGATTATACAGGAGGCACAGAAGTTGTTATTCACACATAAAGCACCTTCTTGCTGTCAAGGAATTTCTGTGAATTATAAATTTCTTTCAGTCAATCAACAAAAAGTGTACATGAAAATGTTTGGATGATTAATGTGGATTAGCATTCCTAGTTCCTAAAGCTTATACAATGAACTCAAAGTAGTAAAACTGAGAAAACCCTGCCCTCTATCTCCATATCAGGTAACTATTCTTGGACAGTTAGGTTCGAGAAGGCTGGTTTGGGGAAGGACAAGGTAGGGATGGATTTGGTGCAGATCTGGATTTACTGGAGGGTGTGAATAGAGCAGCAATCCTGCCATCTCTCAAAAATAGCACTAATAAATGCATTAATCCATCAATATCAAGTGAAGCAGTCAAAAACTACATCACAGACCCCTTGGACCACACTCACGAAAATGGAGAACAGGCACAGATAGTGGAATATGCCAAAGGTTTCTGGCAGGAGATGAAGAATTTGCATGCCTGCAAGTGGCAAGACTACCAGGAAAAAGTGTAGAAAAGGGAAAATATACTTTGTTGATTTTTTTTTCTTTCAAAACGCAATGCTGTGCTAAGAATTCCAGCTATCATTATATTTAATTGCTACATGTATAAAATTCATCATATTCACATATTCAAAAATATTTTAACATATTCAAAAAAGAGCCAGACTAGAAGCCCCTAACAAGTTAAAGACAGCAATAGCCGAAATAAAGGTAATCAATCCCAAAGGCTGAAAAGTAACCAGCCCTCCCTGAAAAATGAAAAAGATAAAAACAGAGCACTCCAGAGAAGCCTTGGGTTACTTGCTTACTAATTGAAAGGTTTTTTTCTTGAGTTAGTTACATCCATTTTCAAAATAAGAATTAGGCTATGCAGCAGAAAAAGGATGGTCACTTTGGTGGTCAGCAAACAGGTACAGCTACGGGGTTGAAATGTCCTCAGGTCTTCCCTCTGTAGGTCCAGCAACCATGGGTCAGTTCCTGCCACCTGTATATCCTGCAAGTCAGTTCAAAGAAAGAGTAATCTAATCCAACATTGTTAGAAACCTAAGCATTTTAGATTTCATGCTCTTCGGTGGGAAGAAATGGATGCTCTGTTCCTTTTCAGAATACTCTTTGTATCATATAATCTGAGATTATATGATTTGGAGCCATTCAAGTAGAAGAAATTTAAACTAAACAGTATCAGCCACCACTTATGCTATATGTCCTGAAGAAGAGAGGGTTTTTTATTATTTTTTTTCTGGTAATTTAACTTGAATCTTGTGTAAAAAGAAAGTGCTTTTCACTTTTTTTTTGCAAGCTTACATCAAATGAAGATATGTTAAGGCCATCTGATTGTTCCAGGGAAATCTTAATGGTGCAGTTAAAATTTAAGTAAAATCTGTGTTAGGTACCAATACCAAAAATAGTAAATTAATTTTTCAACATGCATGGGCTCAAAAATTGGTATATATGTGAAAAATGTTCACAGGAATTCATCTTGGCAAAATAAATGATTAATTGATAGCTTCTCAAAGAGAAACATGTCTGAGTACCCTATCAGTTTCCTAATTGTCACATTGCAGATGAAGAAGATGGAGAATATATGCATAGACAATGACACATCTATCTCACTACCAAACAACAAAGGTCAATAATTGTCTCTAAAGAGGAATTAGGGCTGTTTTATACTTCTAAAATCATAACGGTACTGTACTAATTCTGTATTGGAAATTCTTAATTAAGACCCTGACTCTTGTCCTAAGTAGAAACCAACATTAGAGGTAGACACAGACATCTACACCTAAGTTAATCATCTCCTCTCAAGGCATACAAGAGGCACTTGTAGGGCATAATTCATCCTTTTAGTCATTCCTTTCAGCTAGAAATGCTGTCCTTAATAAACAGATCTTAGAATTATCAGTCCCTTTTTCCTTAGACAGCAAAGTGCTCACAGGATGACAACGCAAATGTCCACTAGATAAGGTCCCTAATTCTTAGTGTTTTGTGAGGGTTTTTGTTTGTTTGTTTTCGTGGCTTGTTTTTGCTCTTTGTTTGTGGGGGTTGTTTTTTTACTTACTTGGTTTGTTTTGGTTTTTGGGTTTTTTTTTTCTCAGAGTTTTATTTCTTAGTATATCATCCATCATTCTGAAGTTGTTTACCCAATAGTAAATAGGACCATAAGACCCAAGACTGAAACCAGCACATACAATATGCTGCTCATCAGCTAGTGATGTCTCTATATCCATTTCTTAGCTTCGAGTTTGTCTTGTCACTCTGGCTTTAACCACATTGTTCATTCATGAAGAACAAGTGGGATAGCATCACCTGGTGGCTCTGAAAGTGTCTGCTAAGGAACTTCAGGTCATTCCATTAGTCCTTAGACTTGCTTGTACTGTCTTTTTCAGTTTAACACGTCACACTCTCTCTGATTCCTGGATATCTCCTTTATATCTTTTCTTGTGAGATTTTCTACCATTTCTTTCTTTAATACGACACCATGACTGAAGGTCAAAATTTGATTCTGTCTCCAAGAATTGGCCCTTTGGATCTTCTTGTCCTGGGTCTGTCTGCAAATCTTCAGAAAAGCTTCTTCATCCCATCAAGCCTTATAATCCACATATGGACTGAATCATTACTGCCAGCTGTATCTCTAGTCCTCCCACTCAACTGCCTGTTTTCTCTCCTCTGCTTTCTGACCTCCACGGCTTTAAAAGCTTGAAAAAAATTGCTTGAGTATTCCATAAAGAGTTGAAAATTAGAAATGAAGAACAGCCTAAAAATTTGTAGGGTTTACATCATTGTTTTAGGCCAGTCTTGTGACTCCTTAATTGTCTGACTCACAATTTTTGAATACTTACAGATGGCAATACTATCACCCTCAGTGCCATAGAGAGGCTTGGGCCTCCTTATCCAAGCTTGATGGTATAATCAGTATGTGTAAGCAGCACAAAATGTATATACTTTCAATCAACAGATAAAAAAATCCAAAGAGATTTAACTGCTTTCTACAGAAAATAATAGGGATCGATGAAAGTAATACAGATCCTGGAAAAAAATGCAAGACATCTATAGAACAAAAGAGATGTTGGTTGTTTTTTTTTTTTTTAGTCTTTTGTCCCCTGTATGAGTTTTCAGGATAGTTCGTTATAGAGCCTTAATGCAACATTATTGTAATATTTTGCATAATAAACATAGAAAATGCTGCTTTGCATTTCAGCTGTCATACATGATTCTGTATATTCTATCATTAAGCATAATAAAAAAGATGCTGCCCCTTTTTCAAAAATTCACAACACATTCCTGTTTAAGTGAAAACCTACTATACATTTATGCAGTCATTTGCTAAGCTGAAATTAAGCAGGCCGATGACTTGTGTAATAAAAAGATTGAAGTAATAAGTTCTTTAAGGTCAAATCCACTTGCCATTAGCTGAATATCTGCAGCATTAAATTGTGTAGTTGTAACAGAAGCAATGTTTTAATGCACTCATCTGAGAATGATATTTCAAGATGAAAACAAGGGAGACTGACAGGTTAATGCTTTCCTTAGAATGACTTTTCAAACTAAATTTCTGTATTTTTTTCTAATTTCTAAACAGCTTAACTCTTTCCCCATGAATACCTATCATATTTTGTGGGTATACCAGCTCAAAATGTTTCAGCTCATAGCTTCTCCAAGTTGGTTGAACATGTTTTATTTGACATAAGACTCAACAGCTTTCGCTACTCTATGTTATCTAGTTAGTTCAAAATTATGAAGATGAACTGTGATGATCTTAAATGGAAAATTCAAACACATAGCTACATTACCATTCTTTAGCGCTTCATCATGACATTCAGTGGTTCTTTTGTGTTAAGAATATCAAATTGCTCAAATACAGGCATGGCATATATTTCTCAGTGAGTACAATATCTCTCAGAGTTTTGTGAGATATATCCAAGTACCCTGTGGTCCTAGAAAAGCACTGCTTTGTGCAGATACAATAGCTTGTGAAACATGATTAAATGTGATAACGCCTTATGGCAGACATTATATACTTTTGCTATTCTTCCTCAGAAACAAAGAAAATAATCTCCATCAAAGATGTCCATCCAAGAACATCTATTACTTTTTTATTTTTTTTTTATTTGTTTAGCCTTTTATGTCTCACTGAAACGGTTTTTAGGAATAGTACATTTTGAATCAATATTGCTTTATGTCCCAGGGGCCCTGCTTTGCTCCTCTATTGTCACTTTGCTTTACAGATATTAACCTCCCACATGTAGATTAAAACAACCAGGGGAACATTCATATTTCAATGTATAATGTAAAAACTCATGTATCAAACTGGGACAGAACAGTAAAAATAAACATTTTGCATATGTTTGAAGTAAATAAATGCATCCGCTGTCAAAACTTACGATGTTTTTATCATCCTTGTTGTAAACACTCACAAGAACAAATACAAACAGATTATGACAGGGCTGTGATATAGCAATTACTGCTCTATAAACTCAGTAGGTACTAATTATTTAATAAAATAGTATGAAAAAGAATTTCATAGAGCAGAAAGTTTTCATGTGCACTGCTTGAATTACAGCAGGAAATTAGAAATACTTGTTTCAAGCTGAAAGCAGCACTCAGATAGGGAAGGTGGCACATGCTCTTCCCCCAAAAGGGCTGAAAAAGAGTATTGATGGAAAGGAATTATGTCAAGACAATACCTCTCCCTCTCACATCTACAAACATGAACAAATGTGACTGAACCCATTAAAGACCATAAAGAAGGAAGAGCTGTTAAAGAGGGAACATGCTCAGATAACTCTACCAAACCAACTTTTTCACAGAAACTCTTTTTTCAAATCCCAATGAGAAAAAGAGCAAGTCATAAAAATCCCCAGGAAAGAATTAAAAGCAGGTCTTCTTAAGGACTTCAGTTCTGCCTTCCCCAAATGAGCATTAAACTTCATTTTCACACCAGGAGAATAAGGGTGCTGAGAAGTACACAGAAAGTTCCAAATTGCAGATCTGCCTATGACACTGGCCTTGCAACATATCTTGAACAAATCATGCCAGTTACTTTCTTTTTCTCTTGGAATGCTCACAAAACCTTTCTGGTGCTCAAACTTGAGCAATGCCACTGCAAGATTACACATAAAATTTAATCCATCTAATAGTGTTGGATTAGGTTTTCTCCTTTGATCTCTCTCCAATGTTATGTTCTCTCGGGAAGAGTTTGTAAAGGCTTTGTTCTTTCTCAGAAACTAAGTATCCTTTGCATACCTAAACTATGTCATTTATTTCTTCTGGGGAGATTGTGCAGATTTGATTATACAGATAAATAATTAAGTAGACTTAAGTGAAAAGCTCAAATAACATCAGGAGGAATGTCAAATATGGACAAGCTGACTCCTATATATTTGTGGTTTATAGTGAATAAAAAGACTAATGTGAAAGGTATATATTCTACTTTCCAGGGCAGCAAGATAGTCATTCTTTCTGTCCAGTTGTTGCTGCAGAAAATTTCTCTCTTTCTACTACAATACCTATTACTCTGAAATTAAAGACGGAATTAAATGGGAAAAAAAACCAAAAAACCAAACGTTCTTTTCATAGTACTAATGATTTTTTTCCATATTTCTCCTACCCAGAGAAATATAAATATATGTTATATTGTCAGAATTGTTTAAAATGTTTGTGGCAAAATTATTCAAAGATTATAAAGAAGGCATTTGGAGAAAACTAAATATTAAGAAGAAAGTGTGGTATACATTTCTCTATGACTGAGGAATGCAATTTACACATAATACAACTTTTCTATGGTCTTTTAGATTTGTTTTTAATCTGAAACTTCAGACTCCAAAATTTGAGTTTAAGGTCTAGGCTGTCACCTTGGAAGACAGAGGTTCTGCCTCAGCCTGAGTGATATCAAACACAGAGGTCTACCTAGCAGCCAGTCTTCCCTGTCTATTAGGTTATTGCCTTGACGGAGAGAGTGTGTGAGGATGGAAGAAGGGATAAGTTCCTACCAAGAGCAGGCAATCTGTCAAGACAGGTCTAATAGATCAGGAGTATATCAAAACACAGAGAGGCTGCAGCCCGATGGTGAGAACAATTGGCTGTGAGTGGGGAGATCAGAGCTCTTCCTGAGGCATTGCTCTTTTATCTCTGCAGCCCTTGTTTGGACCTTCATTTCACTGACAAAAGAAAACAAGAAATTAAATAATGTATCTTTCTTATCAGAATGGATTCCTTCCTCGATGGAATGACAACACTTGCTGACAAACAGAAGCCAGGTGGTATAATATATGAGTTTTTACTGTGCGTACTGCCTCATGAAATTTTGTTTATAGCATCATATTGCCACTGACAATAATATTGGCATGTAGGCTGAAAAACAGTTGCTTGGTGAAAACAAGGCATAATGAATAATGATAAAAATCTATCCCAAAGGCAGATGGTATACATCAAGTGCTGTGTTGGTCACCTTCTTGTTTGGACTTACTTAACATCTCAATGAACATATCTAGAAAGGACATAAGTAACAAGGCATTCAAATTTGCAGATGATAGTACACATGGATAGTTTATGAAAACTAAGCCTCTACAGTTCTCTGAAGGTCGTGGCATAATGAAATTAATTTTGGGGACAATATATGTGAAGTGGCAAAATGTAAATGGATACTGATGGGGGAAGACAAACCTGAAAAGGCAGTGAAGAACAGAGAGTGAGATAAATCCCCAGTTCAGGCTTCCTTGAATGAAATATCCTGTTCCTGTTCTCTTTCACTAAGGTTTACCACATATGTCAACTTCAAAACAATCCTTTCTTCTATTTACCTCTGCCAAAATTTTTGCCTAAACCATACTACCCTCCTTCCATGACTACTCCTGCTTCCTTCTCTTTGATTTCATTTTTTTCATGCAAATGCTTCAAATTTCTAATGCCACAGGTTTTATCTGGGTAAAAATAACTATTCCCCTACATGAACTCAGCAGCCATCATCCTCTATAATGCAGAACTGTGCTGTGCTTCCCCTTCCCACTATCTCCTCTGTTGCATTTGTGAGACTATGTTAATCTGAAACGGAGAAAGAATAAAAGCATATGGACTGAGTGAGCTCCCTCTCTCCAGGGGAAGATATTAAATCATCTAAGGGCTCTAGCTGCAGCACGGGGGTTTTAGATGAGGCAGACCCATCTCTTCCTTTGGCATCTCTGGTGTGTTCAGTTTCTTGATTGCTTATGTAAGACTGAAGGCATCTGTTCTCTTTCTCCTGTCCTTGCATAATGATACTGAATCTGTAATCACACAAGCTATTTATTTCATTCAGATGGTCACTTTTCAAAGTGATTACCAGAGATAAATTGGGATTTTTCATTTAGCGTTACAAAGTACAGAAAGCTTATACCTTCTTTGCTTAATCCTAGAAAAACAAGGGCCAAATCAGGTTTTGGTTTTATTCCAAATGTTATTCATCAGGAAAAGCTGTTTTTATGGCAACAGTCATACCATGAAATCAAGTGATTTCACAAAATAAACATGAAATAAAAATACATTATGTTAAATGGTCTGAACTGGGAAAAGTTAAATTCTTCACAATATGTATATTTGCTTATTTTTTATTTCACAAGTGTACATATGGATCTGTGCTCAGGAACAAATATACATTTTAGATTTGATCATTTTCCCATTTTGTAGGCATATTTCTGTTATTTTCTGAGCTACAATTTGTTCCCATTTGAAATTGTTCCATATTTTTGCTGTCTTCAGGTTTTTCACAATTTGGAGGTACTATACCCTGATATGCAAAAAATAAAGTCGTAGCAGTGCTATTATTTTCAAATCTGTATCACAATAT
Organism: Anabacerthia variegaticeps; assembly: GCA_035583185.1. Classification (NCBI taxonomy): domain Eukaryota; kingdom Metazoa; phylum Chordata; class Aves; order Passeriformes; family Furnariidae; genus Anabacerthia; species Anabacerthia variegaticeps. The sequence goes on along the minus strand of JAWWEW010000001.1, from coordinate 41,246,524 downwards.
GTATTCCAGCAGGTTCTTTCATATTTAAAGAGCTGCACTGAAGAGATGATAATAGGAAGGGCAGTAGAAACATAGAAAAAAACTTCTAAAACATAACAACAGGAATCCAGTTAACCCTTATGAAAGTGATAATTACCACCATCCCATACAATTTCTTATGAGGGAATAATTCTTCAGTATGTGTGGTGCCAGGCTTGTGAAGTTACCTGAATGGATCAGGAATGATAAAAACACAGAGATGGTGCTTTTACAAAATTGAGAGAGGGTAAGGGTAGGGCAAGGCCCTACACTGCAAGAATTTTACTCATCACTTACTAAAAGTAGATCTCACCAATGTGATTCTGCTCACTGCCATAGAAGAGCAGAATTAGGGTAAGCAAGATCACAGCTTCAATGTAAATAGGCATGGCCTATTTATACTGTGAGTATTTTTGTGTGAGGGATTACTTGGCACATTTTCACAGAGGCCAAAAGAACTATGAAGTCACCCAAACCCATCACTTCAGCTGTCATGGACACTCTTCTCATGTCAGTTATCCTATTCCAAGTTCAACAAACAAAGCAGGTTTTGCTAGGAAAACCAATACATTATTTGCCCTGTAATAATGTGGTAAGGCCAATGTGAGGTGTCACTGGAAGAGCCAGACAGTATTCTCAGATATTCACAAGCAGTCAGCATTAAATTCAGAAGAGGAAGGCAAAACATAGATAGTGTTTTCTGATCTAACTTGAAAAAAACCTTCTCCCCACTGTCCCTAAATCTGGCCATCAGCACAGCACTAAATTTTTCAGGCTGTTGAGTCAGAGCTATGAAAGAGAATTTGCTCTGACTGGTAGCACTGGTGGGTACCCTTCCAATGTCCTCCTTCTGGCTCCTGCCAGCCCTCAGCACTTTGAGGGAACAGAGGAATTAATGCATTTGGCCCATACAGTGTATAGAAAAAACAATCCTTTCTGAAGTTGGCAGTGGAAACAACTGAATCCCTGGAGCATCCAGTGCCTCAGTTCAGTGATGAGAGTGTTCTGGGTGATGTAGGGCAAGACAGAGCTTTCTTTCTTCCCTGGCCTGTGACGAACAAGCAGAGGTTATTCTCCATGTTGGAATGGCCCTTTGAATATGCTTGTGGCAAAATAAAGGTATACCTCCAGCAGGCAGGAAACCAAGTTTTTATTCTTTTTGCTTGCTTTCTTCAACATCAAATTGCTCACTTCCAATATATTATTTTCCTTTTCCTCACAGTGTGGTTGTCATAGTGCTGAAATGCTCACATCTATCTTTAAATAGGATTTCACAGAAGTAAGAGAGATTAGTTAGAGGGCAGTGAGTGAGTGGTTTTGTACCTTGAGAAAAATAGTAAGGGTGGCAGCAATAATTGTGATCAGATTCAAAATGATGAAGTAGACAACAATCAATGCAAGATGTCAAGACTTTGCTCCTGGATCCAATGTCAGAGAACTTACACAAATCAAAAACCATAAAGGAAGAGATAAAAAGTGCTATAAAGGGTTTGGAACAATGTTTTTCTCCCAAGCCTGACTCAGTTGACAAAAGCCTGTCTTCTCCCTCTCCCCCTCCCTCTCCCTCTCCCTCTCCCTCTCCCTCTCCCTCTCCCTCTCCCTCTCCCTCTCCCTCTCCCTCTTCTTCTCCTTCTCCCTCTCCCTCTCCTTCTCCCTCTCCCTCTCTCTATTCTTCTCTCTCTTCTTCTTCCTGTTCCTCTTCTTCAATGTTTTCTATGTCTCTCTCAGAAGGTCATGTAAGTAATGTCTGATGTGAATTATCCAGTCTGTACCCAGGATGATACAGATCATCTGTCAGGATTCCCAGTAAATTTCTGTTAAAGTGCAATGTAAGAGCAGCAATCTGTGATGGACTTCTAGGTCAGCTGATCTTGGTTAGGAAAGACTTGCATTTTTCAAGGCCTTATTTCATCAGACAACTGTGTAGTATCTCCCTAAACTGTGAGATTTGCCTGTTCAGATAAGAACATTGTTTAATGATTAATGCATTTGTAGTACAGTTGTGCAACAAACACCTTTCAGCACTTTTTGGCATAGGAATTTGCGAGTTGAATGGAGTTCTGAATATCTCATTCATTTTGTTTGGACATGACTGTTTTTTGTCATCTTTCCTGCAGCCCCACTATACATTTTGCATTTCATTTCATTTGTGTGGACCCTTACCCCACCCTGGTATGCCATTATCTTCTCCAAGCTTCACCACATCTAGAGATTCCATAAGCCCTTCTCAGCTGTGATCTAGCACCATATTGATATATAAAAAATGTTCAAGAACAAGCCAAATGTGCCAAAGACTAATCTGAACTCCAGTAAAGCAACAGTCTTGTATCATGCAATCTTGCTCTCCCTTTTCTCCTTCTTCTTCATATCTCATGTTGCCTTTTGAAAAGTATTGTTCACTGTAGTTTGAGTCTTCAACTTCCAATCTCTTTTCTATCCTCCTGCACTAAGCTCTGTGAATTTTGGCAGGAGCCCTGCGCATTAGGTCATGCTTCTTGGCACTGACCACAAATTGGCCACTCTGAGTTTTTCTTCTGAAGAAGATCATTGCTCATCTGTATTGTACTGTTTCCATCCTTAGTATTTGAAAACTAATGACATTATTAGCATCCAATCCCCAAATGGGCAGAGGCAGTTTGATTTCTCCCAACCCATCAAAGACAGAAGTGTTAAATGTTACTTTGAACTTTTCCAATAACATTGATTCTGCAGCATCCCTCAACACCTGCCTCCATTATCTAACCATTTGTAGGCTTGTAAGAATTTCTTCATATTGAACCTGTCTTTTTTCTCATACAAAGTAAGCCAATTATTTCTTACTCTGTTCTATTTGACAAGAAAGGAGGGTGAGCTCTGTCTGTATTCACGGTGCACTTACAAATGCCTTCTTTTCCTGCTGCTCTCATTTTATCTGTTCTCCTGATATGTGTTGCAAAGATTTCTCATTCCTTTTTCTCTCACTGAATGTTGATAAAACAAAACATTCAAAACCAGCCTGTTATTCTGGGAACAATTTCTTGAATATAAACTTTCTAATCCACAATTTTAAAAATAGTAGGCTAGAAGAGTATGCTGTGATTATTTGAAAAGCAACTGGAAACAAACAGGATGTTTAGAATCTTAGTAGAAAAGGTGGAATCATAGTTTTGATGTATAAACATTCCTGTTTCTAAAATAACACTTCCAGCAAGATAAAAAATTAAACAGTCTTATATTTGATAGAATTAAATCTTAAACAATTCAGAATCTTGTTAGGAATTTTCCACAAGGATCAGTGAACCTTTTCATATAGCTATTCAATTTTGTGGAATGTCTTGTGTGATATTTTCTACTGAATGAGTTTTGCATATAAAAGTGCATGAGGCAATAACATTTATCTCCAAAGCCTTGTGTGACTTTAGTAATAGAAGGAGATTCCAGAGTGATACTTGGAAAATTAAATTCAGTTTATTTATAATGCAACAACATAGATAATTTCTTCTAGATGTTGTCCCATCACCACCTGATCTGTGGGGAAGAGACAAGTTCTATTAGCCTTCTTGTCCCATGCAGTTACTGTCCTCACTGCAGTTAGACAGAGAGTGAAAATCCAGTATGCTGTTTTTGCAAGGAACAAGTCAGAACTGAAACCCACCAAACTCATTATGTGTATGGGACAATAAACTTGCAAAGAAGAGGATTTTTTTTCTCCTGGTAAAATGAGTATGGCTAAGTCAGATGGACTGCATGTACAAAGATGCATCTCAGAGCAGAAATGATTCGAGTTAATCAGTTATTTGCAGAAATCCTCACCAGTCATGTAGCTGGTGGAAGGTCTGTGTACTGGACTCCTAGGCTGCAATTACAATTAATGGTTGTTTATGGAGTGAAATCTAGTCTCAGCATTTTATGGGACCTTTATTTTTTTCTTCTTTCTTTCTTCTTTTACGCTCTGGAAACAGTAGAGCAGAAAACTCACATAACTCACAAATCATGTCTATAGCTGCACTCAGGTTCTTCTCATTCTAGAAGCATCAAACAAATCTTATCAACCTCCATTTCTCCTCATCACAAAATACTCTACTGTTTCACTCATCTGCACTTTGTCCTCCCCTGCAAAACTATGATTGATGTTTTCGATCAGTATATGCTAACCTACCTTCTAGGGTAATTTATTTTCTTAATAAAAGTTAAGAGCTGGTGGTTTGCTACTGCATCACATGTGCTGCTAATCATCCTGATGAGTAGGCTGTCAAAAACAATTCCTTCCAAAAACAGGGGAAAAAATTTAGAAAGCAGATACATGGACCTGAAAATAGGGTGTTAACAGACAAATAACATTTTTTTTTGATTGTGCTTATGATGATTCAAGAGAACAGCATTGAACTAAGAAGGACAAAAAAATCTTTAAATGAACCTTATGGTTCATCAGATTTGTGAACTTCTGTCCTTCTAGAAACTCTTTAGTATCCTTGCTTAAATACGTCTTAATTGATATGACCCACTTGGGAAAAGAAATGGGAGGAAAAAAGGAGGAGGAGAAAGGCTGAATTCATAGAGGAGAACCAATGCTTAGTGTAACATTAGTTGCATGAACATGAATTAATGTTTAAACAATTGATATTTGAGAAGGTGTATTACTAAGGAGGAGTTTGGTTTCCTCAGTAATTCATGTGGCAGACCTAGTAACAAATTAATAATGAAAAACTAAATGCTGGTTGGAAAATCAGAGAAACTTGGTGAACAATAAACATTAGATTATTAAATAACTGTGATGGCTGTCCAACAGTAAAAATATCTTTTATAAAAGGGGGGGATTACAAAAAAAAAAAAAAAAAACAGAAAAGAAGTAAATCCATTTCAGATATGTAAGGAATGAAGATTAAGGTCTTCTAGTACTTTTTTTTTTTTTTTAAGTATAACTTTTATTTTTTCCCCCAACACTTCTCCAAATGATCTTGTGAAGCATATTTGTGCAATTTACAAATGACCATGGGAAATGGAATTGGCTATGGAATGGATTATTAGAAAACAGCAATAACAAGGAAAGCAAGGACACTTAAGTCAATATGGATTACCTATAATCTCCCTTAATTAGTTCTGTAAATTCTGCTGTTCCAGCAGTGCCATTCAGAATCATTTCAGAACTGTTTACTGACAATGCAGATACAAGAATCGGGGTGGGAAGGCTTGTACTTACTTCCGGGAAAGAGTTATATCAGGTGTAATATAAAAGCAACTTCATCACTTAGTAATGAAAGGTATGTTTATTACAATCATAATTCCTAGAACTGTGGGTGTGTGTAGCTTATGATTAGGCATAAAACTGATACATTTTTAGGTTAAGTGAGAAAAGATTTCCTTCCTCTGGCAGTGTGTGCTGGATTTTGAAACAAATCTGCCCATGACCAAGAGATTAGAAGATGAAAAGATCACCTCCAGTCTTTCAGTGATTCTACGAAACATTAGTCAATTTTTCAATAGAAACCTGGATAGGAATGTAATTCTGTGTTTGTTTGTTTGTTTGTTTCTTTGTTTGTTTTAGTGCACACATGACTATGTTCAGAGATAATGAGCAGATACCATTCCTTATGTTGTGTCAGAGTATATTCTCAGTGCCGCTTTGGTGCATCTGAAAAATGAGATTTGCAGAGATTTGAGGGTTGCAGAGTGTGCAGATGGAACTCAGAAAGTGATATATGTATTGCAGAATGTCTCCTCACTACAGGGAATAATAACTAGTTGCTTGTACTTCCTGCACTCTTGAATTGCAATTGTGGCTCTAGAGAAAAAAGCTTCTGGTACACTTTTGCAGGATGAAATCCATTCTGAAATTAAAATCAGCTTTTTTTTTTTTCTCAAAGATTACACTATTTTCTGACATTAACAGCCTTCCAGATATATACTGCCAGTCATTAAATGTATAAATAAAGTGTGAGAGGGAAAAAACAAACACATTTTCATCTTTTTTGCTGTCTCCCTGATCTTCTCATCCTGAAGTTAGATCAAATTCACAAGAACAGAAAGACATTATGGGAAATAAAACAATGGGTCTGTCTTCACTATACATCCCAGGAAAATATCAGAAGGATGTAAACAGTACTTCCTAACCATTTAAGGCTTGCAAATCCCAGCTCATAAATGGTTTGTAAATAATTAATTCAAAAATCTGCTGTTCTCTACAAGCACTAAAGAATAAATGCATCGCATTCTGAAAGCAAAATGTTTTCTTATCCTTTAAACGCTAATTCTTTGAAGCAACACAAGGCTGAAGTCTGTAAAACTGTTATTTAGAGAGCAATAGGAAGGATATATCCTGTAAAAAAAGGGTTTACCCTTTAGTAAGCTGGTTTCTACATTTAAAATTTTAATGTGCTGTTGGGCACTTGTCTAAATTTTAGTCAGCGGTTTCTGTTATCTAGTTTGCCCATCAAAATAACTAGAACTGCAATCCACTGCCATAGAATTTAATCCTCACCTCATCATGCCTGGACTGTGAATGAAATTAAAGCTCAGCACTGACATTAAACTTTTTTTTTTTTTTTAAAACAAAAAAGAAATTTATATGTACCTGCTCTGTTCTGTTTAGAAAAATATAGTGGAATTCTATACATTGACTGCACGGTTGCAGCATGCTGTTTCAGTTCTTCAGTTCACCCAGACCAGGTAGCTATAGTATTGTGTCATTTCCAAAATGCTGACTGAAAGAGTACATAAAGGAATTTCAAAATAACTTAGGTGAGTCTATGTATTCAGCCACAGATGCTCATATAGAGCTTTTTCTCAACTTGCAATCATCTCTAAATAATTTTAAGTACACTGAACACTGGGTTAGCCAATGTACTGCCATAGAGACTTCTGCAAAAACAAATAGTCTAAATTATTAAAAAGGGTGTTGTCTACAACAAAGAAAATGATTGTCTTCTTCTTCACTCTATATGTGTGGCTTAGTGGAGGAAGAAGAACTGAGAAGAGGACGGTCACACAGAAAACCCAGGTTCATCATTCCCTATGCAAACTCTTGTTTCAGAAATAAAGTGAAATTGTAAAGCCAGTAACAAAACTAAAATTAGATTAAAAGAATTCCTGAACTTTCATGCATTTATTTGCATTCCCTATGCTGTGTCCTTCCCTGAATAAAGAAAAGATCTTAAATCTCTTCAGAATTGGAATAGATTTGGACTTTTTTTTCCCCCCAAATTATGTTTTGGTTAAACATAACTTGTATTGGAAAAGATTCTTTAGTATGAGAAAGACTGGTTTATTGTATGTATGTATGACTAATCCAGGGAAGGGAATAAAAGTAAATTCCAGATTGGCCCAGGACTAAATAACAAAGACAACGTAGAGGGCAAAAAATACTTTATTCCATGGTGTGCCTTCATTGTGTATCTAATATGGAATTCTAGTTCCAAATAATTCCAAACCAGTAAATCGACAGTCAGAAATGCACAGAATGATGAAAGATATGAGGTGGCCGCTATTCAATTGTAGTGAACAATTAGCCCACAGAAGAAGGAAGAGAGCTCAGATGAATTTCCATTGTATCACTATCAGTATCCCTGTATCAAAGGCCCTCTCCTGTATCCTTCCTTAGGTATCTGCCATTCGTCACTGCTGGAAACAGAGTATTAGCCTCACTGATCCTAACTGGACATTTTATGTCATCCAATACATCTCTTCTTATGCTCTTACTCCTGAAACATACAGTTGTGTCCTATAGGTGCATTCCAAACCAAAAGATTTAATTTTTCATTTTAAAGTACAGGAAACAAGCTGATCCATGAGCTGCAAATTGATGAAGCCAGGGTTGCTCTGAGCTTGCATCATTTTTCCCAAGTGTCTCTGGGATGAAATAGGAGGCAAAAGATGATTTCAAGGGTTTGCACATAGGTGCAAAGAGCTTGGATCATTGGTCTTTCAAAGTAAAAGAAAAGTGAAGTATCAACGGGTGTTACCTGTAAGGACTTTTTCCATTATCCACATCAACATAATGCAATGTCACAATTTTAATACCTTATATCTTTTGTTAAATTTGTTTGAAACAGTCCTATTACCACTGAAGTTATCAGTAAAGTAAAAAAATAAATAGATGAAGACTAAACAAAAGGACAGATAGCTTGACTCTGTAAGCTTTATTCCCTTTGTTCTGAAACCTCAGAACTTACTATGAAGTAAAATTGCCCTTTCTGGTGAGATCCATAGCTTTATTCTGTACTTTACTGATATACTAAGAAGTACATTACATTCAGCCTCTGAATTACTATGCTTTTTAGATACTAAGGAGAGTTGTAGTGAACAAAGTTAGCTGCCTCATTTGTCATGTCTTTCTTCCATTACAACCTGTTTGCCACTACCCATCTGTCATCCACATGAAAAAGTCTCAGTCTCTTAAATCTGCCCTGAAACACAAAAAAAATGAGAGGTACAAGTAAAAGAAGACATTTACTATTCCATGTAAGCTGGGATGCCAGAGAGCCTGGAAACTCCAGTCTCCAGATGTGGTCCCTTCTGAAGTCTGCTTTTACTCTCCCAGCCATAAACCCTCCTTAGGTTTCCAAAGTGACAGAAGGGCTGGCAACAACAGTGACAGGACAAAAGTCTCTGAAAGGCCAACGAGGAGGAAAAACTTGTGACAGAAAAAGGTAAGACTGGTTCTGGCTTCATGAAGAAGACAGAACTTCCTGTGGAAAGCAAGCAGTCTGTAAGCTGTCATGCTTCTCTGAAATAGTGGCATGTGAGCTCATTAGTGTCTACCTGCCACCTCCGTATTAGACTTCAAAATGTTTCTTGTACTGGCACAGATAAGAGGTTGATTGAGGGATCTGTCAAACTGCACCACAACAAGCCATTCATCCTGTAGGAGTCAGACAATGAGAATCTCCTCCTTCAGGGGATATCACTTCAAGTAAATGTAAGCAAAAATCCAGGGTGTGCACCCCAGTTATCAGAGAATCACAGAATCATAGAACACACCGAGTGGGAAGGGATCCACAAGGACCATGAAAGGCCAACTCCTACTCCTGCACAGGACCATTCCCAAGAGTCACATCATATGCCTGGGAGCACTGTTCAAACACCCCTTAAACTCTGTCAGGCTTGGTGCTGTGACCACTGTCTTGGGGAGCCTGTTCCAGTGCCAAACCACCCTTTGGGTGAAGAACTTTTTCTAATATCCAACCCAAAACTCCCCTGACACAACTTCAGGCCATTCCCTGGGGTCCTGTCACTGGTCACTACAGAGAAAAGATCAGTGCCTGCCCCTTCTGTTTCCCTCACAGAGAAACTGTAACTGCAGTGAGGTCTGCCCTCAGACTCCTCTTCTCCAGGCTGAACAGACCAAGTGTCCTCAGCCACTCCCTATACGGCTTCCTCTCAAGACCCTTCACCGTCTTCATTGCTTTCCTTTGAATGTCCTCCAACAGTTTAATGTATTTCTTACATTGCAGTGACCAGACCCACACAAAGTGCTCAAGGTGAGACCACCCCAGTGCAGAGCAGAACAGGACAATCCCCTCCCTCACCTGGCTGGTGATGGTTTGTCTGATGCCCCTCAGGACACCTTTGGCCCTCCTGGCTGCCAGGGCACTGCTGACTCATATTCCACTTTCATCAACCAGGACCTCCAGGTCCCTTTCCTGTCACTGCTTTCCAGGATCTCATTCCTCAGTCTCTACCTATATTCGTGTTTGCCACATCACAGGTGCAGAATCCAGCACTTGCCCTTGTTTAACTTCATATAGTTGCTGATTTCCCAGTCCTCTGACTTGCTGAGGTCTCTCCGTGGGGCCTCCCAGCCTTCAAGGGACTCAACAGCTCCTTCAGGTTTTGTGTCATATGTAAGCTTGCTTAGTATTCCTTCCAGTCCTGCATCCAAGTCATTTATGAAGATGTTGAAGAGCATAGGGCCGAAGAAGGAGACCTGTGGAACCTCACTGCTGACAGGTCACCAGTCTGATGTCAACCTATTCATTATTACCTTCTGTGCTCGACCCGTGAGTCAGTTGCTCACCCACCACAAGATGTGTTTACGCAGCTGTCTGCTGGACAGTTTATCTAGAGGGATACTGAGAGACACAGTACTGAAAGCCCTACTGAAATCCAAAAAGATTACTTCCCTTGATCATCTAGGTCAGTTACCTTGTCATAAAAGGAAATCAAGTTTGATAAGCAGGACTTTCTTCTCAGGAAGCCATGCTGGCTGTGACTGATGTTTGCATTGTCTTTCAGATTTTTGTCAATAACTCTCAGAATAAACTTCTCCATAATTTTACTAATCACTCAGTGAGACTAAATGGCTCACAGTTTCCAGAGCCATCCTTCTTGCCCTTTTTGAAAATGCAGACAATGTTTGCCAACTTCCAGTCAACTGGGACCTCTCCAGATTCCTGAGACTGTTCAAAAATAATCAAGAGAGGCCTCACAATGACTTCAGCCAGCTCTTTGAGTATTCTTGGATGAATCCAATCACATCCCACAGATTTGCAGGGATCCATCTGGAGCACCAGCTCCCTCACAACTTCATTGTCAACGGGGAATTTATTATTCACAGAGCCATGGTACTCTGGCACATCATGTAACAGGCTGCTGTCATTTCTGCACTGTCTTTTGCTGTTAATATATTTTAAAAACCTTTTTTTATTGTTTAAAAACCTTTCTTTATTGTTGCCCACATTTCTGGACAGCATCAACTCCAACTGAGCTTTGGCTGCACAAATTTTCTCCCTACAGCAGCAAGCAGCATCTCTGTGTTCCTCCCATGTCACCTGACTTTGCTTCCACTGGGTATACACATCCTTTTTTTTGCTTTATCTCCAAAGGAAGATTGTGCTTAGCCAAGCCAGCCTTCTGCCTTGTCTGCTTGACTTCTGACATTTACGAATTATTATTTAGAAGTTATGAGGCAAAATTCAAGTTTGTCTTGGTAACTTGTATGTTCACTGAGTTGTAGCAAAATGTTTACCAGTGTTCCTGCAATGTACTGAAGGACAATATATTATTTTAAAGAATTTAAACAGTATTAGATGTACTACCCTCCATTGCCCTTGGAATAAATTTCACTCTTCTTCTGAAAAGAAACAAAACTAAACCGCTCTATACATTAGAGCGTATCAGTGACCCCATGAGTACTCTGAAAAATGTGTGCCCATAATTCATATGCAGAAGTGACAAAGTTGAGAATTATATTAGCAATTCTTCAAGTTAAACATTCCCAGAGAATCACTAATCAAACAAGAGTTAAATTTTACTCCTAAATTAAGACAATTATATGAACCCAGAGGGATTAGTCATATCGGTCTACCAAATGCTATTCAATGATTTTGAGGAAAAACCCCAAACAAACCATATTTATAGAGGTGTGTGTAGAGTATTTTAAATGGTGACAGGAATCATTCCTCACTTGCCTTCTCTGATGGAACTATACAAACAATATGAAGCTGCATTAATTTATGAAAATTGTCTTTTTCCTCAAATAGCAAAGGGAATAAGGAAGGTGAAAGATCATTATTCCATGCTATGCCTGGACTGTGTATCCTACAAGCAATCTACTACCTGACAGCTCAAAACAGCTAAGTAGTTGTCCTGGGTTACACAAAATTATGGTGTCCACCTTTTCTCCAAATATGCCTTTTTGACTTTTTGGTGTTTTTCCTTCTTTAAAGAGACTGAACTGCTGCTGATTAATGACTTAACATTTGACCACTTGCAGTGAGTGCCCAGGTGCTGTGAGAGACTCATGTCTCATGGTGCTCATGGCTCAATCAGCAGAGTGTTTTGCTAACAATGGGTAGAGGGGTCACCCAGGCCAGATGTTGAAGGCATGCACACCCAACACCTCACGCTATAAGCTGGGTGTTAAACAAGGTAAGGAAAGAGGCAAACTCTGCTAACTAGGGGAGCCTTTCTTTGGCCTTACACAGATGACTGTGGTAACTCCCCGGGACATTCAAAGGTAGCCTGAAGGAACTCATCTCTTCTTGAGGAGCCCTAATAGACCCAGCTGCCCTGATGTAAGAGACAATTACAATATCTTAGGAGGTGTCAAAGGCTCTGGAAGTATCTCCTGACCCAGTATTACATTAACTAGTATAAAATTCCCCGTCCCAGGGGAGGTACCAGAGGCATTCCCTCCTGAATCTGAGTGTATATAACTCTGAGTTCTGGGGTTTCTCAAAAGCACCTGGGGCTTCCACCACCACCTCAGTGGATCTGGACTGGGAACACATTTGACAGGAGAGCAACCACCACTTTGACCAACAAACATCAAAATTGCAACAAGCAAATCTCATCTCTGGATCCAATGGGTGTCTTGTGGATCTTTCCAGTCATCTGGGGGATCTGCAGCCCTGCTCCGACTGCCTGTATCAGCACTGCAGCCTCACTTCAGTGCCACTAAAGTGTCTGCCAGTAACGAATCCCATCTATCCACCATTTCCTGCTAGCACGGACTCTCTAACCGTTCCTGCTAGGTTTTCTGGATGTGGAAGGATGAGAACCATATGGAAGGGAGCCGTCTTGTCTCTGTTCTGTGGCCACATGTGCTTTTTTCCAGGTGGGAGAAGCTGAGCCACCATCTCAGTTTGGTCCAGTGGGCAGGGCTTCAGAAGTTTCTCCTCACTGGTTGGTTTAACCCAGTTTTGTTGGAATTGTTGTCATCATTCTTCTTGGTAAAGAGTCATTTTTTCACTTACATTAGGGCATATTCTCTCTTTGTATTTGAGAAACCAGGGGTATTGGATTTGAAGAAGAAGACTTCTGTCCGAGGTCTTAGCCCCTCCAAATTGTCTCAAACTGAGACAGTAGTCATGTAAAAAGCACAGGTAAATTAAGGGTAAGGTAAGTTTTCACTCCTTTTCTTTTTCCATTTTTTTCCTTTTTTAAATACACTTTTCACATCCGCTCAGCATTTAGCTACCTCAGAAGGCCCGTCCCAAGTGCTGAACAAAGATTCTTTCCTGAGTATGTGGAATACATTAGCTAAAGGTGAGATATTAGTAAATTAAGATGTACACGAGACAACTTTAACATCCCTACTATGGACATCATGCCAATACATGTATACACACTCAAGCGTACATATATCTCTACTCCCTTGGAAAATAACCTCAGCCTACACTGTGACCACAACAGTAGATAATAAAACTGCTGTGCTTAAATCACAACCCTGCAATTAATGCAGTGGGGAGCAGATCCAGCATCACCTGTTATCTATGCAGAGTTAAAAATGGAAGAACATTTGCAGTAACTAAAGTACTGGTTATCAGACCAGAGCAATTTCCTTTTAAAGGTTCACAAGAAAGGAGAAGTCATTCTTTGCTCTTTTTTTATTTTTTTCAAAAGACATAGTATTTAAGCTCTAGAGTAAATAAATATGATTATGGTGATAATCTTTGTAGCATATTTTGCTTTACTTGTTTCTACTGAGCTGTTACTACCAACTGATATACCTCACCTCAGGAGGTTAAATTATTTCACAAGATAACATTTTCCCTTCCACCCCATGAAGCTCCAGTGGGTATATTTCTGGATGGGTTTGAAAGCAGCAGAACCAGCTGTACACCTCCATATGTGAAAAGTCTGATCAGACCAGCCTTATTTTAAAATCAACAAAATTGACAGAAAGATTGTTTTGTTACAACAGAGAAATCCACAGCTTCAGTACAGTTTGATGCCAAGTTTTTAAATGGTTTAATAAGTCAAGTCAGCCAGGAGTCAGAACATGATGTAGTTGTGTGGCATTGCTGCAGAGCCTGACATCTCCAATCAGGCATAAAACTTTTTTTCCTTGAAAGGTCTGGTTCATGTCAACCAAAACTTTTTCTCTGTAGAAATATAGAATTGTTTAAATTAAACATTGTCTGAGAATTGTTTCTCATGTTTAGGGCAGAATCACAGGTAAATGCTTGAAATGGCCACCTTCTCAGAACAGGACATGGGGCCACCCTTTGTCCGTGATGCAATCAGACTTCCATACAGAAACAAATGAGTGAGGCTAGAGAGAAAACGCATGTAAAGAGGAGCCTGCATCTGTAGTCTCCCCACTTATAGGGATGATCCCACTGGGAGAAGACGTCTCAGCTTCTGGGTGTTTTTCACTGACTTTTACATGTTTTGTAGTGGTGAGGTGTTGAAATGAGACACTTCTCACCATCCAAGAAAGATTCAATTTAAGCACCTTGAAAATATGTCATACAAAATGGAGACATGACTGTGTTTCAGTACTTGAATTCAGTCCATTCTGAACTGCAGGGATTTAAAACAGCATGTTAGTGCATAAATACTGCATAGGTCCTTCAACAACACTGCAGTCTCTGTTGGTCTGAAACAACACTGCAGTCTCTGTTGGTCTGAAACTAATTCTTTAGTTTTATGGACAGAAACAGTCACCAATTAATTATACTATTTATCCATCACTAAATTAAGTTGGACTGTTAAAGGCATAGAATCAATATAACCCATATAAGCAAATTAGCTGTATTCTGTGCATAGTTGCCCACATTTTCTAAAAGCAGGGAAGCAGGAGCTTGTTTTCTTCTAATGGAAATAATAGAAACAGACGTTCCTTATAAAATTATGAGCTCAAACACCCCCCAATGAATGTGGGTGTGCTTATGAAATTCTAAAAATATGAATCTTCCCACAAAGTATGGGACATTGTCAGTTATTCTTCTTTACACAAAGACATGCTCATTGCTCTGTGGTGGCATTTGGTACCTTACAGAACAGGGTCCATCTGCTTGTGAATGATGCCATGCTGGTAGTTTGGGAAAGTTTAATTTCTTGCTTAAGCTTACAGCAGTGTACAAATCCTAGGGACATCTGGGTTATCAGTGGTCTAATCCAGAAGGACTAATCACAGGAATACCTTCTGACAAAGTCTCATCTCTCATTCAGCTGGAAGGTGGCTGGGAGCAAACTTCTGCTTTTTGAAGTCCACACACCAACTGGGATCCCTACAGAGACAATAAAGATAGGACACCAGGTCTCAGGGGCTGAGTATGAAGTGCCCAAGCCATTCAGTCCAAATATGGATTTGGTGACTCCTTCTGGGTTCATTGTTGTTCTTTAAATATTGTGTTTCTCTGACACCCTTAAAGTCATAATGCCTTGTGATGACAATGCCTGCAGCACAGCAAGGTATCTGTGGGCACTTTCAGACAGAAAATCACTCATTCATCTTAGCAACTTTTATTTGTAAGAGGAAAGCCAGACAACTACCTTAGACTCCAAACTCTAAACCTGCTAATTCAGCTGACTGTGCCTCCAATGGAGATGGGTGTCCATCTTTCTTGAATGATACTTGTCTTCCTTAGGTCCCTTCCAGATCTTACGTAGCTCCTATTTATGAGACTACATCTACTTCAAGTTCATAGGGCTGAACTTCTTCCATAAGTTAAAAGAACTTTAAAGTGTTATGAATAATGTAACCTGATATATATCAGTTGAACATGTATTTTATGGAACCAAATATATGTTTCCGCTTTGTCAACCTTAAGCACTACTGAAGATACAAACCTTCATTATCCTAAACTACAGCTACCAATATAAATAATTTATGCATACATAAAGAGAGTTTTAATAACAAAAATAGCTTTTATATTGCAATTCTGTTATGTACAGGCTATTTGTAACTCTGAGACCACAAGGTCAATAGATATTTAGACTTTTTTATAAGCATTTTTCCAGCTAGTGCAGAAAGTTAATGTTTTTTTTGCCTTAATCTCTAATAATTAAGAAAAAAAAAAGGATAAAAATGAAAATTTTTCTTTCATAAGATTCTAGAAGAGAACTGATTTTTTCTTTAGTATTGCCATGGAGGAACTCAAGATAAAACAAATTCCCTGCTTTAGCACATGCTTTTAAAAATGTGTGCTACATTTTAACATGTTCCATATGTCATGAAAGCTCCTTCTGTCACTGGTTGTTGTTTACACAGTTGCCTTTCTACACAACGTGAGTCATAAAAGAGAAGATACAAAGTGAAGAAAAATAAAGTCCAATCCATCCCCAGCTGGGTGGCCATTGTGTGTTCATGAACACCTGTGAGTGTGTGTGTGTGAATCTTCAGTGCAGGATTTTGCAGTAGAGGACAGCTACTTCTGGCACACTTGAGTAGGATCATGGGAAAATTCTGCCTTCCTCACTGGGATCTATAGGTCACAGTCACATAGAAAAAGCACAGCAGATAATTACCTTTACAGCACATTAATTAGAAGAGATGGTTTGCACTATAATGCATAACACTATATGCACAGTGACTGTAAATTTAATTTTTAAGTAACAGAAAGCTGAGCATTTGCTTAATTATTCTCTGCATGAGCCTTAATAGAGCAACAGACAACTTTTTATCTTCTACAGATGTAAAAACCATTGGACCCACACAGCACACAAGCACTGCCAGGAACACACACAATGAACTTGACTCCATTGTCAAACATAGGTATCTGAAATACCTCCAGGGCACCTGAAATATCTGCAAAGGACTGGCATTCCTTGTTTCCTCAGCAGCTAGACATCTTCTGAAACGATTGAATAGAACCAAATGAGGATTTCAATCAGTTTGGGAATATGTTATGTCATGGTTTAAATATAAGTACCTGTGTATCAGACGTGTGCCTGCGGTCTCACTGAAATCCCTTCAGTGCAGCCAGCCCAGGTATCCTGCCCAGTCTTCAGTTGCTGCCTCTGAGGCTGTGTCTCCCCAAAGTCCTGTACTCCATCTGCCAGTTACCTACAGACATCCTGCTTGTCTTTTGATATTTCAGATCACACTAACCCCCTGTGTTTAGGAAGGTCTTTGTTAACTATAGAGACTGCAGAGGTATCAATATCACATGTAAATACCTAAAGGTAGGTGTTTGTGGCCAAGCCATGAATTCCTTATGTCTTTCACAGAGAAATGAGGTAGGCTTGGATATATCCAATGTTGTCTGAATTCTGAAAACTATACTTTTTATTACATATGGTTCATATAATGTATGTCGTCTGGATTTGTAAATCCTTTTCTGTGATACAAATCAGAAGAACCCCTTGCAATGTCAGTAAGCATGTGAAGGCTTAGTATCAAAAATAATCATGGGATGTCTCCTGCAAAGCATATAACATGTTTCATTAGAGGAAAGGCATTGCTAAGACTGAAAAGAGACTGCAGAGGATTATCAACATTATTTAGGCTTTCAGCCTCTGAGTCATGAGGCGAGATTAGCGGCACAAAAAGAACAGAGATTTCACAGAACTCCATCCCATCTGGAAAACAGCGTAACAGAGTCATGTTGAGAAACTCTTTGATACTGTAACTAATTCAAAACCACGATGCCTTGATGTTGGCTTACGTTTAGGAAAGTGCTTTTAGTAGAAGTTCTGCAAATCTTCAAGTACCTCAGTTTATTCAGTCAGAAAGGAGTCGGCATTTTTTCAGTGAGGGAGAAATAACTACAAGAAAAAAATGCCCTCTATCTCTCC
Source organism: Anabacerthia variegaticeps (assembly GCA_035583185.1). Lineage (NCBI taxonomy): Eukaryota > Metazoa > Chordata > Aves > Passeriformes > Furnariidae > Anabacerthia > Anabacerthia variegaticeps. Next base: position 41,229,064 of record JAWWEW010000001.1, on the reverse strand, counting down.
TTAAAGCCTTTTGATTTTGGGCTCCACAAGCCTGGCTGTGGAGAGCTGGCAGTTTCACAGGTGAAAGGTTTTTTGTCTGAAATAGAAGAAAGGTTCAGTTCAGTTCAGGAAGCTTCTTATACCAGTAAATTCCCTTTCTAGAATTTTTTTTTTTCCCTTTTCTTCCTGTAGACAATGTTTCCACAACAGTGGTGGCAGAAGACACTTGATTTTTCTTTCTTCTGTTGATTCTGTTTTTTTCTGTTTCTGGGAATTCTGTGCACAGGTGCAAGAAGAGACATAGACATAAGAAAGAACAAGAAGTGGAAAGAATCCAGAATAAAAATATGATACAAAAGGAAATTAAGTTTTTTCTATTCTTCGTGATTCTGTTTCTTTATTTCCACAGTGAAGAGTGATGTCCCAGAATGTCAAAGCTGGGATTTAAGAACAGTGTCATAAAAAACTAAGGTATTAGGTGGTATCTTCTCCTACTGTGATTCTAAGTGCCAAGCAAAGAGAGCATAAAACTACATAAAATCACAAATGTAGAAGTTGTACAAAACTAGATGGCCAGAGCCTGTTCATCTTTGTGCAATTCTACTTTTACAATTTTTGGAAATTCTTACTTAACTGGCTAAGTATTCTTGGGTTTTCTGTCAAAATCACCTTTAGTACTATTGCACTGCCTTTCACCTATTTGTCTAGTAATGGAGATTGAAGACCAAGGAAGAAATCCAAACACAAGGGAAAAACTTTATAAATTGAGCATGTCTTATGGACCCAAAAATAATTTAATAATTTTGTGAGTTGCTGTATATGGAGGAAAACATATATAAGAAAGCAAAACAATAGAGAGTCAAATAAAAAAGCTGTTAAATGTAGTTTGAGAGATTAGGCAGCTTTTAGCTCTCCATTACTGTTTAACTCTTTTTTTTTTTTTTTTTTTAATAGAAATGAATTAATGAATGAAGAAAGGAAAAGTGAACAGGCTAAGGAGTAAAATCATAAAGCATAGATGAAGGTGACATTGACAAGTGGACAAATGGCCTCTTGTTCCTTAAAATAAAATTACTTATAAGGGTCTAAGGGGACATTTATAGAAACCCAGCAAATCTAAACGACATACTGACTTCTTTGTCTTGGCAAGGCACGAGGTTTTCTAGTAAAAGTCTTGGCTTGAGGGGTTTTGGTGCCATACCTCATCAGCTCTAGCCATTATTCTGTATACTCCTGAGCCATCTGCACAGCTTAATTTCACTTCTGGCACAGAAGTCTATCACTAAGACCCTAATGGGAAGAATTAAGGTTACAACATTCTCAAACCAAAATCCATGGTCGTGGATCTGAATATAATGGATTATCTTAAGAACTATGGATGTTGCAAAAAGGAATCCTCCAGGACATAAATATTTGCAAACTTTTGGTTTATTGAAGTACATTTTTTAAAGCTTGACTTAAGGAAAGATATTGTCAATTGTTTTTCAAAACATTTATATATCAGAAGTAATTTTGAGGACTTTACTGACTGTTGCAGATTTATATTGTAAGATGAATCTATGCAGATTTCCAGTACTAAGAACAAGATTAGGTAATTAATAGTCTTGGAACAGACTTGATGGGTTAACACATTTTCATGTCATTCTATGGCACACTACGTAAAAGCATAACATCATTAAATTGAAGTAAACTGTGATGCAAATAATTTCAAATCACAAATACACTTCTTACTGCATGTGATTCAAAACTGCAGTGCCACGCTCCTCGTTCCCCACATCTGAAGTATATTAGATTTAATGATAAACTCCTATACTATTTACATTGCTCTAATGGCTTTGACAGTGTGACATCTACTGAATACATTAAAAAAATTAAAGACCTGTCTCATTTATCTTTGCTTATAAAACAATAATTGGTTCTTGAGAAAAGTTAGAATTCTATATACTTAGGGGTTCTTTGAGGAAAACATTTCAAGACACGTGTTTTAAAATGGGAACAGTTACTGTTAAATTATATGGGTCTTTTAAAAAACAACTTATTCTTTAAACACCTCCTTTTCAGAGCTCTGTGATACCCACAATTTAATCTCTATTCTCTTTACACTGAGAAAATCATGGGGTATTTCAAGTACTCAATGAGTGAAGAAGCTCCCTTTCTGATGGGCAACCTTCACTGATGGACTGTCACACCTTGCAACATTTTATTGACAGGAACTCAACCGAAGAGGTTCAGTTCAACTCAGAAAACAAGGATTTTATAGCATTCCAGTATTAAAAAGGAAAAAAAGGAACTGAACACTCACCCTCAGTTTACACCCCAGTTTAAGACTGTCAGACATTTTATTGGGAATAATCAATATGGGGACCTAAGTAACAATAGTACAAATGATTTGAGGAAGTTGATTTTATCTCATCAAGAAACATTGACCTCTCAGGTCTTTGAACTGAAAAAAAAAACAAAAATAAATAAAAAAAAACCTCCTGCATTTCTCAGCAGACCAGGGCTACCTGCAGAATTGAGTTTATAGTTAATAATTTCTCTAAAAAAGAAGTTTCAGTAGCAGTTCAGCCATAGGAAACTCCCACCATGATCCATCCTCTTATTCCAGCACTTCAGTTCACTGTCTCAACATCTGTGGTGGCAAGGGTTCGTGTTCTGAGTTACACTGGGGAGCAGTTCAAAGCACGTAAGCTAATGGGAAATACATAACTTTTAGTGAAACAGAGGAGAGGAGAGGAGAGGAGAGGAGAGGAGAGGAGAGGAGAGGATAAGGGAAAAGGAAGAGAAAAAGGGTAAATGAAAAAAAGAAAAATAAAGAAAAGGAGGAAAAGAAGGAAAAGACAAGTGTTGCTACCGAACATGGTACAGTATCAAATTGCTGTCTCAGAAACTGATGCACAGATTCCTTGCAGACCAGATTGCTGCGAATAATCTCCATTTTTTCAGCACTCACTATTAAAGACTATCAGCCTTCTGACTAAACCTGGAGCTCAAGTGACAAGAACAGCATGATAACATCACATTATCTTTTCCTCACTGCACATGTGTTAGAACTGTGTCACAGCCAGAAATCCTGCTATTGCTGTCACATTGAACAGAGAAATGTGTTTCCAGAAGGCTGTAAGGGAGACAAGCCCCTGTCTTCCACATCTGCCTTGGCCTAAAGCAATAGAAATAGTGGGCACTGTATTCTTGTAAATAGTGAAGACATCACTGTTTTTGTGATTCTCATGTAGGAGTCATAGCTACCAACCAGCACAGAAATGATGCTTTTATTTTGGTTTCTCTCAGAGCAAAACTGTTTTAGCAACATAAGGTGCTATGCAGAGAGGTTTGAGATACTGTGTTTAAATAAAATTTATCATAATCACTTCAACTGCATTAAAACAACAGGAGGAAAAGAAATAAAATTAGCCATGCGGGAAAAGGAAAAAGAAGTCTGTAGGGGAAAATTATTTTCAGGCTTCATTTAGGTCACATTCAGTGATAAAAAGCAAAACCCAAAATTTAAAACTATTTAAAAAATCACTTGACAACATGCTTTCAAATTAAATTATTCAAATTCCTTTCATAATGAAAGTCTTGTAAAATTAAAACACATTCATCTCTTGCAGTTGTATTCCACAAAGATTTCCTCTTGACTGATGAAATAGACTTTGCCTTGAAGGACTGTCACATTAACATTCTCATGCATTCTTTTTATGGGAGCATGCTCCAGAAACAGGCAAACGGAAGCAGTTCTGTTGTCTGTGAAGATTTAGCTAACGTACACAGTCCTTTAATAAGGCCCTGTCAATGTGAGTCCACACCAAGACTAATCAATTTATGAAAAGCAGAAAGTATTTGAAAACGAGGAAACTCAGGACAGCTCAATCATTTGTGCTCTATTTTGCTTGGAGTTTAAATGTGTTCCTCATATAAACTCTATGGTTTGGTCTGTAAATTTGCAGAGAATGCTGTGCCAGTTCACACAGTTATTATTCACATCCCCTAATGGACAAGTTTGGATTCATGCAGATTTTTCTTTTCTACAAAGAGGTGTCGCTCCTTCAGTGATGCACACTTTCATATATCAATTCAGATTACTAATAGACAATAAACGTCTCCCTTTGCTTTCTCTTTTAAATGAATATAGAAATGAAGATACTGTTCTTTTCTAGCTATTGTATTTTCATTTCTGCATTGTTTCAATGTGGATCACAGTGACTAGAGCCAAACAACTTTAATACAATTTAATACTATTTTTTCTCATCTTGGTTTTTATCTTGGAAAAAACTAAACAAAAAACGAAACAAACAAAAAAACCGAAACAAACAAACCAAAACCAAACAAAACCCCAAAACAAACAAAAACCAAAACAAGCAAATAAACCCTCACACACTTACAAAGGCAAGCCTTCTGAAAATAATTAAATGGTCAGGCTAAAATTGTCAAAACTGTTTATACCTTATAGAACAAAAGTAAAATATTTCAGTTAGTTTGGTTTATTAAGACAGAAAAGTATGCATACATCTTCAGAGTAACCCATTGACATAAATGTAAGGTGAAGGATTCCTTCAAGATTCAGAAAAGAGAGTTTCAAGTCTATGTTGGAGGCCAGGGGTTTGCAGTCGAGGTCACACTTGAGCTTGAACATGGGCATTCCCAAGAAGTGTCTCTGCTGCTGTGTTACCAACATGAGCACTCACAGGTGAAAAACAACACTTGCCAGCCCTAAATCCAAGGTCTGATATGTGTGTCTGAAAGAGGACACTAATGCTGAGGAAAAGTGTGACCTTATTTACACACATCGACTACACACGTTGTTAATTTAATCATTTAAGAGGCAAGTAACTCTGTTATTTAAATCCAGGCTGCAGACTTTGAGCCTTCAGGCTACAGACACCTCATTGAGATGTTATTTCTTACCTACTTCCCTGGTAGCACAATGTTTACTTACAGGTAGATCATTTTTCACTGGCTTCCAATTTCAGAAACACATTCAAGAAGTGAAACCAACCCGAAACCGAAACCAACCCTAAACGAAACCAAAATAACCCGAAAGCGAAACCAACCCGAAAATGAAACCCAAACTAACCCGAAACCGAAAACGACCCGAAAACGAAACCAACACAAAACCGAAGGCAAAACCAACCCGAAAAGAAACCAATATGAAACCCAATCAAAACTGAAAGAAAGACGAAACCAAGACCAAACCCAAACAGAAAACTAAACAAAAAAAGCAAAAACAAAACCAAAACCAAAACCAAACCAAAACAAAACAAAAAAAAGAAGTTGTCCCATGCAGTAATTAACCTTAGAATTTAGAGCAAAAGGTACCAACAGCCTTACCTCTCTTGGTAGATCGTGTCCTTCATGTATGATGTGTATAACCTGTCCTGTTGCAGCTCCAGGACCCGTCTGTGCCAAGTGCCAAAGAAGTGCTATGCTGAGATTGTTTTAAAGCAGGGCGTCTTAAAAACCATAAGAGCTACAAATGAATACTACATGTTTCTAAAAATACACTTTTCAATGGTTTGCAGTATTTCTTTTTGCACATAGGAAGCTGAAACATGCTTTTATTTGGAATTAGAAGTCTTAATTGTTTATGCTAAATTAGGGAAGCACAAAGGAAAGCAGGCCCCCTATCTCCAGCAAGAAGCTTCTCCTGAAATTTTAAATGGACGCTGGCAGATTGGCTCTCCCTCTGTAAGAGTCATTTGCTCCTGTCTGCTCACAGTCGGGTAACTCAGGTGTTTATTTCAGATGGACACTGATAATAAGGCTGCCAGATCAGCTGGCCGCAACCCAGTTTAGGACCCTGACTGGGGCAGTTCAGTGAGTAAACTTCAGTAGCGAGCAGACTGTGACATCAGTGTCTCTCATTCTTTTCCTCCGTAATATCTTCTATATGAGAGAAGTTTTTATTCATTTTCTACTTAAAGCTCATTTTTTTTCCCACTTCATGACATCTGCCTTGCCTTTTATCTACTTTTGTCTTAAATATTAAGTTCCCCTTTTCTGTAATGCTATGTTGGTTTTCCACCTGGATATAAAGGTTTGATTTCAGCCACTTGATAAGTGGTCTATAATTTATATTTCATAGTGTTTTCAGTCCTCAACTCCCATAGGTATATTGCTTAATGAATCTCTACAACTTACCTTTGAGATAAGTCTAACAAATCTTGTTACTGCATAATTTCTTTTTTTTTCCTTACAGAAGAGGGCAATATATAAAGTGAGGGCCCACACAACCCTACTTCTTAGTTTATTTAGGTTTTTTTTCTCTTTTATTTCATTATTAATGCTCTTCTGCCTTCTCTGGTAACATTATTTGAATCTCTATATCTGCTTTAGTTCTATTTATTTTCTGGTTGTCACATGCAGAGGTGACTATTAGAGGTTTATTTTGATCAATTTAATATGCACCTGACTGACTCTGTGGTTGAAAACTACCTGTTATTATGCAGAACCATTAAAATATCTTTACTTCGATCTTCACTGTGTTTCAGAAATTGCTGCTATTCTCCTATTTTTTAACAAAGGCTTTTTTTCTTATTTCCTATAAAACTGCTGGCTCTTTTATCCTTTTCAACTTTCATGTCACCTTTTGAGCTGCAAGTCTTTTATAAATTGAGTTTGAAGTATCTCCTCAGAACTCTGTTATTAGTCAAAGACTAATAACAGAGTCATCTCTGCTTTTTTGTCTTTAGAGAGAACGATATCTCTTTGCAGCAGTACATGATATACACTTCCTAGGACAAATAAAACCATACTACAGCACCACGGACCTTTAAAGGTTTGTTTTGTTTTCTTTTGGATGAGCCAGAAAAAGGACATAACCCAGTGTTTTCCACAAAGCGCGTTGGCAGAGTCAGACAAAGACACATGTAACTCGTTAGGAACATCACATCGTGGAGTGTTTTCTTCATGCTATGCTTTTGTGGGCAAGGGAGCCAAGTCATACTTGCTCCATATTTGCCAGAAATAACAGAAAGAAACTTCACTGTTGATTCTTTTAGAAGAGAAACTGTGATAACAAGATGACTAAAGTTTTATTCACATTTTTAATAATAAACAGCTTGAAGTACATGTGGATCATGTTGGTCTGAAACCACATAATGTGTATAAACGACATTGGTTTACTATTTATATACTTTATTATACTAATGCCAATGCCAAAGACCAAGACAAAGGGCAATCCAAGGTTAGTCTGGAGTATAAGAAAAGAGAGACAAAGAATGAGCAGAAAAAACTTAAGCAAAAGTAGTGAAGTGACTCATAACACACAGGTCAACGAGCACCCCTGATTTCAGCAGAAATACTCATATTGAAGCCTAGCAATTTATTGTCATAGCTAAGCCTGCTGAGGCCATGCAGTCAAAAGCTGTATTTGTGCTAATCTTCAAGCTAGCTGATTTTCCTGCACACTGTGTGCAAGGATCGTGATTATGCAGACCTAGTCCTTACTATCTTAAGGCTTTCAGTTTAAACCACACCTTATTTTCATAAATCTCAGATTTGACTCCACAACCATTTTTTTTTTTTGGTCTGGAAATTCACATTGAAGAGTGAATTCTTAGTTCTGTAATTAATAATTTTTTAAGATGCTTTTCTATGTTTTTAACTTAAGAAGAGGCACTCCTGTTTTAATCTTCTCTAATTTGGATGGAAATATAGAAGGATTGCCGTGCGTGTGTTCCCTATGTTACCTTTAGGTAACAACTACTTACAATGCAAGTAGTTGGAGAGCATGAATAAAGGAAGGATTGTTTAAAAGAATAAGAGGGGGAGAAGGATGTAATTTGTCATTTCCCACATTCTCTTGGCACACTTGAAACTCAGGGCTGAAACTGAACACGAGATTTTCAAGACACCAAATTTTCCGGGAACAAAATACTTAAAAGGCACATCACGTGTTAGCTGGCCAAATGCTTGTGGAGTGAAAGAGTGTGTGTATATCTGTGTATCCATGTGTATGAATGTTCTGTTATTTGCCTTCTTAAACTCCTTGTTTATGATTTAAGTGTGGAATTTTGTTTAAAAGGGGAAACAAATCAAAAACTTCCTGGGCATTTTCTGCAAATGCACACATCCTTGACACAGGAATGATTGTAGCCACGAGCAATTGCAATATAAATCTGTGGGAACTCTGGGAATTTTCTCCAAAATGTCCTTTGCATTCACTGGAGGTTTTTCATGAATGTCGACTGGTCCCAGAAGCAGCTGCATTTGTGGCCAGTGAGTACATTTAGCTGCTTCCTTCAGGGGCTCCAGCTGCGGTCCCTCCCTGCTTCTTGATGAGCATTCCCGAGCCCTCTCGCTATTAATGCAGCTACGGCAATTTCTCCTTCTTCATCTCCTGTCCTTCCAAGACCGGTGCTTCGTGACATCCACCATATATTCTTGTGTTAGCAATGTCTTTTATAAATTTTATGAATACATCAGTTGCAAATTGTTCAGATGCTACACTGAGGGGCACAGAAGTGCCTTTAAGAGAATTTGCAGCTTTTACTGAAGCAAAACACCATCTGGAATAAACGATACACTTGCCTACACAAGCCCACTCTGCTTGCTTCTGTCTCCTTGTAAAACTTCAGCATCTTTGTCACAGGCATTTTTATTCCACCTACTATTTGTGGGACTATTTGGTGCCCTTTAACTGCTAGAAATTTGGCATCTGGTCTGAGCTGGCAGGCTGAGCTAACCTTGGTTGTTGGGGGGATGGAAGGAGTTTCTTTCTGGAAATGTCTACTACTCTGGATCACAGAAGTGGCCTGAGCATCTAGGTTGAACACTGCCTGCAATAAAGGATCTCACATAGCATTGCTTTCCAAAGCATTTTTCAGTTAAGAACACTGATGTCCTTTCCATTGATAAATGAATATGAAAATGACATTTACTTGTTAAACAAAACAGTGGCAGTAAATAATACTCAATAATACATGCTGCTATTTTTCATGTTTTCATATATTTTCATAACCACCATGGAACAGAATTCATTTGTCCAGGAGAAGAAATAACAGGAGACAAATATCTTAGTAAGTCTTCCTCAGAACCCCTGGGTATTTTTGTGTCTGCAGACTGTTTCTGCCAGGACACCCAGGCCCAATGGAGGGATGGGACATATTCCCTGTTCAGCACATGCTTGGCTGTTCTGCTGTTACTATCTATAGGCTTTCTACATGCCAGCCTTTCCCTTAAATCTTCTTCATTCTTTCCCTGCTGAGGCAAAATAGCCAGTTATAAAACTCCACAGAGAGTTTTCTCTGGCATCTGCTAGATCAGGTTTCTAGGTAGAGTCACACTGCACAGACTTTACCCCAATGTCACACATAGGTTGAGGGCACTTCGGAACACAACAAGGGCTATCAGCCACGTGAATCTCACTGGATTACATTCCCCAGCATGAAAATCTTATATATTCATACCAAGGGCTGAAGAAAGAGCTAATTAGGAACTATTATCTTTTAAATATTCAAATTTCACTGAACACAAAGTCTGTTAAAAGATCAAAGGGTTACATTTATTTTATCTCATTTTATGTTGACTATATTATTCTTATTAACTATATATGTGTTGCTATTTTCTTTTCATCCTGCAATCATAGCTCTTCAACTTTCCTCTCTCCTTGTGAGAGAAATATGTTTTATTTACCATCCTCTTCTTCCTGGGTGATCATCTGGAAAAAAAAACATCAGCTGACACAAAGTGGTTGAGTACACTGCATTCTCCTGGTCAGTAAGCAATGAAAAATTCTTCCTCATTACACATTAGAGAGTATAACACTGTAATCCAGGAGGCACCGTTTATACATACAATCAAGAAAGCTTCTTTACAGCAGGACCCTTATCCATTGCTCTGAAGGTGGTGAGAAAGAGACCCCACATTCCACATCTCCAGCAGCTTTGCACACTCGGTGCATCAGAGGTGAGCTGATCCCCATGCATAGCCAACCACCTCTGCTAGGGTGGCCAGCCTGGGGTCTGGTATGAGAATCTGTGCCTCCAGAGGAAAGAGAAGGTCTGTTGAGGGTCTGCTCTGACATGGCTCCCGCCGCCTCCACCAACACCTACATCTGCCAGAGCCCAGGACATCCTGCTGTGGTCCATCAGAGCAGCACCATGATGCCAGAAGTAAGACTTTGCTCCTATAATGTCATGCTCTCTGAAGTCTCTAGCCATGGAAATTTTCCCCTAATTTCAGTAGGAATGATTCTGAACTTTGGTGCCAGAGTAAGGAACATGACAGAAGGAGAATTTACAAATGCCTTACCTGAATGCGTTGCGTTGTGCACTGAAACTTATACGTGAACCGTACGAAAGGGTTTCAAGGAATTTGAAAACAAATAAGGGCAACTGTGTAATAAAGGTGCAGCATTTCACATCCAGCCACTGCCAAGGCTTGTCAAATTTGCTTGAAGTCAACACCAAATTTTCAGACTATTATGATTTCATTCATATATATGAAATTTTTTACATATATTAGTTAGATTCTTTGCTGTCTTTTGTGTTTTGGCTGGTCTGCTCATGAGTTCTGAGATATAAAAAGATGGTCTCATTCTTCAGAAAGTATCAGAAAGTAAGAATGGCATATTTTCTGTCTCATAATAAATCATCTTCTCATTACATTTTCTAGCTTGAGCTCTACCAATCCAAAACATTCTGACTCTCCTAACAGCTAGAAAAAGAAACAAACTCAGAAAATGGGATCAAAGCAATGTGTAGTGCCAGAAAGACAGCTTTTCTTCTTTTGTACTGCCTGGCTAGATCCAAAAATCTGAAAAATAACTTTATTTCAAAAATCAAAATAAAATGAGAAATTTAAGAAACTATTTCTGTGTCTTACTGCTGCTGCCAAATAATTTGCTTTCCAAGTGAGATGCTTTTGCAAGTTTTCAAACTGAGAAGCTGTAACCACAATTAATACAAAGCTGAGAGTTACAAAATTATCAATGCCAAGCAACTATTAAGAAGAATTTCATAATTAAACATGTTAGTTTGCATATAATATAATTTTAATGGTTTTAATATTTAAATAAATATTTAGAAATGATGGGCTACTTAAAATAGGGCCTAGTTATTGATTTATGTTATTCATTTTTATTTTAGTTTACTTTAATATACATCTACGGGGTTTTTTTGGCTTAAATTAGAAAATACATTTCTCTACTTAAATATTAATGATTTTCTTTAAATATTAAATCCAAGTGTATTTAACATGAGCCTCACACCATTTTAAAAACATATTTTAAATAAATAAATAAACATCATCCTGATTGGAGACTGGTTGAAAATTTAGACAAAAATAATAAACATTTAATATTCATGTTATATATTTGATTCTTACCAGCTCAAATTCTTTTTTTGATTGTTAAACAAGTTCAGTACCTCGATTAGTGTGGGATACTTGAATTTAAAATATAAATTTTCCTGTTAATTTTGCAGTGACAGGCTGTGCCTTTAAAAATAAAGCATAGAAATATTTCATATAGTTTTTCTTGAAACTTGAAATACCAATACCTCAGGCAAAGTGCCTACTGTGAACATATATATCTTGCTGGACTGAAATAGGACTCGATGATCCTTGTAGACATCCTTGTAAATCCCTTCCACCTCAGGTTATTCTATGATTCCATAAGCACTTCCATGAAGTAATTTGCTTAAATTAAAAATGAACTTTCAAAAATGTAAAGATTATTGGGGACTACTAGTCTGTCTAGGTAAAAAGCTCACGCTAAGGAACCTCACCCACTAATATTTTCCCTTGGGTCTTTAAATTCAATTTAAGATACAACATATCTTCTAAAAAACCCAAAGATCTAATCTTAATCTACAGATATTGAAGCGCAGAAGGCTGTCCCTTATCATCATCACTGCTGAAAAGTCTCTATTTCTGTTGTTGTAGTGGTTTGGACAAAAGAGATCAGACTCTGTTGATGTGAATATTCCTGAAAGGGAAAGCATAAGCTTCAATGGCCCTATAATCAAGGATAAATCTCTCCTGTTAATTAAGTAATATTTGACTGTAGTGAAAAATCATAGGAGAGCATATAAGAAGCTGAGCTGCTCAGCTTGTAAGGGCTGAAATCAATATTATTTTGGTTGAGCTCCTGGCCATGCTTCCTCTGCTCTGAGGGCTGGATATTATACCAGCTGTGAATGCTTCAGAAACACATATTTCCAGGAGCAATTTCTAAGGCCACTGATAAATCTAATAAAGCTAACTATATGAAATTAATAAGGGTCTGGATTTATCAATGTTAATCTCAACGTATTTGGCAGATTCCCTGATTGACCTGAGCTAAGGCTCACAAGCAACTGGAAGAACATATTATGAAAATACCAGTCCCTACTATAAACAACAAAGCTTGTTCATGTCATGACAGAAAAACAGACTTTAAAAAAGGAATTCTCAGATATAATTAGAAGTACAGTGTACCTCCACTGAGACACCACAAACTGCAGAAGGAGGATGTACATGCTGCATATATAGAAACCAATTCTGTTCTATGGTCTTCTTGAAGGAGTATTCAAGTAATAAATGCTCTGGAATTGCTGCATGGGAAGAATGTGTACACTACAGAGTTGATGCACTGTGAGGACTGTAACAATTTCTGGCCACAAGTGACAGTGTGCATGAAAGGTCTTCTGGGGGTGACTTTCCTTGTGAGGACACAGCAACCTGGAGGGAGAGCAGAACTGCTGAGAATTGTATTCTGTCTTCACCAGCTACATAGAGAAATGCGCCGTTTAGATTTAGACAGGTAAAAAGTAGTTGAAATATTTATGTGTGCCCTCTTGCTTTCTTGTGTTTCTCAAGCAAATGAAGATATTTGTGAAAATCCTGTACACTGCTAGTTTTCTACTAGGGTAGTTTAGATATTTAAAGCAAGTAAGGGCAATCTTTACAGAAATAATTCATAAAGAGATAATGGGTTGGAATATTTTTGCCTGGTTTCTAAGGGAATGACGCTTTTATAGTCTCTCTTCCTATTAATTCTTCCACAGCCTCCATAACTTTTAAAGCTGTCAGGCAACTTCAACCATATTTGACAGGAACAGATGCCTCAGATTTGAGAACATAAGAAATCCCCTCCCAACTCTCAGCAGTGACACATCTACCCATTGGGACACTGCCATGTCAGTGTCAGTGGTAGAGGCAGTTTAGGGAGAACTCATGAACCCTTTTTTCCCATAATCCACTACTACAGGAATGTTAGAGGGCTCATCCCTCCCTGTACATTTCAGCAATTAATAAATAATTTCTTACACATTTGCATAAAACCAGCAGAAGGGCAGAAGACAGAAATCCAAATTAGTGTCCTCTCTGACATGCTCTTTGTAGATAAGTTTGATTACACCTTCCTGGCAGTGGTTAGCTAATCAATAGATGACTAGTGACAGCCAACTGGCACGTGTGCATTTTGTAATGGACTAAAGCAGTGCCTCTGTCAAGCTGGCAGATCAGTGAAGGGCACCTGAAGGAAGGATAGCTGTTGGACAAAAGTAATGAGTAAGTACTACAGCCCTGGGGTATCTCACCATGTTTGTTTGCTTGTTCTTCCTGTGTTACTCTTGTAACTCATGTACCATACTGTCTGGCTCCTATTTAGAGTTTGAGGCATTTTTCCTCATTAGAAGAAGCTGATGATAACATCTGAAAGAATTTTGATGCAATTTTGTTTATTTGTTTGTACAAACTGACTGTTTTTCTGAATACATGGAGGAAACATCCTTTCTCACAATATTCCCTTCTCACAGTCCTGTGCCTCTTCTTTCAGATGTAGGAGGAAGGAGTTATCTATCATCAGCTCTTGTCATAGTAACTTATTACTCAATTACTGCTCTGTTTTCTTTGGTTTCTTTGGTTTTTTTGGTTTGGTTTGGTTTGGTTGGTTTTTTTTTTTACCTTTCAGCTGTATTTGTCATGCCTGCATGTTGCAACCTTTGCCTGTACCAGTCAGTTCCTAAACAGTTTTGCATATTGTTGAGCACATTCAATTGTTTAACCATCTTAACTACTTCTGTAAGTTCTCATGAGCGAAAAACTGCTTCCTTCAAACAATGATTTGTGCTCAAAAACAAGCCTGCTTGTAGATGCCTCCTTTCTCCAGGATAGCAACAGCAAAACATCAAGAATAAGTGCAAAATTACCTTTATAACTAGGCAGTGGCAGTCCTTTCAGAAGCAAATCAAGTTTGCAGTAAATAATTCCCTCCCCTCAAAATTAAAAACAGAAGACAACCAAGTCAGAGTAGAGCGAAATACATATTTTGAAAAATGCCTTCTAACCCTATTGTCTGAACACTTACTCTCTCGAAGCATCAAGAAAATGAAACCAAAGAAAGATTAAAAGCAACCGTGAATTGACTCATGGGAAAAGGTAGGTGAAAATAGTCCTCAAACTTGTACAACAGAAGAAATACTTGGGGTGAAGAAAGACAGTAGAAATCTAAGAAAGACAAATTATATGGGTAGAAACCTCTTTTGGGAGTTATAATCTCTACTTCTTTGTGAAGAAGAGGAAACATCAAGGCTTCAGATGTGTAAGTGAAACAGCAAAAAACCTGGAAAACTGGACATCAAAGAACACTCCCAGAAAGCTAAAGAAATTCTGTGGGTGTTTTAACTTCTCTTATCAGTGATTTTCTATGTCTTTTTTCTCCATATGTGTTGGCATAATTTTTTTTTTCTTTTTTTCCCAGAGATACCTTTGTAAAATCTTTTACTCACACAATAATAGGGAAGACATCATTAAATTTTCAAAAGAACATCCAATTTTATTTAAATCCCTCTTTCTTTTGGTCCAGAGAAAGAGGGATTGTGGTCTCAGAAAAATCAGTCATCAGCTGAAGTGACCTGTGTCATCTTCCATGACAGCTGATGAGGCTGTACACTATAAGGGATGTACACGGACACATGTTCTACCTCTGAGTGTAAATCAAGCCATTTTCACAGACATGCATCCACATCTGAATTTGCTTCCATGCTGCCCCGTGCCACCTTCTCTGCACAATCAGATGCTGCCTTGCCTCATCAGTTTTACTTTCATGTCCCCTGACAAACAACAGAGGTCCAGGGAAGCAAGGCAGATGGGGCTACACCATCCACAGATTCATGCTCATGTCTGTGATAACTCAAACCTCAGATAGAAATAACTCCAATATTTCAGCTAGGAGAAGTGCTTCTCCTTGTTTTTCAACTGTTTAAAAATATTGATGGCATACACGTGATGTATACAGGCAAGATCAGTGTTCCCAGCAAATTATTAATTAAACACCAATTATTTATGTAAATAGGAGAGTACAGGATTTGTGAGTTGTTGTGCCTGCCATTTAAAAATGTCACCCAAAATTCAACACTTAAATTCCCTCCCCAAGGGTACAGCTGAGTTCCCTAGTGTTTTTGATGAACACACAATTTAGTTGATTAGGAGAACACTTTCTTATTTCCTGCCAAGATCTTTTTTTTTTTTTCCTTAAATGCAGTGCACCAATTACCGGGCCAAGGCAAGAATTGCATTGACCGAGTCTCTCAGTCTACATTACAGTAAGCCAGTAGAGTAATTCTGATCTACGGCAACACTCAGAGCTGCTGAGAAGCGTGCACCGACCAGGTGGGAGTGATGCAGCAATCCTGAGGTATTTTTCACCATTACTTGTGGGAACTGGTACAGTGTGCTTGGTTGTTAAAGCCCCCTTTTTTTTTTTTTTTTTCCTAGGTGCAGTCTGAGTGGCTGATTATGGACTTTGAGGTCATGAGGATCACTGATTTTAAGTGATTAATTCCCTGTGGATAGCAGTTATGAGAGGCGATTGGTGGTGACATTGAAAGCACTGTCTTCTTGCTCCTAATGCTACTATTTAGTTTATTGCACCACCAGAGCACCAAAGAGCTTTTGTCCAAGGGGGATAACTGACTTGAGAAACTGGGAACTACCTGGGCCTCATTTACTGGACAGGGGAAACCACCCTACACATGCATTGAAGCAGGTTACTCCAGCAGCATCAGAACTGAGTCCCAGCATCAGACTTTAAAAGTGATTTCTGAGAGGCTTTTGGGAGAATTGGCATTTGTAAGTAAAATGAGGGGTTGTGTGTTTATTATAGGCCTTTTACTGTGTCTGTGGAAAGTTCTGCTTGCACTGCAGTCAAAATAAATATGAAAAAATATAATTGTATTTTGACATGTTAAAGGCAGTTGGATATGTTGATAGTTGGGTAGTTATGCATCATCTGTAAATAAATGTCTTCCATCAATCAAGTAATCGTACAAGCAAAGTGTCACTGAAAAAATACACATTGCATTAATGCAATCTCTGATGAAATGTTTTTCCATCTGTCATGAAATTTGCTATAACAAATGGGAACTCTGTGCAAGCTTTATTTGAATGTATGATTTAACACCAGGCCTTTTACGTTGTAGATAGTTAGTAAAAACAGTATTTCAATGAATTTTTATTGACCATTTATTTCAATGTGTAAGTTTTAATAATGTCTGTTTCCTCTTTCAGAAAGACTGAGGCAGTGCTTGTTCTAGCTGGCATGACACCAAACAAGCCTCCTTCTCCAGACAGCAGATACGATTTCGTCAGAGATTCAGTCATCATTATATAAACCACCGTATTTTTAGATATAAGGAAGAAGTCTTTTACAGTGATGGTGGTAAAACACTGGAACAGGTTGCCCAGAGAGGTGGTGGATGCCCCATCCCTGGAAACACTCAAGGTCAGGTTGGTCAGGGCTCTGAGCAGTCTGATTTAGCTGAAGGTGTCCCTGCTCAGTGCAGGGTGAGGGTGGACTAGAAGACCCTTAAAGACCCTTCCCACCCAAACTATTCTATGATTCTATTAATTCTCTTGAGAGACCATAAAGTAACATGGGAGCAAAGAAGCTCCCCTCTTTAGTCAGTCTGGGTGGGACAGTTGAAATGGGAAGGTAGGCTGTCATTGTATGAACAGTTTCTGATTTCCTCTTATCACCGTGCTGAAGGGAGGGTGTCCCACCCCTGCCTCTACACCAGTATCCTAATGTGTTGAAACTAGAAGCACCGTGGTTTAAAAGGTAGCAATGAGGTACCACATTAATAAGATACCAAGGGCTTTGTTGGTTGAGTTCAAATAAACACACTTCAGGAGCTGGGGCCTATTTTTTCTGTTTTTGCTGACTTCTCTGCATTACAAGAAAGCAGCAAGTGTCTACTACTGCACTACAGCACCAGTGCATCCTTTGCCAATGTTACATCGGGAATGCACTTAATCTTTTAAGTAAAGATCAACAACACTGGGGAAACACCATTCTACAGTAGTGGCACCAGAGTTCAGTATTACCAGGGACATTAAACATTCATGTTGAAAAACCCTCTTTGGCTCATTGGGTTAGAATG
Organism: Anabacerthia variegaticeps; assembly: GCA_035583185.1. NCBI lineage: Eukaryota > Metazoa > Chordata > Aves > Passeriformes > Furnariidae > Anabacerthia > Anabacerthia variegaticeps. The sequence continues at coordinate 41,211,719 of JAWWEW010000001.1, read as the reverse complement.
TCTTCTACATGCATAAACTGTGTATATAACAAATGGGCGGGTAGGTTGTCTGCAATACAATCCTCACAGAAGCAAAGAAAGTTAAGATTTACAATTAGAATATGTATATAATGGTTGCAGGGTTGCACTTGAAAGGATTTCTGGAGTTCAAGCTAGAGAATTGCAGTGAGATGGTGAGAAAAAATAATGTGTTATGTTTTGTCTACCTTCTTACTTATATATTTTAAATATTTTAAGCAAGAACCTTTTTTCGGAGTTAAATATAGAGCTTCTTTGTTAATGTCCACTGAATTTATTCTCTAAGTTTGCATGATAAGTTTCTGGCTCTATGGGGGAGGCTATATATTCAGTATATTCCTTTATTTATTATATTTTTAGTGCCTTTTCACCTCTGTAATAAGTACATGTCTTGAGAAATCTGGAAGATCTAAAGATAAGACTATATATATATATTTTAGAACTGTTAGGAAGGTGTCCATTCTAGTCTCTGGAAAAGAGTGAAGAAACCCATATATTCATGTGAGGAACCTGCTGAAAAAATAAAAGTTTTAGACTTATCCTCCTGGTGATTTCTGAACTGAGGAATATTGAGTTAAGAGTTGAAGGAGGAGAAAAGTCAGTTCTTAGCTAAAGGGTACACTTTTTCAGTAGCATATTTACTTTTACTGAAGCAAATGGAGAGTAAATATGCAGGACTGCTGCAGAACCAGTATTAGCCTAATTACAGACAGAAATAGGTACCCTAATATCTAACAGTTGAGATCTTTAAATGACAGTTCCTTTTTCTTTGCTTGTGTTTGCTGAAGATCTTCTTAATACTGCAAAATCATAATTTTTTTGGTTTTTCTCTTCCTGGGTAATATGCTTTCAAATTTGCTACTGGGATGTACTTGTTCTCCAAGCCTCTTTTCATACACTCTTCCCTAGTCATTGGGTAGAGACTTCAAGTCTGACCACTTACAGTTGTCCCTACGTACTTTTATTTCATCCTAGCTCTTCATTTTATTGAGTTTCCATCCAGGAGACATTTTGAGGAAAGACAATGTGACTATTGGTGTCTTGTGCAGTGTGCTCTGCAACCTCAGTCCCACACTGTGATGTGTCAAGATTTCCCCTGCTGCATATTCCATAGGGCCTTTGCAAGGAAGCCAAGATGCTGGAGCAGATCTTGTGAACAGACAGTCCTGCCCTGATCTGCTCTGGGTAAAAAAGCCATAGCACATAGCCAGAGCTGGGAGCTGAGAATCCTTAAAAAGCTTAGCCCTGAAATGAGAGGTCTTCTAGAACTGAGGTGTCAGAATGCATTTTGCATGGGACTCTGGGACAAAAAGACAGTGAGCTATATACTTTGCATCCATCTTTGCTGTTACTTTTACTGTTGCAATGGCTAAAAGCTTCAGTACTCTGTTCAGAGATTAATTCTGTGCCGTTTATGCAGTATAAGAGATGAAAACACCAGCTGAGTGAACAATAGAACACCTTCTGTAGAGAGAAACAAGCTGGCTTATTAAATAAAACAGTTCTGTTACTACAGCCCTGGTGATATTTGCACAACGTACAGTGACACCTGATGCTGATGACTAGTATTCCTACACTCCTTGTAGTCTTACAGAGGTTATTCCCTGCATTAGGCTGAAGTATTTGATTCCCCTCTAAGGACAGTGTTTTCTCTTCACCATTAGCAAGTCTAATTTTGTTTATTTTTATACATTCTCCAGTTTATATTATTTGGATTTTGACTCTGCTCTTCAAAGTTTACAAGACTTTCAGGTTGATATCATACAAACATTAACACAAATCACTGAACAAGTAATTCCTTGAAGTAGTGAGTGGGAGTAGTCTTAGGACAGATTCTCCCTGAGGACTCCAGAACTTACCAGGAAAATAAGCTATTGATAACAGTACATTAAATCAGAGATCAATGAGAAGTAGCATCACAGATGCAGGAAGGATGAGAGCAACGATTCAGCTGCAGCTACGAAAGACAATAGCTGGAGCAGTACCAGGCTACAGAAGGCTCTAATGACACATAGCTTTTATTTAACAGTGGGAAGCATATGTAGAGAGGGATTCACTACTTCAGGCTTTGGCTTTTTTTTGGGGGGAGAGGAGGGTGGCATGAGAAGAAAATTAGCTTTTCAGCAACAAAGACAAGCAAGTCCTCTTTTTTCATTCAGAATGAGAAAAGAATATGCAATAATCAAGTCAAGAGGGCAAAATATACTTTCATGAGATGTGGAAGTGTTTAGAAAGAAAAAAAATCTGGATACTTGTGATACTAGACAAGGCAAACCTATTAGACCTACTGACTGCCTAGATGTAAAGTAATACCTTGGATGAAGCAGCCAGCTCTCTACATGTGCTTTGCTTATAAGCTCTTTATTAAAGATACCCAACCTAGTTCCAGATGAGTGTTTACTCATCACAATATCATTCAGAAATAGTAGCTTGCATGGCACATTATTTAGCTGTGGATTTTTTTTTGTCACCCATTAGGAGAGTCCTTCAGCTGCCTGAATATATTTGACTACCTAAGTGAGTTACCTCTGCACCATTTTTTATTATGCAGGATAGACTTGCACTGAACAACAGAGCAATTGTATAAGAATTACTTACTTTGAAATGCAGGCAAATGTAATTTTTCTGAATTCCTACTGAATTCACTGAAGTTAAAAAGAAAACTTTTTTTTTAAAAAAAAAAAAAGAAAAAGGCTTAAAATTTCAGTACTAGCTTAAGAAGAAATACAACTCCATTATTTTCATGTATTTGCTAACACTAAAATCATCTCTCACACAGTTAAAATTTTGCAGTGATATTTACCAAGACTGTACCTTCAGAGAGACAAGACACACATATTCTCCCTGTCCCCTTCTAAAAAAATCACTTCTAACCCCTGATTTCAAGAGGAATAAAATTGCATCTTTAAAGGGTAAAATTTATTTTAAAAGCATTGTAGTGCTGGAAAGTTAAAGCCTGTGTCAGCCAATTTAATCTGGTAAGGAAATAAAGGACCATAAGAAAGCTTTCTATAGGTACCTCAGCAGCCAAAGGAAGACAAGGGAGACTTTGGATTTGTTGCTGAGTGGGAATGGGGACCTGGTGGCAAAAGGCACAAAAAAGGCTGAGGTACTCAAAGCCTCCTTCACCCCGCCTTTACTGGTAAGGCTGGCCATCAACAATTGCAGACCCCTAAGACTAGAAGAGAAGTCTGGAGCAAGGAATATTCCTCAGTGAAGAAGGGAACACCCAAACCAACTGAAAATACACAAGTCCATGGGACCTAATGGGATATACCCAGTGTTGATGTTACTAAACTATATTGCTTCAAGGCCACTCTGGATTATCTTTGAAAGGCCATGATAGTCATGGGAGGTTCTTGAGGACTGGAATAAAGCAAATGTCACTCTTATCTTCAAGAAAGGCAAGAAGGATATAAAGGATCTGGAGAATGACAGCTTGGTTAGCTTCACCTCAATCCCTGATAAGATGATGGAGTAAATAATCCTGGAAGACATTTCCATACATTTGAAGGACAAGAAGGTGGTTGAAGGTAATCAGCATGTATTAATTAAAGGAATATTGTGCCTGGACAACCTGGTAATCTTGTTGGCAGAGTTGACTGGCTTGGTGGATGAGAAAAGACCTGTGGATATTTTTTATCCTGACCTTATCAAGACTTTCAATACTGTCTCCCATCATAGTCTCATTGATACACTAATGAACTATGGACTAGAAAAATGGACAATGAGTTGCACTGAACTGGAGTGATTTCAAATGGCTGTCAGCAGCAGCACAAAGCCCAGCTGGGATATATTAATGGTGTGCCTCAGAGACCAGTACTGAAGCCAGTACAGTTTAACATCTTTTCCAGTGACCTAAACAATAGGACAGCATGCACCTTTGGAAATTTGGAGTTGATATAAAATTGTGAGAATGGAATGATACACCAGAGGGGCATAATGACATTCAGAGGGCTCTCAAGAGACTGAAGAAAAGGGCCTTATAATGTTCAACAAACAGAAATACTAAGTTCCAGGCATAAGTAAAGGCTAAAGTCAACTGGTTGGCAAGCAGCTCTAGGACAGAATCAGGGGATCCTTCTGGATGCCAAGGTGTCCATAAGCCAACAATGCACCACCACAGAAGGAAGGCTAACAGCTTCCCAAGCTGCATCAGACAGAGCATTTCCAGGGCAAGGAGATGATCTTTCCCATGTGCTCAGCACTGCTGAGACACTCCTGGAATGACGTGTCCTGTGCTGGGCTGCCCCATACAAGAGAGATATGGACATACTGGAGAGAGTCTCAAATGATTAAGGGGTTGGAGCATCTGTCCTGTGAGGAGAGGTTGAGAGAGATGGGAACTCATTAGCTAGGAGAAAAGAAGGTTCAGGGGGTTCTTATTGTTTATGAATACCTGATGGTGGGAGTAAAGAAATGGAGTCTTCTTCTCAATGATGCTCAGTGACAGAACAAGGGAAACAGGCACAAACTGAAATACAGTAAATTTTATTGAGACATCAGAAAAAATACTTTTTGCTGTGAGAGTAGTCAGACACCAAAACTGGTTTCTCAGGGAGGTAGTGAAATCTCCATCCTTGGAGGAGTATCTCTTATCTTCATGACTTTTGACTCAGAGCTGGAGTTTTTTTCATTTCTTGAGAAATTTTACAAGGCTGATCAACTGAGCTGATTCTGAGACTGACAGATGAACAGGAGGAAGCTACAGTTCTTGGGAAACAAATCAGTTTGTGAATGGAAACCTAAGTCTATTTTGTGTGCACAAGTTCCTTATTTTTGCACCACAACTTTGACTGTTGATTTGAGTAGCTAAGTATTTTTAAGTATATCTAGCTTTATTCTTTGTATGGTTTATTTTTCACAGTTTCTAGGATTAGTAAAATAATCATAAAATCATAGAATGTTAAGTTGTTGGAATGGACCTTAAGATCATCTAGTCCCATCCACCTCCCACCATGGGCAAGGACACTTCCCACTAGACTAAGTTGCTCAAGACCTTATCCAACCTGGCTTTGAACACTGCCAGGGTTGGGATGTCCACAACATACCTGGGAAACCAGTGTCTCACCAAGCTCTCAGTAAATAATTTCTTCCTAATATCTAAACTAAATTTCCCCTCTTTCAAATACCTTAAGTACCCATTACTCCTTGCCCTATCACTACAGCTTCTGACAAAGAGTCACTGTCTGGCATCCCTGTAGGCCCCCAGAGCCACTAGAAGGTTGCTGTTAGGTCTCCATGCAACCTTCTCTTATCCAGGCTGGACATTCCCAGCTTTCTCGGTTTGTCTTCATAGGGAAAGTGCTCCAGTCCTCTTACCAACTTAGGGGCTCTCCTCTGGAACTTGCTCCAACAATTCCACGTCCTTTTTATGTTGGTGACACCAGAACTATACTGAAATACAGCACTAAGCCAGGTGAGATCTCACAAGAGCAGACTAGAGAGGGAAATCACCTCCTTCAGCCTGCTGACCATGCTACTTTTGATGCAGCCCAGGATTCAGTTTGACTTTCTAGACTGCAAGCACACATTGCCGGCTCATGTTGAATTTTTCATCAGCCATCACCCCCAAGTCTTTCTCCACAGGGCTGCTCTCAGTAACTTCTCCACCCAGCCTGTAGGTGTGTCATGGGTTGCCACAATCCAGTGGCGATTGACTTGCACTTCTCTTTGTTGATCTTCAGAGGGTTTACAGTGATCCACCTCTCAAGCCTGTCAAGGTCCCTCTGGATGGCATCTCTTCCCTCCTGCATGTCAACTGCACCACCACAAATTTGCTGCCCCTGGAGGACACCACTCATCACTGGTCTCCACGTGGACAACGAGCGTAGAATATTCTAATCTTTGCATAGAATAGAACCATAGGTGCTTATTCTTAACATAATTTCTCCTGTTACAGAAAATCTCTTCAATATCCTATTTATCAATAATTCTTTGTATGTGATTAGTGGGGTATCTCACAGTGCAATGACTTCTTCTTTGACATCTCACTGCTGCCAGTACCAGAAAGGCTGTAAAAAAAAAAATGCAGTGACTGGTATAGTGTTGCAAATGATACCAAACTCACTCAGGTTCTAATTATCTAAAGTACATTTAGTTGTCTGAGCAGACACAGTTAGATGTGAATTCATTCTTGGTTACTGTGGGTTAAACCTAATGCAACTTCACAGAAGCCTTTCATTTATGATGCTGTAACACAAAATGAACTATGACCTCTGTACTCATAAAATCAAATCGTTCATCTCTAAAAATGTTGCCAAGCATTGCATGGGAAACATTGCAAAATCAATAGTCTTTGTAACATTACTGCCACTTAACAAATCATACCCAGACCTCACACAAAACATCCCGAAATAGGCCAACATAGAACTTTTATATCAGAAAATGTGTAATGCAGAGGAACTGCAGAAATGAAACAAGTGCTGGTAAATTTAAATGTGGATGTAATTCCATTGTGACAATTTTTTTTATGGACTCCTTCAGTGTTATTCAAACTCAAAGACCTAAAACTGAAATGTCTTGATTCAATGTTTTTAATTTGTTTTAAAATATTGAGTCAAGTACTGTTTCTTTAGCCTTTATCTACCACTTCTGCTGTACAGCACAAATCTAATGGAAGTTATGGAGAAACTAGGTAAGTATAGTATGGCATAGCCACAAAACATATAAATATGTAAGCCTAGGGACTTAGGCTGATGTGTGGTTGCATAGATCAATAGGATACATAAAATCAGCAAAAAACAGATGTAAGGTTTATGGAACAAACATAACTTTTCAGTCTTGCTGGCACAGTGATTAAGCTTAAAGATGCATGCCAGATTTATAACTGTGCTGAATGTACCCTCTAGTGTATACACAGTATATGTTAGCTGTACTTAGTAGTGCTTAAAATGGTCCAGATTGTGGCAGAGCAGGGAACAGGGCAACATAGCTTGGAAACTGCAAGTGGGTCACTGCATATTTCCAGCTCTCCCTCCAGAGAATATCCATCCGCCTGGCTGGCTGCCCTGCTGCTGCCTGCCCAGGAGCAAAAGAGACAGGATGGCTACTGCAAAAGGTGAAGAGAGCCTCAACCCCTGCTTCCATGAGCCTATTCCTAAAGAAAAAATAAGAGAGAGAGGAAACAGAAAGTGTCTAACAAAGCAGTTTAACTCCTTTTTAGTGGCACAGAGCAAAGAAGGATGGGGCCCACAACGCAGGAAGCAGAAGAAGCATCCAATCAGCTGGTGCTGAAGGACTAGGTGAAGGGAGCAGATGGGTCTGGGACATGGACGAAGATGCAGTTGCATGCTGGTAAGATATATAAATGCAGTGATGATGATGGATTCTCATAGACTTTTTTTTTCAGGCTACTTTAAACACTGAGTTACCTACTTTAAACATATACCCCAGTCACCCTATCCCCCTTCTCCCTACTTCAGTTTTCTCTCTAGATCACTAAATCAGTGCTCCATTAGTATCTGTAGGAAATAGATTGCTATCAAGGCAGCTGAAAATCTTCTTCTTCCAAAGGTGTGCAAGTTTAAGTTTCATATTCAGTCTCTTGAGCTTTTCCTCTGGCTCCTGTGCACTGTTCCACTTAATCTGATTTTCTGTCTTAGTGACTTTTATTGCTGTTATATTTTACATCAGGACACTTATTTATGACTCAGTCATCATAGTCATGGTTAAATACTGGTAGTGTTCACCATATTTATGCAAGAAGGGAATCAGGAGCTTACTGTTCAGGAATACCAATAATAACATGATGGGTTGAATTATGCCCCCAGTGAAATTTGCTGGCATAGTGAAAATTGCATGCCTGTCAACAAGTAGAAAGTCTGTCTCTGCACTCAAAATGCAGAGGGCTATTGCTTTCTACTGGTAAATGAGGCAGCTTGATGAACAGCCTCTCATTAGCAGGAGACAAATCCCCAAATACATACCTCAACAGCAGCTCCTAATGGATCCCCAGATGCCTGGGACTTTGGAAAATATTGGATGTTTTTATATTTCTGTTGCTGCAGGGCATTAAAATTTGTATTATTCTTAATACAATGGAAGCAAAGTTAGCGTGAGGGACAGACTTCACTCACAGAATCACAGAATCATAGAATCTTAGAAATGTTAAGGTAGGAAAAGACCTTTAAGATCATCAAGTCCAACGACCAACCCAGCACTACCATGTTCACCACTGAACCATGTCTTCAAGTGCATTATCCACAAAATTTTTGGACACTTCCAGAGATAATGACTCCACCACTTCCTTGTTCCAATGCTTTTCAACCCTTCCAGTGAAGAATTTTTCCTAGTATCTAATCTAAATTTCCCCTGGAACAACTTGAGGCCATTTCCTCTCATTCTGTCACTTGCTACCTGGGAGAAGAGAGTGACACCTGCATTAGTACAACCTCCTTTCAGGCAGTTGTAGAGAGTGGTAAGGTCTCCCCTGAGCCTCCTTTTCTCCAGGCTAAATACCCCCCAGCTCCCTTAGTTCCTCTTCATCAGTCTTGTGCTCCAGACCCTTCCCCAGCTCTGTTGCCCTTTTCTGGACATCTACAGCCCCTTAATGTCTTTCTTGCAGTGAGAGGCCCAAAACTTAACACAGGATTCGAGGTGCAGCCAGTGCAGAACGTAAGGGGATGATCACTGCCCTGGTTCTGCTGGCCACACTATTCTTGATAGAAATCAGGATGCCATTGGCCTTCTTGGCAACCTGGGCACTCTGCTGTCTCATATTCATCCACTGTTGGCCAGCACCCTTGGGTCTTTTCCTGTCAGGTAGCATCCCAGAGACTCTTTCCCCATTCTGTAGCTATGCCTGGGGCTGTTGTGATCCAAGGGCAGCTCTCAGAACTGGCCTTGACCCATCAATCCAGCTTGTCCAGATCCCTCTGCAGAGCCTTCCAGCAGATCAATGTTCTAGACCAAGCTGGTGTCATCTTCAAACTTGCTGAGAGTGCACTCAAAGCCTTCATTCAAGTCATCGATAAAAGGTAGTAAACAGGGGTGGCCCCGATACTGAGTCCTGGGGTACACCACTAGTGACCACCACCACTGTCTGGGCCTGGTTATCCAGACAACTAATTCCAAAAAACACAGGAGACTACCCAGATATTTTTCCAGTTATCTAAAGCCTTGCACTGGTGGGCTGCACTTAGGTTGTTTTTACTAACATTTTTGTAGGTGTCATACAGTATAAATAAAATTAGTCTCAATTAACTGATTTTAGAATTTATCTTGACACATTATGTATTGTTCCAAAATTGCATGAATACACATTACATATATGTTAAGTAAAGATATACTGCAATACATAACTTGAATATTTCATAATGTACATGTACGCTGATGTTTAATTTAGTTTCTGCTTGTCACACAAAGTAAAAATGCATTTATTTTATTTAGAGAGACTCCCTGATAAACAGCTAAGTCAGCTGAAATTTGTCATTTATTTTTAAAGTAAAGCCAGTGCTCCTTCTGCTCCTGTTTATTCTTTATTTATATATACAGATATAGTTATGCCTATGTGTCTGGATGAAACTAACTGCATTTTCCTGTGATTGTGAGCTTTAAAATTCTGCCATCTATATTTTGCTTCTGTGATGTCACTTCAGGGACATTTTATGTTTTCAGTAAACATTGCCTTGAGGTTCTTGAAAATATACTGCTTCTTTAAACCAAGATAGAACAGATGGAAACTTCACTGCTTAAACAAATGGCTACAATTTTCTTCAGGGCACAAAATAGTATCATGAACTTGATGAGAGCTTAAGAAGCTTCCAGAAGCTTTTAGTCTTCCTTTGATGGCTGGATGATTGACTTCACAAATTTTACTCAAGAAACATTTTTAAAAATCCCTTTGTGTCTTTCTGTGTTTTGGTTTTTTTTTTTTTTTTTCTCCTTGCTTTAAAGCAGAACACTGGTATTCCCGATTCAAATGACCTTTTGGATTAAACTGTTATAAGAGAGATTTTGCATGACAATACATTTTCTTGTTAGCTGTTGAAATTCCAGTGCCTGTGCCACAACCTAAACTATTTCAGCAGACTTCACATTATTCAGTTCCCAATTCTTGCAATTTAATCCGGTGCAAAAGTTCTGTGAAAGAGTGATATGAACTGCCAAAGAAAAAGTTGCATTTTTGTAGCAATTTTTATCCTTGAAATGATACACAGAACTTACTCTTGTCTATCCTACACCAGTCAGAAGCAGGACTATCATTTTCCCATAATGTACATTAACGTAAATCACAACATATTCTCTGAGTCAGGGTCTTTATTGATCTCAGTTCAGAACATGCTTGTATCTTTGTGTGAGAGAGAGAATAATCTTAGTGCTTTTACAGCTGTTTTAATTTAAACTCTACTGATAGAACACATCTGTAATAAGGTCTGTTCGAAGAGTTCCCAGCTCTGACAGTTATCTGTAAATTAATGTTAGTCATATACTTGTGCTTGTTTGGAAAATATGTACAACAGACTAAAGCAGATAACAGAAGTCACATCTGCTGAAGGATACTTGAAGAATGCACAGACAAAGGTGAGCCTTTGTTCCCAGTCTCTAATCCTTGCAACACAGTCATGGTGCTACTAATGCAGGCAATAATAAGGTATGGAGTTTAGTTAGAAAAATAAGCTCAGTATGTGTCTGTGAGACAGTTGTAATGAGACTGATTCCCTATGGCCTAATCTCTAAGTTACCTTTATGGCACTGTATGCACTAACTTGGTTTTGGCAAAGGTTCAGCCTTGCATTTTTTGCACCCACAAAACATTTGCTGAAGGTCTGTACAGTTCTTGTTCTCTTGGCATTGCTTCAGCACCTGCAAAATACTCAAACGTGGATGAGTTCTTAGCATCATACAGAGCAGATTTCTCAGGTGAGAGTAAATCTTACACATGAAATGTATTTACCTTTGTTAGTAAGTTTTGAATGTGAGTAGGGCAACATGGCAGCTAGATATACCACCTGTACTTGGATCCTGCAGTCTCGCTTCTTAGAACTGACAAAGCCAAGACAGCTGTGCAGTGCCTCAGCTGTGTTTATAAACCAGGACCTCAGTGTGGTGTGAAAACAGAGCAAAGTGACTCTGAATGCAAGTGTTTACACAGGAGAAAGCAGGAAGGCACAAAGGGAGTAAGTACAGTCACTTTGTTTAAAGGGAGCTGCTAAAAGCACGAAAGATGAAGTGGAGGAAAAGATAGGTAAGGTTGTTTGGATACGTAACCAGTGCATAGGGGAGAATGGCAGCATAAACTGACTATGACAATGTGGTCTCTCAGAACCCCTAGGATTACAGAGAACATGATCTGTAAAAGAATGTGAATATGAAATAAGTTACTGATGCTTAATGAAGTAGTTGTAAGCTATTGTAAGAGCTATTTAGCCAGGTGTTTGGCTGTCACTGCAATGGCATTCTGCATGGATAGCAAGAGGACAAACTTCATTTATTTAGGGCAACAGAAAAGGATATTGTAAGAACTGAGTCATAAAATCATGTTATTCTAGATGAATTTTAGCTATGAAGATGAGACTTTAACCAGTAAAAAAAAAAAAAATCATGAAGTAACTGAGCATGAACACTGAAGACCTGCAGATAAGTCTGTGACAGTGCTTCAGCTGTGACTCCAGGTGATGGGCAGTTTGATGATTTCCACACTGACAAAGACAGTAGCTAAAAGTTATGTTGGATAAAGATAAACTAATGTGAGTTTAGCCATTTTTGAGCTCTAGCTTTGACTACTCTCGCTGTCAGATGTGGGAAGGGGGCTGAGATTTTATTTCAGCAGATTTGTGCTTATTTATACCACGGGATTATCTGGTTTATTAAGATAAAAATTGGATAGTGTTAATCTTCCCTTTGAAGTGCCTACATGTAAGTTCTGTACCGCATGAACAACAATTCAATCCTACTAAAACACATTAATACTAATATACACACACTTTTGTGTATAACAAATGAGACATAAGGCTCTACTATGCATAGCATCTTCAACAGTATCTCTGAGTGTTCCTTTAAAATGTCCCATAGTAATAATCTTCACTATTATTCAACAGTTAATTTGACTTTTTCTTTAACTCAGAAAGGATCCCTTTTCCAATCTTAGTTTATGTAACAGCATATTAAATACTCCAGAGTGTAGTGATTCTTTGCTTTATGCCTCAATTTTGCTTAGTCTGTTCAAAGAGAATAACAATATTCTCTTCACTTGTAGAATATTTTGAGACTAGTTGAAAAGCACTATGTAAGATGTAGGCTCATCATTAGCAGCTTTTTCCATACATCACAATTGCATTTGCACATAAGGGCAAATGTCACAGAAGATGAGTTTGTTTCTCATCTATTTAAAAATCTTATAATGAAGTACAGAAAGGAGAGTTTATATTGCAGTTTAGGCACAGGAAAAAAAAAAGAAAAGAAAAAAGGGAAAAAAACCCCAAACTTATTCTAGATCATGTACTTATTTCCTGAAATGTAGCCAAGTCCTAACACTAAACTTTCTGGTTTACCAAAGCCAAGTCTCAGCCATTGAAAAAATATTCAATAGTCAATGTTGTAATAAAAACTTCACTTCCATTCTGAAATGCTATCTTTTCCTCTTTCTTATCCATCATAATTTACCATCATCTGAAGACCAGACTCACAATTGCCTGTGTGCAAAATGCCAAGTCAAATAAGCATTTTGGGTTGTCTAAGTTGAATGATTGAGGCCTTATGGAATAAACATTTATTCCTCCAAAATCTAAAGAAATTAATTGCTTCGAAAAACAGACTAATTGAAATGATATTCCAAAGAATATATAATAATGGATTTTATATTCATTCTCCTTCAGTCTGCTGCCTGCGTGAGAGAGCAGCAGAGTCATGTGTGTAGGTGGTGATGACAGAAGGAATAGAAAGGTGGCAAAAAAAAGCCCGGGTTTTTTTTGTGTTTTTATTTAAAATGGAAATCCAAAATTCAGTTTTATGGAATAATCACAATTGATTATACTGCCTTTAATTTGTGAAGACTGCTAAATGTGTCTCAGAGAGAATTATGGGATTTATCCAGGATTGAGGAAGTCAATGAAAGGACAAGTGGGTTAGGTTTTCTTGGTCCGTTTGAAAAAAAAAAAAAAAAATAAAAAAAAGATGACTTCGAATACTGTGTAGAGGGTAAAGAAATTAATATCATCAAATTGCCAATCTAGATTAATATCATCAAATTGCCAATCTAGTACCTCTAGCTGCATGCAATAAAAAGTAATTTTCATTACCTTTGTACAAAAGCTTGTCAATAACAATTATACAGCCTTCAGAGCCTATTCCCATATTACCTGCCATGTGTGGATGCATCAACCTACTCAACACTACCACAAAGCCTTCCTCACAAAGCAAATGTCCTCATTATATTCACATCCCCCCAAACCCATTTTCCTGCAGAAACATGACAAAAATAGAGTTTTCACTCTTTAAGAATGAATTAGTTAGGAAAGCCAAATCCCACTATATCTCTCCAGCATGGAAGTCTACTCACAGCTGTGTCTTGCTGTCACTCTAGGCAACACTCACACTTTTTATCCAAAGGCAACAGTCATTCCAAGGGCATTTCTGACTGTTCCTGTTGTATTAAGTCTTTGTGTTGTTGGGAGACCTTCTTTAGAGAAAGAGGCCAGTGGTACTTGCTCTGAGACTGCCAAATGGGATAAGAATTCCTTCATTCCTCATGAAATGTGTGGACTAATTTTGGCCCTTCTTGTCTTCCACAGTGGCATACAAAATGGTGGAAAAAAATTACTTGCATCACTGCAACAAAGACTGAGGGCATGTTTGGGACCTCTCTTTAGGACAACCATCACTTTTTGTTGGGGCCTCTCTTTAGGACAAACATCACTTTTTTTCAGAGGCAGGGAGTGGGTAGGAACATTCCAGTATTCATCGTGTTATTAAATACTGATCAGGTTGTTTTTTCTTTGAAGGATAAGAAATTTTGACCATAATGTTTTTCATTTTATGTTGCATTGTAATAAGCCATTCATCAGCCAGCCAAGGACTCAAGTTCATCAAAGAAGGAAGTAAATAATAACAATTAATCTGTCCAGTGTTACTTAATAATAGCATGAACTGCTCCATGGAGCCAGGAGTAATTGCCACTAAGTGTATTATACAGCAGCCGAGGAAAACTGATTTATAAACCCAGCTGTCAGGCTGCAATCTAATAGTGACTGCATCATGTTGTAGAAAGCGGCAGTAATTTGGGAAATGACCCTGCTGAATATTCTGGAAGAGAGCCTGTTGTTATGAGTAGCTACATCTACTCTACTCCTATACCACCCTCAAGAGCTGCCCCCTAACCCTGACAGATGCTCTTAATTTCTGCTTCACACACGTACTTCAAATGTAAAGTCCTTACGTCAGTTCTTCTGCAAGATTTTGCCGGCTGCCTTTTTGCTGCACAGGATCTGTATCTGCCACGGACTCTCTGATAACTATCACCTTCTTTGTTCCAGACCTATCGAAAAAGGGCATCTTTTGGCATCCTGATGTGGCATGGACCAGTACAGTTCGCTCAAAACAATTTTGAGTCCTTAAGGTACAATAGAAATGCCATTCTGTTTCTGGTCTATGATAGGAGGAAATCCTTTCTCTAGAGCAAGACTGTCAAAGTCCAGCAGAGAGTGAATAGTATCACTTGGAAATTAGCCATGCCAGACTCTTAGGCAAGATGGCATTAACATTGGATGCACCTCCTCTGCCTTTGTCTGTCCCTATCAAAGGTTTTATCTCCCATCCTTCCTTCCAGCCCTCTTCTCACAATTCCCTTTGTGGACAATAGTCTGAAGCCCTAGTCTCCTCTGTGCTAGATGGTGATTTGGGTTCTTTGGCCAATTGATTGTCCCTGAGTATTCCTGGCTGCTGTCACTGGGAGCAGCACTTCCTTGTCATCAGTCACTTTGCTTTGGCACCTTCTTCAACTCTCCTTTTACAGGCTGGGGATTCTCCCATGTGGAGTGTTACTTTTCCCTGGAAGGGCAGTCCACTCAGGGCATAAGCATGATCGCCCATATTTTCTTTACCTTCCAGATCAGAATGTACTTCCTTTGGAGAGAGCCTATAGGTCTGCCAGGGAAAGAGTATCTGTGTGTCTGTGTATCTACCTAGACAGATCCTTCCTGTCTAGCAAACTCTGAGCTCCTGGAGGCCAACAGCACTTAGAGCAAACTGTACTCTTGATGGCACAGGTTTACAGAGACCTGATGTCCTGTAGACCTTGTCTACTGGTAAAGACCAAGGTCTAACAGCTGAACCTGGACTGCAAGAGGTCTTTTGTGCAGCTGCAGTCTCCCACCAGCTTCAGGGCAGAGGAACCACTTCAGTATCCTTAAATAGAAATCTGTGGCCTGTCATCTGTTTTTACTGTCTGACCTATCTTTACCAGCAAGTAGTGACCTGACAGCGTGTGGTCTCCTGGTAAGAAGAGGTCATCTATACTTATTGACTTAACTGTAGCCTTCCTGTACAGGGTGTTTAGAAAATGGGTGTCCAAATAGGAGTAGCTGACCAGTAAGGGCATTTCAGAACTTTTTAACAATATGATTATAATCTTATAGGCTCACCACAGTGCAAATCAGTGCATCATTTTTACAGTCATGGGTGGGCAGACTACAATCACTATGTCATCCTTCCAGAGCAGTCAGGTCTTCAGTGGCACAGCTGGCATCTTTCCTGACTGCTGCGAATTGGCATATGATAGCACATGAATGGTACAAAACCTGCAGCTTCTGAAGAGCCACAAAACGTAATTTGGCAACATGTCCTGGTTAAGTGGACTGCAAAATCCATGAGCATCTGTCTGGGAGCTCCTTGTCAGAAAGCCAGGCCAAGCACAACTGAGGGTGAAAAAGACAGCTGAGCATAGGAACTGAAGTTTGGAAGGTACTCCTGTGGCTGACCAGCATGAACAGTTGACAAATTTGAAGTTGTTTCTACAAAGCAATGTGAACGTTTTCCTTTTAAAGGTGGTATTACAGAGAACTAATGAAGGACTACAGTGCCATTTTTAATGACTGAAAATAGGTAAGTATAGATCTCTTTGCTTATGGAGACAGAACATACAGAAAGGCAATGCAGTCATGGCAGTGTGACTCATCTGTGATAATAAGGAGAAGAATAACATACTTTTCAGACAAGCCAACCTTATCACTGTTATTCTCAAACAGAAGCAAACTTTCTGAAGCTTAATTTGCAAAAGAAGGAAGTTTCTTGCTTTCTGATGCATCATCAGGAAAACGTTGGATTTTTTTGAGTTCTACCAGCCTGAATAGATAATATGATATCTTTCATTGTGACTGTTTTGCAAATATCTCATTGGTTACTTCACCTAAGTACCTTCTTGGTACCTTCAGTTGTTTCTTGTTAATGATGCGTTTTGCTCCAGTTCAAACCAATTTTTACCCAGCTTTACCTATGTGCCCATGCTGAAGTCCATGCTAAGACACCAGTGTAGGGTATATTGGCAGGAAGTTAGAAGAACTCATTTGCATTCCCAATTCTGCTGATAACCAGGTATATGACCCAAAACACCAGTTCCCAACTTCCCTTACACACTCAGTCTTTAAAGCAAAGTTGACAGTGTTAGACACAATGTTTTTCTCTGTCTAGTATTTGCAAGTATTATACATACTACTAACATAATACAATTTGGGAAAGTGTTAAAGGTTTCCTGCCCTCTGCTTCCTCATTTTTTTGTGCCATTCAAGAGACATCATATAGATACAAATCCTCCAGTTTTCTATGTGTGGTTTCTTATATGAGAATACGAGATGTATATGCCTATTGACTTACCTATCTCTTATCAATTGCTCCCTCATGTGGGGATCTGTTAATATTATGAATAGTTAATATAACACTCTCTTTTTTTTTTTTTTATGTACCATACAAAATCAAGAGTTTAATAGCTGAGGATCCATTTTTCATACAATTATGTGAATAATTGGGTCTCATAAATGTTACTGTTCATTCCTCTCAAGTGAGACACCCTGTTCCACAGCAGAAGAGATGTTTTGCAGTACTTACTGGTCTGGGAAGTCTGTAAAGCAAGCAGTAACAAGAGCATTAATGTCACTACGTACTGTATTTAGGACAACAGTGTGGCTACTCCTGCGTGTTTAAAAATGGATATTTCCTGTATATGTGACACCAAATTGTGGGTGCCCCAGTGAAAGTTCCTGGCCTCATCATTCCCATCCCATGTGCATATCTGATGATGAACAATAGTTGGTATGAATTTTTGCATTCCAGTCTCATTATCTCAGTATATATGAGAGGGATTGTCAAATTTCACTGGGAAAAAAATGCCACAACTGTAACATTTGCTGCAAGCTGTAACAGCATGTCTCGTGAGCAGGTAGGATAAAACACAGAGCTGGAATGACCTGCCAGGAGATGAGTATAATTTAGTCATTATTTCTGATTAGTGCTGCTCTGTGCCCACTGGATCAAGTCCTCACAGAGTCACCTCTGACTGATAGCACCGATCCACCCTCCATCATACCCCTGTATCTTAAGCAAGTAAAAATGGGCTAATCCTGCCAATGTTGATGTCTCAGAAGGTTTATCAAATCATAGAATCATAGAATGACTTGGGTTAGAAGGGACCTTAAAGATCATCTTGTTCCAACCCCCTTGCCATGGACAGGGAAGTCGCCTGCTAACCAGCATGTCCAACCTGTTCTTGAACATTTCCAGGGCTGAGGCATCCACAACTTCTCTGGACAACCTGTTCCAGTGCCTCATGACGCTCACTGAACAGAATTTTTCCATATTTAATCTAACCATACCCTTTTTAAGTTTAAAGCTGTTCCCAAATGTCTTACCACTACATGCTCTTGTACAAAGTCCCTCTCCAACTCTCTTGTAAGTTCCCTTTTTTAACAGAAGGTTGCAATAAGTTCTTTCCCTTAAGCCTTCTCCAGTCTGAGCCACCCCAAATCTCTCAGTATGTCTTCATGGGAGAGGAGTTGCACCCCTCTCAACATTTTCATGGCCCTCTGAACTCAATCCAACAGGTCCACATCCTTCTTATGCTGGAAGTCCCAGAGCGGGACACAGTACTCCAGGTGGATTCTTACTGCAGAGTAGAGGAGGAGAATCATAGTATCACAGAATTATAGAATGACCTGAAGGGACCTTAAAGATCACCTAGTTCCAACTCTGTGCCCTGGACAGGAACACCTTTCATTAGACCAGGTTGCTCAGAGCTCCATCCAGCCTGGCTTTAAACACTTCCAGGGACAGGGCATCCACAACTTCTCTGGGCAACCTGTTCCAGTGCCTCACCTACCTCACAGTAAAGAACTTTTTGCTAATCACCTCCCTCGACCTGCTAGCCATGCTTCTTTTGATGCAGCCCAGCACACAGTTGGCTTTTGAGGAGGCAAGTACACACTGCTGGATCATGCTGAGCTTCTCATCTACCAACACTGCTGAAATTCTTCTCCGCAGGGCTGCCCTCAAGCTATTGTCTGGCCAGCTTGTACTTGTGTTTGGGATTGCCTGGACCCAGGTGCAGGACCTTGCACTTGGCCTTTTTGAACTTCATGGGGTTTGCACCTGCCCACCTCTCAAGTCTGTCAAGGTCCCTCTGGATGGCAGCCCTACTGTGTGCAAACTGTACCACACAGCTTGGTGCCATCATCAAATTTGCTGAGAGTGTACTTGATCCCAGTCACTACACAAACATGTTGAACAGCACTGGTTACAATATTGGCCCCTGAGGAACACCACTCATCACTCACCTCCACTTGGACTTCAAGCCATTGACCACAACCCTTTGAATGTGACCATCCAGCCAATTCATTACCCATCAAGTGGTCCATCCATTAAATCCATGTTTGTCCAGTTTAGAGACAAGGATGTTTTGCAGGAAAATGTCAAATGCTTTGCACAAGTCCATGTAGATAATGTCAGTTGCTCTTCCCTTATCCATCAATGTTGTAGCCCCATCATAGAAGCACATCAAATTTGTCAGGCACAATTTTCCCTTAGTAAAGTCATGTTGGCTGTCATAAATCACCTCTTATTTTCCATGTGCCTTCAAATAGTTTCCAGGAGTATGTGGTCCATGGTCTTTTCCCTTTTTAAAAATGGGGATTATGTTTCCCTATTTTCAGTTTGTGGGAACTTTATTACCACAACTTCTCAAATTCAACAGATAGTAGCTTAGGCACTTATTCTACCAGTCCCCACAGGACTTGCAGATACAACTCATCATGTCCCATGGACTCATGCACCTTGAGGCTCCTTAGAGGGTTCCTCTTCTGCAACTTCATAAGGTTTAGCTTCAGTCTTGCCTAATGGACCAACATATTTGCTTTGAATCAAAAGAGGTGATATATTTATAAAAGGCTTTTTACATGCTTGCTTTTTACTTCTCTTAAAATCTCTTTAGATTTGGATCTCTAACTTGCAGACTCAGACCCTTTGGGGCTTTACTTTTCCGTAAGTGGTATTTCTTTACAGAAGATTTGGCAAAAATTAATGAAGGCCTTTTATGCACAGCTTCACCCCATTGCATGAAACATCAGCTTTAATAAAGCAAATCTAATGAGAGATTAGATAAGAAAACCTTGAGTACTGAGGTGAACTTCCATGAGTATAGCAAACATACAAAACTTTGGCTTATAGTCAAGGTTATTGAGAGGAGACTATGTCTTGTACAAGAATATATTTGGTAGAGCAGCATTTCTATACATCTCAGTTTCTTGTATGTACTGCATACAATCATTAACTTACATATAGTGGTAGTTTATATGTACTACTTTACATATAAAGACATAAAGTAACAAGAGATTTTGATTACATTAAATAAACTTGACTCTCCTTTTTGTGTATGTTTTAAAAATGAAAAAAAATCTGATCTTTACTTTTTCCACCTGGCAAGATGTGTAACACTGACACACTGCATGGGACACTTCAGCTTTATTTATGTGATGGACAGTCTGTCTGAAAATTTCTCATAAACCCAATCTGTACATTTTATTGCTCAAGTAGGAAGGAGAAAACTCAGGATGACCTTTGAGTATCATACCTTTTCTTAAAGTCAGATTGATGGCTTCCCTTCATTTCACTCTCCTGTGCCTTTTACTCAGCAATGCATAAAAGCCTGGAATAAAATCTCCACTGTGTAATGCATAACTAATTTTATTTTTTTACTCTAAACCCTAGCAATTCAAAGCCAAGTAAACACCAGCAGGCTGCATTCACTTACACTATGCATGTTGATGCTAATTGCAGTTCCCTAAGCATTTTACATTGTTTGCACAAAATAGCATTGCTCTGCCTTCAAACAGTCAGTTCAGTGACAGCTGGAATGAGTTTATCTCATACTGCTTAGTGTCAGGTGCATTCTTACAGCTTTCCTGTCTCCTTTTGAGGGCTAATTAAGGCATTCTTCTCTCTTGTTTAACATTTACATTTAAACAGCTGCATCTCATTTGGATATAATGCAAAGATGGCACCTGGCTTTCTTTCCTGGAGTTAATTCTGGGAGCTTTTTTTTCCTCTCCCTCTCTTCCCTAAAGATCCAAAGTGGTTATTTTTGTGCTTATGTAGGGAAATGAACCGAAGCGGCTGTAAATGGAAAGAGATGCTCTTCATTCACAAACAGGGAGCATCTTCCCAGGATCCTTCACAGCTAGTCTCCTTACGATACTCTGGATGAGAGCAGAATACAAAGCAGAGCCCTTGAGCCTTTCATCATTTTTGCTGCCTTTGTCAGGCTCCGGTCACATCAGGGGCTTCTTCATTGTTCCAGTCCTTTTTGCATTTTTGGTTACTTGGTTGGCTGTTTTTCTCCCACATGAACAGAGTTTAAAGGAAAAAGAGAAAAGAAAAATAAAACAAAACCAAAAAAGAAACAAAGCCTAAACATTATGGCACTAGGAGAGCATGGTAATGTAGCCATAGCAGTTTCATTAAACTTCTTATTACATGTTAATAGGAAGGGATGTAGAGGTGCAGCCTACTCTGCCTTCAGAGGTCCACGCAGGCCCAAGTTCCCCAGGGGAACCTTATACAGAGACATGGGCAGGACTGCAGCCCAGCCTTCAGGCAATAAGCATTTTGACAGATTCAGCAGCACAAGTCACAACAGTCTTGGTGCAAGGTATGAACCTGTTGGATGTACCACCCTTTGTGGTTCTTTACACATTTGCAGACCTCCATCTTCAATTAGGTGATTTCTTAAAATTAAATAAAAAAAAAATAAAAAAGAAGAATTTTTCCAAAAAACTTTGAAAGATCCAGGGGCAAAGATCTATCTCCATGCATCTCTATGAGTTGAGCATCATCAACTTTGCTCATTTTTTTATGATTTGTTTTTGTCAGTAAAAAATTACTAGGGACATTAGATATCAATTTTGTACTTTAAAGAAAAAGTGAACTAGGATATGATAATCCAGAAAAAAATAATAGTATAAGTACATATGAGAGAATTAATGACACAGGAAAACTAGATTGTGATCATAAGTTTAAAGGCCATATGCTTATTGATAAAAGCTAATGATGTAATTTTCTTATTTCTGTGCAATTGTTCTTCATTTCTCAAAAGGAAGTGGGAAAGAAAAGCCTTCTCTCCTTGGAAAACATTATAAAAGGAAGCAAATGTACTCAGGAGGCATGTCTCACCTGTGTGGGGCCAGGGGCCAGTGGGACTGCAGTGCTGATGCTGCAGCCTTGCCCACTTGAGGACCTGGGATAACCTAGGGCATTAACAGGCCATCACTTCAGCTGCCAGCTGCTGGAGGGGAACAAGGCACTTCGCCAAGGAACTTCACAGATTCTTGATGACAGCAGAGGAGGTTGTGGAGCTTGGTTCCTGGGGATTATTTCTCTCCCTGACAGGAAGCAACCGGCCTGCAGCTTAGTCCCTCTTTGTTTCATCCCAAGCCTATCTCTGCCTTTTGTTCTTGCCCTGCAGGAACCAGAATTAATAGCCCCTCTCCATCCTTTTCCCATTCCCACACTTCTTGTCCTGATCCCTGCTCCTGCTTTGTCAACTCTAATTTTTCTAATCTAATATGATGACTCCTTGGAAAGCTTCTTTTGCCAGCCTACCAACTTCCACTTGAATCACTTTGCCAGTCCAGACCTTCCTTTCTATCTTCATCCCTCTGTCAAAGTACAGGCTGCTTGCACCGGTATGTTCTTCCTAATCACACCTCATTCTCTTCTAATTTCAGTGAAATGACTTCTCCTTCCTTGTTTGCCGTGGATTGGTTTGGAGAGATTCAAAAGGTCTTGGCATAGGGACTCACACAGGACTGGAACTATTACAGCAAAACCTGGAGAAAACAAAATAAGTCCTGCCTGAATAACACTCAGTACAGGACTGCATGCAGGACAGGACTTTTCAGAAGACTTAGCTGGGAAGCTATAGCAGGTCTCAGTGTGTGTAAATTTTATTTTTTCATAAAAGATTTGTAACTGGGCAGGGTTTCAAAAATGACAAATGGCACATCTGGTTTGGAGGCCAGATACCTTCAGCCCAAATTTCAAGTCTGTATAAAGTTATGGGACACTAGAGTATCATCATGGCTAGGCTTCGCGAACGAAGATTTACAAGGGCTCTCCCCACGCTTGCTACAAGCACGTTGGTGGCTAAATAGGCCAATGCGAGATAGGCAAGTCCGGTCACAAAAGGCACAGT
>JAWWEW010000001.1:41044896-41188929 GCA_035583185.1 Anabacerthia variegaticeps | reverse complement strand
GTATCTCCTCTTCGGGGCTCCTCTTTTACGGCAGCCGGTGGCGAGTTCCCCATAGAGCACAGTCTTAGGAAGGCGGTACACTAGAGTACCTAAAAAGAAAAAGCACCAAGGGAGTATTCATCTGACTACGTGTGAATGTCTTTATCTGAGATTGCAGTCACTGAACATTCAAAGTACTAAAGAAACAGGCAGTTCTACTACAGACTACTAAAAAGTCCAAGCACTCATTATAAAGATGTCCTAGAAGGATTATCTCACATGCAAACCTCTAAAGTACAGATATCTAATATAAGGTGAAATTGTTATCAACATTCAACTTGAGCAACCTCCTTTCCAACCACCTACTTAAAAACACCCAATGGATATTTACTGAATCACTCTATGCAGAAGAATGTGAGTCCTGAATATAAAACATTACTAGAGCATTGCATACAGAAAGCACCAAGCAATCCTAAGAAGACAAGCTATTTCTTGCAATGCAAAATTTTATTATTCATTCTTTCACCTAAAAAACATCAACCTTTTATGCTACAGTGAAGTACACTGTCTCTGAGGAAAGGGACTGCACTGAAGACAGACTGTTGGTTCTCATAACCCATTCT
Source organism: Anabacerthia variegaticeps (assembly GCA_035583185.1). Taxonomy (NCBI): domain Eukaryota; kingdom Metazoa; phylum Chordata; class Aves; order Passeriformes; family Furnariidae; genus Anabacerthia; species Anabacerthia variegaticeps. The sequence goes on along the minus strand of JAWWEW010000001.1, from coordinate 41,188,327 downwards.
GCATACATAAGTTTACTGTTTCCTCAAATATATTAATGATAGAACCACAAGGGAACTATCTACATGGATAGCTATGTAAAAACTGAAGCTTTTTAAACAGCCTGTCCTTGCACAAAGGCTTATTATCAACTTGTACAGTAGTGCAAAGTTTGGAATAAGGAGTTGGTGTCATTGCTAGATTTTACTATGAGAAAAAATGAAGAATAGGTGGTTGTCATTTTATTCTGATTTTTCCTCTGTAGGAGTCAACTCCTTCAGAACCTAACCTTGCCTCAGGAACATATTGATTTTAACAAACAAGTATCAAAAGGTGGTCTTTAAATCTCTCACTTTAATTCAAGTGATGTTAAAGTGCTTCATGGAGACTAACTGAATAATTTAATTGAATTTGAGTAATTGCATCAAATAAATGTTTTTCTGAGAATGTAAAAGCATTTCACTTGGGTTGGTAAATTTTCTTCCAGTTCAAGTTCTGAATTACAGTTTTCATGCTGTGGCTGTGCTTTACATTTTCCTCTATCCAGCCTGGCTGACATCTTTCAGTCTAATTCCTACTTTTCATTATTGATAATGGATCTTGACCTTTTCTCTCTTTCAGAAACAGTTCAGCCTGCATTAAGGTTAAAGCTGGGCAAAATAATACATGATTTGATCCATGTTAAAAAAATCATGGTGACGTTTTCTTTGAGCAGCAGTAAAGCTATTCTATGGGTCAAGATCTTACATTCCAATGAAAATTTAACCAAAAGGAACTTTTAAAAATTGTTTTTCACATGCACTAAAAGACACATTCTTGAATGTCTTTCAGTTTCTGATGCTGTCTGAGGCCCGTATCCTCCCCACACACAGCAAAGTTTGTTCTTCTCACCAGCACAGTTCACAGGGATGTCAGTGGTATAACAAGAGATCAGCTGAGCACATGCAGTACCAGAAAGAAATCGACACTGAGTTTAAGAGGTATTTTGTCCTTTCTGTGACTGTCTTTCAGCCGCCTGAGTTATATGGAGGGAGAAGCAGGTTTTGCTAATACAGAACAGCAAAAGCAAGATGAGAAAAAAGGAAGAAGGTGGGAGGATATTCAAGCGTGATGAGAAACAGCAATTTGGGTAGAAAAGAATCTACTTTTAGGAGTTACAGGGAAGGAAATTGGTCAGGGAGAGGCAGAACAAATATTGGACAGGTAAACTGGGACTAAAACCATTGGAGTGATTCTAGAGCTAGCAACTGATGAGGGTAATAGGATATATATGTGGTAGGGGGGAGACAGAGATAAAAATCTCTGGCACTTCTTCCCCTCTGAAAAAATACAGGGGCAAATGGTCAGAGAGTGCCAAGGAGGTTAATAAAAGCCACAGAGAAACAAGAAAGCAGATGAAGAGAGTATGGTGGAGTAAGACAATTATAGGGCTTGGGCTTGGAAGAAGATATTAAGGTCAGTGATAACACTGACAGGAGCAGGAGGATGAAGGTTCCATAAACCAGGAGATCTATGCAAAGATCAGGAACTTCTGTGGTGTTATATTATGGTGACCTATAAGGATGATTGATTCTCTGGAGGCAAGTCCCTTATCTGAAGTCTTGTGATGAGTTCTGCTTTTCCTACAGCAAAAATGACACAACAGTGAAAAGGTGGTTCCAGAGAAAATGACTTTCAGCAACTGAGAAAAAATGAAAAATAAATGTGACTCTTTATTTTACTGTCAGATAAAGAGAAGATAAATAAGAAGGTGCAAAATAAAGACATGAAAACTAATGAGGAGCAGTCAAGTGGTAAATTGAACACTGCTCTGTGCTTTCTCCATTACTTCTTTGTAACAGGGGGACATCTGAGGAAAGGCAGCAAATATAAAAACAGTACAAGGAAATGTGCTTTTTTCTGCTTGGCCTCCAGAACATCTTCTCATGAGGCTGCAACACACCCAGAAGTTCAGTATGACTCAAAAAGGGATTGAATATTTGCATGGATGAGACCATGCAAAGTCACAGACTTATAAACTGTAAAAAAAATTTTTAAAATTGGAAATTATAGAAGACCCCTGCCTCAGGATATCTCCCAGCTTTAAATGAAACAATGAGAAAGAAGCTTCTTTCTTAGGAGCAGTTTGTGAGATTTCCAGTCTCATATAACTCAAGACAACTTTAGCATATAATTAAATTAAATTTTTAAATTAAATTAACATTAAATAACTTCTCTCTTTTTGATGATTCTCTGAATTTATTGTCAATAGTTACATACTCTTTTAGCTGGCTGTCCCTCACATGCACATTTCTGGCTATGTTTGGACAATCCCTGTGATGTGCCAGTCACTGACTGACAATTCTTAACTAGATGTAGTTTTACAGAGTCTACTGGCTCCTGGTGACTCTTGCTAGGGATGGGCCTTAACTCACCATTCAAATCTGGCTTATACCCAGAGTCACAACTGCTGTTGTTAGCACTCTGAAATAGGTGTTAATCATACGTTCATTCAAAATCTGACCTCTCTCACTTAAATTAGCACTGGAGACCTCGTGCTGGGTGCAGACTGTTACACAGCCATCTACTGTGGAGGGTGCCTCTGCCTTACTCTGGGGAAAGCTTAACACTGCTGCAGAAAGCACATTGGCCTAGCAGGCTCCTTGTTGGTATCCATATTGCAACATATGGCAAAATTCACAGTAGGAATAGACAGCTGAGGACTACCACAGAAAAACATTATTGGAGTTACCCAGTCTTTATAAGCCTGAAATTTCAGGGGCTCAGATTCAGCAAAGAACTAAATAATGTGAGCTCTAGGAACTGTACATCCTTAAATACTTTATTAAATCAATGTCTTTCATTTCAGGTTTCCTGCCTCTATTTCTAGCTGCTGCTTGCACAATAATGAAATTAGAATATTCTTTTCTGCTGAAAACAAGCCATTCAGTGCTTCAGAATGATATATGGACTCCTCAGAGTGTGCCAGTACAGAATCTTCTGTGGCATTAGAGACAATACATTCCATCCAAGTTCCAGAGGGGTGCCTGTGCTAGTGTTTCAGTTTAGAGGAAGAGTGAGATTTTGAAGCAAATTGCCTATTTTCTCTTTTTGTTGTGCTTTGATTTGCACCACAAAATGGTCTCAGAGTGCATGACCTGGATTCCTTCTGGATGAAACTAACCTGGAAGCTGTGCCCCTTGGAGTGTACTTAATGCACTCCAGCTGTAAAGGACATGCAGATCACAGGACAAGTTTAGTCCTAATATAAAGCTGCCGAAATGTGCATATTGCAGATGTCACCCCTAAACATCAACTGCTACATCTATAGATCTTACTTGTCCACATTACTTTATAATATAGACTTAGCAAAAGTCACCAAATGACACAGACAAGCATAAGAGAAATGACTATATAAAAAGTATTGTCCTATTCCTTTTTCAGATGCAATATTCAGGCAAAATTATCACATACTGATGATCTATTTTTCTTTGAATGTAGCAAGACATTTATCAACATGATACCTAACTACTGTAAAAGAGATAAAAATAAGAGTCTTCTAAAATTGTAGACACTATTTAAAGACTTTAGTTTTCATTTTTCTTCTTTTTCTTTCCACTACTTTTTCTGCTTTTTCACCTTTTTTTTTTTTATTTTTTTTTTTTTTTACAAACACTAGTACTTATGATTGCTATCAGCACTCCCTTAGAAAGGTTTAGACTGTTACACATCTAACTACTAAATAGGATCCTTGATTTCGGTACAGTGCTTAGGAGATGCAAACTGTTATGTGACTGCTAAATTTTATTAAGCTGAAGAGAATACAGATTAATAAGGAAGGCATTCTGCTCTGGGATGGAAGAGGTTGTATTAAGTTTTTATATAAAACCTTGCAGGGAAATTCTGTTTTTGTGAACTTCACAAGATCCAGTTAATTTGTTTATGTAATGCCATTGTAACCAAAACATATTCCCTGATCATCTTTATGTGATTAAACAGGTTACAGTAAAATGCTGAGGTAGATGGATGGCATAGTACTTCATAAGACAAACAGAATGGGAAATACTGATTCTCTGGAAAATAAAGAGGAGAACCTTGACTTGACCTTATTTCAGTATTGATGACACTGGATTATTATTGAAATTTTGAAGTTTTTCTTAAATACCCAATTCCTTCTTGTTCTAGTTTATTAAGAACAAATTCTAATGTTCATAGTTGCAAATACAATTAGTTCAAAAGACTTAAAATGCAAATAACATGTGAAAACCAAACCAAACCAAGATCAATTCCTTTAAAACTTTGTGATGACAGCCCAAAGAAGTTTTGGACCAAACTGTTTCTGAAAAACACTGTCCTGTTAGATGGCTATAAGAAAAGCATTTTAATTACTTTGTGCCTTCTGATTTTCTTTAGGTTTCTATAAACCAAAGCTCTGCTGTAGCTCAATATTTGACCACTTCTCACCACCTCTATGAAAGAGCAGCTGGTTATTGTCTCAGCTGGCAGGACAGATCTAGACCTATGTGGCACTGTTCCAGTTTTACCCCAAGATTCTCGCTGACACTGTGGAACCTGGAATAGACTAAAAATGACAGGAAGGATCAGACATGGACTGCACCGTACCTTTAAATTATGGCTTTTCTATATTGACAGAAAAATCCTCCAGAGAATATGAATATATGCCTAAAATATGTTGACATTTAGACAAAACTTCACAATATTAAACTGAATTGAAATATTCTCCAGATGTGTCTGCAGATAAAGCTACGCAATGTGCAAACATGCTTATTCAGTACGGAATACGTCCACTGAGATTTTATACCCAAGTACCTTTCTGTAGTTAAGTGTTTCATGGAAACAAGATGAAAGTCTCAGTATCTGAAAGGCAGAAGATAACAGTTTTTAAATTTAATGATGACTCCATTTCACCTCTGGGCTACTGGGTTTGAAAAACAGAATGCCAATATTTTTTTCTCTACAAAGAGCAACAGTCAATCTTGTTAACTGAAATGGTGAAGAATGAGGAGTATATGGCCACATATTGTACGACCACGAAAGGCTTTTTTCATACAGTCTTACAATAATACAGATCTCAGAATTTTCCAAAGCTACCCTTGCATTACGCCTTTGACTTCCAATATTCTCTTATTCTCACTGCTAAGAATGGATTGAGTAGTCTAACTCTGAACTGCTCTGACTTCACTCCAATTGAAACACTTTAAATCTGTTATCAAGTTGTTCTTAAAATTTCTCTCAGGTTAGCTAAATTGGGTGAGTGTATGATTCTCAGTGTAAAAAGAGCCTCACTGGAATCACACTGCAGGTCATTCAGGGAGCCCTTGACTGTATCTCCTTGCAGTTCTTGGCCACAGAATGGACCCTTGGCTCCCCATGCCTCATTGCTTCCCTACAGAGTAGCAATACCAGATCTGTACTCCTCCTCAGTCATACTTTCCCTGTGCATGTTAACTCCCTCAGCCATAACTGACTGCTCCCTATTCATCTGAGTCTTTTCCCAGGCTGCTGCTTTTCGCAGCACTGTCTCCCACACTCCAAGTACAGTCTGTGCTGCTTACAGTGGTGTGATCTAGCACTAAATCATTACAAGTTTCCAAAACTAATAAAAGTTTCCTAGCAAGGGCTTTTGTTATGTTCTTCTAGGAGATATCTCTGTGAATATTTAATAGGTATTAATTTTAAAATGGAATTTAATTTGCTTTTCCTGAAAAAAGTTGTGTGATCTCTGACATCAAACCTTTTATTGTTACTGTAAAAACAAACTTGAAAGCAGATAATTTGTGGTAATGTCCTGCTAATGCTGCCAAGAAATATATCCTTAAACAAATACAGATTTCATTCCAAACCTTGCTTTGGGATCTCACGCAGTCACGAGTCAGATTTTCCACATTGCTAACATCCAGGTTGTTCCAGAGGCTCAAACCTTGGATGCAGCCACGCAGCCCAAGGACCAGATCATAAAGTTTGCATTTTTCAATTGGACTGGTGCTATACCTGCCATAATGTTGTTATGGGATTTGTATCTTGGTTGATATGCTTGTCAAGAGTCTCATTGTGTGCAGCATAGCTTCTGATTTTGCAGCTTTGATCAAACTTGATATTGTGCTCTACAAATGGCTGCTTCCGGCAGCTGCTGCTATCAGTTCTTAACAGTGCTGGTGTTAGATTAGGCAAATGGGAAAAAAACATTTTCTCTCACCCACATTAACACAGCAATGTATTATAGCAGTGGGAAGTTCTTTGTGGCCTTCCAAGTGATAATACAGAAGAAATATTGGCAATTTTCTTTGAGAGTTAATTGAATTGATCTAGTTCTGATTACCACAATCTGCAAACAGCTTCTGCAAAGTATGGAGAACCTAATTATTCACAGAAGAAATGTCCTGTAAATCTGAGGTATTCTAAGCATGTGTATGGACTAAATATTCTTGCAGTTCACAACACTCTAGGTATCACTCTTCTTATATGGCAGAAAAACAAACAGAAACATCAGACACATAGAGAGAAGGAACAGCTAAAGTAAAGGCTGTATCTGGCAGACTGATGTACCCCATGCACTTCTCTTTGAAGTCTAAAGATGCGCAAGGAATTCAGAGCGTTTTAAGGAGAATCAGAGCAAGGGCACCAGGGCACCTCACAAGGCTTCAGCAAAGAACACATGGTTAAAAAAGAGGTTTCAGATTATCTCCTGCTTCACAAAGACAAGACTGCTTTGTAAAGGCAGCATCTAATGCCATGTGGTTGTGGATAAAAGAACAGTAAGTGTCATTACTACAACTAGCAACTCATCAGCTTTCTCATATGCATGCCCAGTCCTTTAATCATTATTCAGATACCATACACATACATGCTAATGGAAATTCTGCCAAAGTATAAACTGTTAGATTAACTGCTACAAAATCTTGAAAAATTAAAGCAAATGGTCTGTTCAGGAACGGTAATGTGCAAAAAAAATATCAATAACATTTGCACTGTTAGCTGAGCCAGAAAAGCCATGAGCAAGAAAACAGGAAGAAAGCCACTTGATCGTGCCATTTACTTCAGTAATATGTTCACTGTTGCATGGAATATTTTCTGAGATGCTCCTGCCATGTTACCTGCTAAGAGAAACCCACCCTAAAAGTCCTGGGCACAATATCAGGACTAAAAAGGAAGAGATTACTGAACCTGTCAGAATTTGATTAGGCAGACAAAATAATCTTTGTTTCATAGTTGAATAGCATGTTACTAATGCTCTTTCTATGGTAGAGGTTATATAAACCGGCATGGCATTTCTGCAGTCATTAGCATACTCTGTAGTGCAGGAGGGACTACCATTGCTCACAAACCTTGTATCAAAATCTTAGGGCTCTCCAGAATCTGAGAGGAAGAGAAATCTTTGTAAGTGGATGATGACAACTGATTCCAAACACTCTGTTGAAGAATAAGAACTAGCTGAACATTCAGCTGAGATCCCATTAACTTCCACCTCATCACATCTTTTAGGCTGCTACTTCCCATATTTGGTGTTTCAGACATGCTCCCATGTCAACAAGGCCCCAGTCTCCTCTTAAGCTTTACATGACTCGAAACCCTGACTCAGATGAGCCTACAAAAAGTCAAACAAAACAATATTCTTATTTTAGGAGCTTCCCCAGTAAGCTTAAAACAAATTATACCAGAATTAGTACAGCTACTACTAATAAATACCTAGGATCTGCATGACTAGAATCTCACAGAATCTACAAAATGCCAATAATTAAAGCTGCTATGAGCACACTTATCTGTGTTCTTGTATACCAGATTACTGTGGTCAACAGCAAAGAGAACACTGTTTTCCAGAAGCACATGTGGGGCGAATCTACCCAAGGCTGGCTAATTCTAAATATCTGGCCTCCCCTTATCATCAGTGAAAGCAAATAAACACTTCTGGGAGTAAGTGGTAGAATTTAGACGATTAACATAGGCTTAGTGAATTGTGCTCTAGAGCTGATTATTTCCATCTACTGCCTTGGCCCTGGAACACTGTCCTGGAGTAGAACCTTACCTTCCTCCCCTTATGCAATGATGAGCTGTTTTTAAACCGTCAAAGTCTCCTTCTCACTTCCAACTGAGATAGAACAGGACATTTGACAATAAACCTACATGTGTATGTCTTGGTAAGCTTGAAACACAGTTAGAGGCCAGTTCAGAGAAACTTTGCTCACAGCTATAACTCCTTACAGTCTGCTCTCCTCATGGTCCAAAAATATCATTCAAGTGTTTGCTTTAGAGTTTAATAACTAAGCTTAAAATAAGCTACAGAAAGGATCACTGCCTGAGGGAGTGGCATCAAATAATTTCACTCTGGGGCTTTTGGTAGTCTGTTATTCCATACAAAAGCAAAGTTTATAATAAATGTAATTCACACTGAGTTCGATGTGTCCTATTCATAACAGTAACTGGTGTGCTTTTAGTTCAATTTGTATATACCATAGCAGTCTCAATAAACACACAAACTACAAGAATTTCCTGTGCTGTAGCGAAGTGTCTAGTTAGTTCTGTAAATAACAACTTATGGTAGTGATGACAACTATTTCAACAGGATTTCCTGCAACAATGAGAGCCTGTGGAACTGACTTTTTATTTGGCTACCAAAGATGCCTTCCCACCTAATATTTCATAGGCTGACAGGGAGATCCAAGCAATTTTTTTCTTTACATTCTTTCTGGCCCCAGTGGCCAAAGCATCATCATGTGAGCTATTTTTAAACCTTTTTTAAATACATAGTTTTGTATATGCACACACATATTGCATAACCAAGGTCCATTTCAATAATTTCTTAACCTATAAGTCTCTAAAACTAGTAAAAGAAATAATTTACTTGTATTTCTTTCCTGAAAACAGGATAACTGGAATGAAAATTCAAGTTAAAATGGGACAAGATCAGGATGCTGAATCAGGTAGCATGGATTTCATCCTTTCTGCATTGAAATGAGAAAGCCAAGTAATCCAGAAGAAACAGGAAGGGAAGAGAGGATCAGAGGGGCAGGCACTTGTGATTTGTGCCATTGTGTGTTGTGAAAGAGATTCTAAGTGTCTGTCTCACTTATAGCACCTCACATTAAACTTAAAAGAGACAAAGAATCCCTCCTGACATGTTCCCTTACCTTTTGGGAAAGTGGGAACAGAACCTTTCGCAGAAAAATCTTACACCAGGTCATGGCCATTAGAAAGCACTTGGAGCTAGATTTGCTCATATCACAGCTAGAAAGAGCCCGCTAAGCTGGAGTGACACAACTGCTGTCACCTTTGATGGCACAGGGACAACAATTTCTCTCCCAGGCTTCTCATCATGAGTGCTTGCCTCCTCTTGGAGAACTCCAATGTTCAGGGAGAGCATTTTCTTACCACATCATCTCATTCTGCCTTGCTTTCCCTTCTGCAAGTTCTGCAGTACAGGATTGGATGGGAACATGGTTTCTACCAGAAGCACTGAAGTTGAGCACTCCTGACTCCTTGCAAATATGAAGTCATAGACAACATCAAGGCCTGGTTCACAGCAGGAGACCTTTCACATCCTAGAAGGGCACAAACACATTAGTTGTACACATATGAAATTTCTGCATAGGTTCGTCCTTTCCTCCTTTGCATCACTGAAAAAGTTTGGTTTTTCTGATCATTTCCAGACACTACTTTCCATTTGATGTCCAGACAGATGTAGTCTCTCTCATTCTTAATGTTCTCAACTGCTTCTTTCTGCAGCACCATTTAAGACCAGAAGATTCGCTAAAGTTCTAAAAGCAGTATAAAGAGCAGATGAATGCCCAGAGGTGAAAGGAGAGGCAGAGGGAAAAAGAGTGAATATCTGAGTTCATGGCAGCATGGTTGAAATGCTTGTCTTTAAAGTGTTTTAAAGAATACATGGCGGTCTAATGAAATTTCAGTCTTACATTTTAAGTCTTCAAATATACTAAAATAAAGACCCTTGTGTGCTTTCTGCTTTTTGTGGGGGATTTTTTTGTTGGTTTTTTTTTTTTTTTTAATTAGTTGCTCTTTTTTTTTTTTTTTCGTTTTTTTGGGGGGGGGAGGGGGAAGGGTTATGGTGGTCACTGGTATTGTTTTGGGTTTTTTCATGTAAATTGTCAGTGTACAAAGATTCATTAGCTGTCAGTGTACAAAGATTTTTCAGACAAGGGCTCACGACTATGCTATTACATTTTTTTTTTTAAACTATGTTCTCCAGGTTAATTTTCAAAGGTTGACTTGACTTTCAAAAGACTGATATTGTGTTTTTTCTTATCATTCAAACAAAGAGGTTTTTCCTCTGTCTGGACAAGTAGAAATCACACAAGTGTTCCATTCCTTTGATAGACTTTTTTAGGTGTCTTTTCTGGAAGGTTCCACCTTAAATTTTGACTTCTTGCCTTCATGGGCAAAAACTGATGTCTGGATTCTAACTGCTGACATCAGCCTTCACATTCCTTATGAAATTTATTCAGCTAATCATGCCTTTTCAGTTAATACACTTACATGGAACTAATAACATAATCAAATTAAAACACTGAGAGGTTCCTTGTAATAAAATACACCCTGTCTCACTGTGTTTCTAGGCTGACCTTGACAGTGAGGTTTTTTTCCTTAAAGTAATTAGTTAGATGGCTACTACTCCCTCCAGAAATTCTGTTCTGTTTTGCATTCAGAGGGCTGTGTGAAGCATTGCTTCAGTATTTTGCCAGTCTTTGCAAATCACTGTCCCACTATGCTTTTTCTTTTCTTCATGGATACTAGTGTAGATTAATTTCTAATGCAGATGAAAGAGTCTGGGTGACGTGAGTGGCATCGTGTCAGTGGTCACCAGGAAACTAAAGTCACAAAAACCTAGGACATTTGAAAGCCAGAAATGGCAAAGATGCATCCAAATAACAAGAAGCTGAGACATGACTGGGAATGAAAAGACAGAACTTTTTCCATGGAACCTTTCTTTTAGCCAAAAGTAAAAAATTATTATGCTGGCTAAAAACCAAAAGATACACGTTAACTTATCTTCATAAGTGTTTATGGCTACTCGAGGCCACTACAGGGAAATGAGTCACAGTCCCAATCTCTTGTCTAATCTGGACCTCCAAATTGGACCACACTTGTCGCGTTACACAAAAGGAAAAAGGAGGATGGACCACTCCCATTAGGGGTGAAGCAGGAATGGACATTTATTGAGGGCTGCATGGGACTTATATAGGGTGGGGATGGAGGGTTCTAGAACTTGGGAGGAGTCCTGGACAGAGCTTGGGTGTAACGCAACACAAAAGGAAAGGAAGGGAGGGGTTGCGACATATAAGCGAAAACTGGGGAGTGGCTAGCCTTATAAGGTGGTGGTGCAATGCACCACCGGCCAGCCAATGGGGGTTTAGGGATACTGTGACCAATCAGAACAGTTGTACAGTACACATGCAATATCAATGGAACAATAACTATTCTAACATGGCAGGTACCTGTCTACACTATTAGAACAATAAAACTTTTAAAACCCGCTAGTCCATATATTTTCCCAATCGTTCCTCGTTAAATGCTGGTCTTCGCTTGTCCTTTTCACTCCGTTGTCCTTCAGATGGTTTAATGTGCTAGCCATACCCCAACACACACTTTCCATGAAGAACCATGAGGGAAGACCGTCCCTCACAGACATCGTATTGTGCCTCAGAGTCACTGAAATGGTGAGGCTGTCAGGGAATGTAGACGGGGATAACCAAATCTCTACCCTGAGGTTCTGTGGCTACAAAACATTTCAAAATATTTCATATATTCAATATGCTTTTCTATCAAGGGATTTTTATGATTTTTTTCCCAAATGGAAGACAGTGATATTTTCCATGGTGAAACCTATTTTACTATATAAAGAGTTCCATCATATTTTTTGTCTCACAATCTTAGTCCATTTTCCCCCTTCTCAAATTCCTTATGGGGTAAGGGCCTTGAGAAGGGAGAATATGAACAAGGCTCTTATCAGCTTTATGCTGCTTATACTACCCCAATCAGATTCTCTTTTTTTGTGCAATAGAACATGCATTTTCTTTAGCAGCTGCTATTACTTCCAGCTGAGGGTCTTTTAGAATTATATTAGACCTCAAAGAAGCTACATGTCCTCATGTAAGTTAAACTTAGTATTTTACACTCTTGTAGAGAAATCTGCAAAGTAATAATTATCTATAAGTATATCCTCTAGAAAATCAGTTTTATGTAGCATCAAGCTTTAATTTAAAGCATCAAAATGTGATATTTTAGAAAATTCTATCAGGCTGGACTTAGAAAAGCAGTACCTTTAGCTTGCAAAACTTGGGGCTAGGAAGTACATCTCATTCTTTTCTTTCTTCTTTATAAATCTTTTTATTTTTAGAATAGCTCCTAATGTGTGACCCCATCATCTAATGTTACATAACCTGAAACTAACTCTTTTTTGTATTTATCATCTCCAGCCAAAGACTTGAGGAGTGCTCTCTGCTGTTGGATCTGCAATGTAAATGACCTTTCTTCTTTTCCTGTGCTGAATTTCTGATACAGTTGGCGTAAGCTCAGTGCAGGCAAGAGAATAGCAATCTTACAGAAAAGAGAAAAAAGTGCTGAGAAATAAAGAATATTTTTCTTATAATTATTTTACATGAAAATGCTACAGTATTAACAACAGGTTATGTTATCATGCACAAAGGCTCCAACCCCTTTAAATTCTTCCCTTTACAGAAAACAATTTCTGAAAGATATTTTCCACCACTGAGCCTTTTTTGAAAGGATCTTTGGAAAGGAAATCTGAAAGAGAGTTTGATCATACATTTCAGAGAATATAAGGCTAAACAAAATTCCATATGCTGTGTTTTCAAGAAGGCAATAAAATCAGTTCATATTCCATTTTTCATTAAAAAACATATAGAAATGTATAACACTAGAGAGTTTTATAAAGATTGTGCCAGTAAAGCTTTCTTTCTGCCTTTCTCTATCACTTATTCTATATAGGTCATATAGTTTAAAAGAGGAAAAAAAAATTTATAAATGTGTCAGTTCTCAAAACATTTATCCAGCCTTTCATATCCTCAGATGCTTGTACAGACTGGGGAATGAGATGCTGGAATGCTGGAAAGCAGTGCCAGGAAAGGCACCTCGGGGTCCTGGTAAATGGCAAATTGAATATGAGTCAGATGTGCCCTGGCAGCCAGGAGTGTCCTGTGGGGCATCAGGCAAAACATCACCAGCTGATCAAGGCAGGAGATTGTCCAACTGTGTTTTGCACTGGGGTGGCCTCACCTTGAGTCATGTGTGCAGTTTTGGGCACTACAATATAAGAAAGACATTAAGACATTATAGAGAGTCCAAAGGAGGGCAATGAAGATGGTAAAGGACCTTGAGGGGAAGCCGTATGGGGAATGACTGAGGTCACTTGGTCTGTTCAGACTGAGGAAGAGGAGATGGAGGGGAGACCTCATTGCAGTTACAACTTCTTTTTGAGGGGAAGAGAACAGGTAGGCACTGGTCTCTTCTCTGTGGTGATCAGTGACAGGACCTGAGGAACAGCCTGAAGTTGTGTCAGGGGAATTTTAGGTTGGGTATTAGAAAGAGGTTCTTCACCCAGAGGGTGGTTGGGCAGTGGAACAGGCTCCCCAGGGAAGGGGTCACAGGACCAAGCCTGTCTGAGTTCAAGGACTGTTTGGACAATACTCTGAGGCATATGGTGTGACTCTTGATCCTGCGCAGGGCTAAGAATGGGACTTGATGATCCTTGTGGATCATCTTCCAACCCATCATATTTTGTGATTTTGGGATTTTTCATATCCAGACATATCTGGTACCCTAGGTCTGCCTAAGCACACCTCTGAGACAGAGGAAAAAAACAAAAATGTAACTAACATGCTTTAAAAACTGTAAACATCTATCAAAAACTTGGATTTTCTAAGTAACATAAACACATGACGTTATTACTGGCTCTCATGAGATATTTGTAGCATTAGGAAGTTTCTGAGATGTCTCATTAAACAGAAAACAACAACAATTTTAAACTTCCTGATACAGGCAACTTTTGACTATTGTTGCAGTGCTTACAGTATTCAGCGATGTTCATGCTTCACATTGCTGTGGTTAATTTGGAGCACAGTGACTTAACAGAACAGACTAAAACTAAAGCTAGGGGTAACATGACCTGAGATGTGAGACCTCTGGAGAGACCAACATGGCAAAATTTTTTGAAAGACAGGATATCCCAAACTATTTCTCTCCGAGGAGATGTCGGCTTGTTTCAGAATTCGCACAACTTAATAAATACACATCGAGGAGCTCGTGTGATTCATTGATTTGTTTTAGTTTCATGCACCGATTTGCTTTTCAACATGCCAATCGATGATCATCACATAAAATACTAACCAATTATTTGGTTTTTAGTGTAGCTACTGCTAAGAACCTCTTACTGAAAATATTCCAGCTGTTCCATTTGGCATATAAAGTGCAACTTACCCAGTTCTATGGACAACTGAAAAGTTCACAATATCATACACAGAGAGGGTATCTCACAGATCTTAGAACTAATTTGAACTTCAAGAAATGGGAAAAAAAACCACCACCAACAACAACAAAAAACCAAACAAAACAAAAAGACTTCTAGACATTCCAGAAGAAACTCTGAAGACAAGCTGACACTTTCTTTTCCAGACAATATTGCTTCTGCAGTAGATCTAAGTCATCCATTTCCTTTAGTTGTACATGATGTGTAATTATTTATATTACAGAAACATATAGATAGTCCAAAAATTAATTCCAGATTGTGCTAAGCATTCACCTGTTTCAAAAGGTACTTGCTCCCCCACTCCCAATTTCAAATTTTAATTATTAACATTGACAAATTTTTCAACCTGGAACACCATTCCCAGAAAAATTGAAGCAGAACTGAGTGAACAAAGCTTGGAGTCAAAAACAGCTGTCCTCCAGCACAGCCTTGTCCCTGCATGACAAAATTAACTTCCCTCTCTCACACTGGATGTGAGGTGAAGTGGACTCTGCTGTGTTGTCAAGCTCTGATTAATTAGCTTATGAATTTTGTAATTCTAGAGGCTTGGGCAAGTTTGTGTAATTTGTACATAGTGTACCTAGTAAATAGAGAGTACACTGAGCTCATGATGAGGCTCATGTTATTGTTGCATAAAGCTATCTAAACAGAGAGGGTTTTTTTCAGCGCAGATTATTAATGCCTTCCCTATTATTGTGTGACATGAGGAACAGAATGCCTTTATCTCCCTTGTTGGCTGCAGCCTTTCAATAGAGTTCAAACACATACCCTGCAAGTACAATCTGGTTCGAAACTAAATGCAAACAAATGAAGGTTGAAAAATATTTTTAAAGAGAAACTTTCTAAAACAACCATCCTCCCCCATAACAATCAGTTTTCAGTTAGGACTGACTGGTCTTCACTTCCCATTATGGATGTTGGAGTCTGATCTTCCTCTGTCTTAGTATTTTCCATCTCTCTCTGCATATTTGCCGAGGTTTCCTTCTCAGATACATTCTAGTACTGCTTTACTCCCATTGCAACCAGTGTAAGGCACACAGAAGCCTCATGCCCCCAGCCCTTCCCACCACCCTCAGCAGCCCTGGCCCCAGTGCCCCTGTCTTCAGCAGGCTGTCTCCATTGCTGCCACACTGGAGAAGCAGTACTGATTGGTGAGGGGACAAGCAAGGCTAGAGCTCTTTGGGCACCCATCAAGCGCTGGCTTCCTGCAAGACATGTAGACTTGGGGTAAGGCTCTCTGGGTTGCTCAGAAAAGGGTGAAAGGGAGTAGTCCTGTCAGAACAGTGAAACAAAAATAGGGTGAGATGCACAGATTATTTTAGTGGGAAAAAAATAGAAAATAAAAAATTCCCTCCTTCATAGAAACCCTTCATGGAGGTTTTATTGTCGAATATCTGGATCCAAAGGTAGATCCCAGGTGGTTTTTTGGTCAATTGACTTTTGTGCATCTCACCAGCATCCTGCTAGGTGGGGGGCCTTGTGTTTCTCTGATAGGTAAACAAAAGTAAGTGGCATTGGCATGAACCTGGAATGACTGCAGGTAACAGCAGTATATGTGAAAAAACACATTAAAGTTATTTTATCCTGTGGCCTTGCCCTTTCTCCATGGAAGCTCTCTCTCTGCTTGATGAGGTATGTGTCTAGAGAAACCTGCAACAAACCACTTATCTGCTTAGCCAGGCAAAAGGTAGGGGAATTAAATATCAAGCGACATTTCTTCTCAGGCCTCAAGCATAAGCATCCTAGTCCCTATGCTGAAACACACACTTTATTCTATATTTGGTGAGAACAGATGACCATCTCTGCTATAAGGCTGGGAATCTTATTGGTAGAATAATGCTCCCAAATAGCCAGGATTCTGCCTTCTGTTCTGTATTGGTGAGGAAAGAACTTGCTGACATACATTTCACAGCTCTGCATATTAGAACTTCAGATTTCACTTATCACTAGAGGTACACATGAATGAGAAAAGAGGGCAGAATCATATGGCAAGCTCTTGCAGGCATAATCTGATTTTTTTAACATGCTTGATTATGAAAAAGAAATACAAATGACCTGCACAGTACTATTTAGCAAATAAGAGACTAACGGGTAGGTGTGATGACTTGCCCTTGGTCTTCTAGCAAAGAAAAATCTTCTTTACTGTATTCTTATGTTTTTTTCCCCTAACACTTTTAGACTGTGTGAGAGATTCGTATCAACAATCACAAATGGGTACTAACCCCATGTCACGGATGACTACCAAGCTTTCACTTTGATTACTGTCAAAATCAAAGCTCAACATCTTATGAAAATGAGATGGACTGAGTACAGACTCAGGCCCAAAGCTTTTTCAGCATTACTGTCTTTAAATTACTAATGATCTGATCCATAGTTATGCTGTAATCATCAGTTTGCCAAAGTTCACCTTTGAGATCAAAGATACGAATTTTCAAGAAAACTTTCAATCAAAAAGTTTATTAGGTAAGATACGTAAGTATATGCGTATTTCAAAAGGAGGGAAAAGTTTGAACACATCTTTTGAAAATTAGGAGTTTTGCCTAATGGTGAGATTAGACATCCATTTGTTTCTATGTGACATCTGGCATACCATGATGCAAGAATGCTAAACTAATTTTCTGTTCTTTGGTGATTGCAACAAAAGTTAAATGATATTTCATAAAAATTGATTTCGTTTTCCCTTTGTTTCTACTTCATTCTACACATACTCTGAACTGAAATCCTTAAAGAAACAGTTGTTGAACAGTTTCAGCTTACAACATAGGGTGTCAGACCAAATAAGAAAATCAAATGAGGAGAAAAAAATAGTGTAAAACCCTACTATTCAAAAATGTTGGCATATCCCACTGTTTTCCATGAGTCTGACATTACTTTTTTGGTGCTTCATGTCTTTATTTTTCATCTGAACAACAGTTATGCATCTGACTCCCCATCCTTCAGCAAATGTACTGAGAGCAGCTGTGATTTGCTTGACTCACTCTGGCTGTTCATGGTGCAGGTATGCACATCTGAACTAGTCGTCAAGGATTTTTTACTGTCAATAGAAATTGAGTTACTGCAGTCAGTGGCGTTTAAATGCAATTCATTGTCTGCCAGGGTAGTCAATAGAGTTTGTTTGATTAGACCTTCACTATAAAGCAGAGCAGAATGTCTAAGAATGGTTACTTCAGACACAGATCCCCAGAGCATAACTTCAGTTGTCTAAGTATAGATGTCTAGTGTCATTTTAGGTGCTATGGAATATCTCCTTGATAGAAAAAAGGAGAAAATCTTTTGTAACTCTTGGCTCAAACAGACCACCATTATGAAAAATTTAATGACAGTGTACAGCAGCTTCAAATAGACCTATATACTGTTGGTCATGCAACTGCATCTGGAGCCTAAAATCAGATGAGATGAATCTCACCTATCAAGACAGGAGAGCAAGTGAAAACACATGGGGCTTCTTCAGCTTAGCTGCAAGCCTTAGGTCAGAGGATTCATGTGTTGCACAATGGTGGTCATACTACTGGCCTTTGGGAATTTTCCTACAAAATGTAGCAGAAACATTTTTGAACATGTTTCTATGAGGGTTTTTTTGTTGTTATATTTTGATACTGCCTAATCAGACAAGGCAGTTAACAGAGCCACCAAGACATAATGAATCCAAAAGCCAAGTAGTAGATTGTCAGAAAGCAAAAAAGGCAGAATTTGGCTTTCTAAAATCTATTTTGAAGGCCAGGATATGGGCCACATGGATTCTGTTCCTACTTCTTTCCCACCAATTTTCTATTCTTTCACTTTTCCTGCCCACCCCACCAATGAAACATCAACAAAGAATTAGGCCCATTCTTTTAATTTTCTTAACTTTCTTTTCTGACACTAGCTGAGCACACTTCTTGTTTCCAGGCTGGGACACATTTTTTTGAAGTCATCCAGCTCTCTCTGTGCTTAGCCCTTCCTGGCTGCCTGCTGATTGTTTGCCTGTAAAGCACACTCTTCCTTGCTCCAACTTTCAGTAGGCTAACTGCTGACACAGATTTTTTCATGTTTTCTCAATTGGATAATTACATGGAAGGACTCCACACAACTAAAATTACTTATCTGTAAAGATTCAGGTTTTCCTGGGGTGCTGAAGGTAAAGTTGGACTTCCAGCTAAGATCCCACAAAATGAATAGCAGTTTCTGTTCCAGTCCCTGCCCTACTGAAATCCAAGCTTCTCTGGCTGGATGCCAGGTTCTAGGTCATCCCCTGGCACACTTGATAAGGGCACCCTCAACATGCTCTGTTCTATTTTTATATGAAAAAAACCCACATTATTTCTTCAATGAAATCGACAAATTTACCCAAGCATTGAAAACAGTAATTGGAAGTCTCCAGGAATACCTGCAGGGGAACTACACACCTCCCTTACTCCCAATTTAGATATCACTCACTGTCATGACTGATCTCATTGCTACAGCTGTGCACACAGACGAGAATATCCTCACAACTGTGGTGTTAGAATATGGAAAAACAATGAAGGAGTGATAGGAAAATATCTTAATTGTTTTAATATTCCTGGTTTAATTTCCTAGTTCTTAATTGGTTTAATTTACCTGTGCCCCTAATCTGCACATTCACTGTGATGTACAGAGGCTCATGAAAAATGAAGAGGAATGAATGTTAGGAGGGGGTTGTTCTGAAGAATTTCCAATCTCATAAGGGAAGCAGAAGCACTTGAGAAACTAGTGTTTTGATAGAAAATTGAGAGGAGATTTTGACTCCCTTGAAGGCAGAGAGACCTCAATAAGATAACTGGGCAATTACCAACTTCATGGTGTGACTCTTGGGGTGTTCTGTGCAGGGCCAGAAGTTGGACTTCAATGATCTTTGTGGGTCCCTTCCAAGTCAGGATATTCTATGATTCTGTGATTCCATGATTTTAGTGACCACAGTATAAAGAAAAAGCATACATAAAACAGAACTCTTTATGACCTATGCTTCTGCACAGGCACAGAGCACACACCATAGCACCCAAGCTATGGTAAAATCACATAACAATATATATAATTTTTTAAAGGATTTATCTTAGTATAAGATTGGGATAAGATGGAGACTTTAATACAAGATTTTGTTGCAGAATTTCTTGGTAGCTAGATGTATTGCCCTTAGTAAACTATGACAGTGTCACAAAGTTTCATCATTAGATTAAGAACACTCTTAAGATTTGAATCTTTGAGTAGCTTTCAGGAGACCTGCTCTGGAGTGATAAGAATGATGAGTCCATCAGTTTTGTATGGGCTGAAAAACATTTTTAGTCTAGACATTGATTCTCATAACAAAAGAATGTCACAGAACTTTCTAAATGAACTTTCTAAATTTCTTTGTGGGCTTTTTTATTGTTGGTCCAGAAGACTTCAAAGAATGTACGAACAGGGTATGTTATGTTGTGATACTCCTCATTTGAATGTTGAATATTACAAGTACAAGCCTAACAATGGAAATAAGAGTATTGATTCTATCACTAAATAGATTTTTCAGTAAATTTTATAGCAAACTGGTAGAGTGGGGTTCACCTCACCTTACTTTAGACATGGCTGGAGCACCTCTCCGTTGAAGACAGACTGAGAAAGCTGGAGTTGTTCAACCCGAAGAAAGCTCTGGGGAGAGCTCATTGCAGCCTTTCAACATACAAACATATAGGAAACATGGAATAAAACTTTATACCAAGGCCTGTAACAACAGGACAAGGGCTTTAAATGTAAAAAGGGTAGGTGTAGATTGAACATAAGGAAGAATTTATTTTTTTTTTACGATGAAGGTGTTGAGGCACTGGAACAGGGGCCCCAGAGAAGTTTGGGATGACTCATGTTGGAAGTGTTCAGAGTTGGGTTGGATGGAGCTTTGAGCAATCTGTCCTACTGAAAGAGGTCCCTACCCATGGCAATGGGAGTTGGAGTACATGATCTTTAAAAGCCCCTTCCAATCCAAACCATTCTACAGTTCTAAGAGAAAGGAGGACTATCCTATTTTTCTTCATAAATAATCTGAGTGCAAGTAGAAACAGAGGACAATATATAACTGTATCTGAAAACAGAACAGGAATGAGAGACTGGAAGATGTTGAAATATTTCTTGGCCACCTTCATTTCACATCTCAACTGAAACGTGACCTCTGGATGTGCACAACCTCCCCAGTAATGCACTAAACAAATCTGAGCCAAAAACTTTCGATCCCAGAGACAGAAGGCTAACTAATAAGTCACAGTGACACTAAAGCACTTTGTTAGGACCCAGGATTTTAAAGGCATGCTCTGTTCTCTTCTAAAGTACAGTGCACTCAATGTTTAAACACTTCCCGTTACCTCAGTGCACAGTTACCTAATTTTTACTGAAATTTTTGAATACTTCTCAGTTTGGCTTTCTTTTCCATGCATTTCAGTGAACAAAGAGAATTTTGTTTGTCAAAACAGAATACAAACACAATCCAAGCTGTGTTCAGTGTTGTGTAATGCATGTTGATAGGTCACTTGATTGATAATTTTTTTTAAAATTCTTTTGCTAAATAATCCTCTCTTGTGTTATCCTTGATAGAGTAGACTTATACTTCATGTGTGGAACAATGATATTAAAAAGGTGACTAGATAGAGAAAGTGTCAAGAATGTGCTGATATTTTTTATAATGAGCAAATACACAAATCTATCCACTCACCCATCTTTTGAAATGCCTTGGGTAACTACCTTTAATATGTGTCAATTGTTTAAAAGAAGCTGTGGGACCTTGAGATATAATAATCCAAGCATTTCAGTTTCCTCCCACCCTCTCTCTCCCTGCTTTTTAAAGCACTTTGTTTGGTCCTGCCTGTCTGTCAGATCAGTGGGAGGGCAGAAGGTCATATCTAAAGTTCCCAAAGGCTGAAGCTCTTAGCTAGAGTTCCTCTGCTTCAGTATTTCTTCCTGTACATGTTATAAAGGCATGTTGCAAAAGAATGAATACACTGGATATCACAATAATAACAACTCTGATACAGTCTGACATTGGATACATTCAGAATCACGATATGCTGTTCTGACTGCATTGCTTATTGTCATATGAGGCTTTCACTCTCTAGCCTACTGAAGTATAATCAAGAAGCATACCTGTTAGCTTAAAGGTTCCACAGCTCCTGAATAGGGATACTCTAGCCTGTCTGCACTCCAACACCTATTAGGCAAACTGAGAACATCAACACCAGCATCTCAGCCTTCTGAAAATTTCAGTTCCAGATATGTTTTGTTTTAAGGGGCTTTTTTAGCTGAGTTTTTTTTGTTTTTTTTTTTATCTCCTCCAGCTACACTTTTTCTTCACCCACCTGAAGTTAGTTCCTGTATATATTTTATGTTCATGGCAAAACAAATTTCAATTTCATGCATCTAAATTTGCTTCGGTAACTGTTTATTTGATAACTGCTCACATGCTTATCCAATCAGAGAACAAATATAATTTCTTTTCAGTGTATGAAATTAAATGGTGCAGCTTAAATAACCTAGATGAACTATTTTCAGATCCCTGGTCCTGACATATTTTGAATCAGGTACATTAAAGTGAAAAATGAATACAGTGAAATAAGATGTCCAGAAAGGCTGTTAAGAAAAAAAAATGAATGTTGGCTAACATCATACAAATTGAGTGCAAATGACTCAGTCATTTTTAATAACAACCACAGTTCAGCTATTCACAGACACCACGGAATCACTGTGATACCATACAGACAGGGCTGAACTACCTAGCAACCCATTATGGATGTTTCAGACAATACAGTTGATAGTACAGATGTCCTGCAAAAAAGGTCCTTTCAATATCAGCTGTTTGGTGACTAAAAAACACAAAAGAAACTCATGTCAACATAAGAAAATACTCTAAGGGATTAGAATAACATCATGCCTCTTTGTTTAATCTTTTTGACAACATATTAAAAATGGGACTAATTAGAGATAGACTGATGTTATCTATATAATCTTTAGTTCTGCAGTGGAAAACAGAGCCTTCTAATTCAGACTGAAACTACAATTCACAAAAAAACATTAAAAAGAGATGCAGTAAAGCATACTGAATCATCTTAGACAACAAGAAAAAAGGAATATTAACTCATCACAATGAAATAATAGCTTTACAGACTAGTAATATTACTAGTAAGGACTACAGATTTTCACAAGAGTAACTTGGATTTTTTTTTTTCTTTTTCCCTAGCTGTTCCTACACTTTAAAAGACAAAGCATCCTTCTGACTAGCATTCTTGGACAAACATTTATTCAGTACTTCGGATTTTCTGTCCTGCACTGTTGTAGGTTTCATAGATTTCTGTGGATCCAAATCCACAAGATATGTTGAATGTTAAAACATATGAGACACAAAAATACAGAGGAAACACTGAAACTTCATATACAGTGAGTGGGGAAAGACAGACACCAAAGGGAATGTCAATGTCAACTTTCTTTGTACTAGCAAGAAATGAGAGGAAATACTTTCTTTCTCTCCGTCTTTCAATGCCTATGAGAAAAAATTATAGCCTGAAAACCGCTCCTGCATTTCCACATGCTTCACAGGAGTTCACATTTCTCTAATAGCCTACTAGCCACACAGGTAGCAGGAGCAAGCAATTTACTGTCATGGATCAAGCTTATAGCTCCTGTGTCTTACATTAGCACACTTGAAGGGAGGAAGGCAGAGACTAACTGGTCCTTATTCCATTTAGAAGTGAGAACAGAGACCAAAAAACTAAGGAGTTTGATTTTGTAACTTTGTAAGGATGACACCACCTTCCTACAGAGGAACACTCATAACTCCTGTGTTACTTAGAATGTAAAGTTTTAAGCCCATCAGCCTAAGAAATGCTGCAGCCTCTTGTCTGCAACCAGCAGCTTCAACATTCCTTCTACCTTCAAGGAGACTTGGAAGGTCACTCAGTGCAATGTCAGATTCTAGGGGAAAACACTGCGAGTGGCAGGAAAAGAGGCAAACAGGAAGACATCAGTTGTAATGTAAGTCTTTTTCCACAGTGAAGGCTATGAAATCTACCCTGACTATAATGATAAAACATATAAAGCTGGAAGTGGTGCAGAGGAGACGGAAAATTTGGAATGTTTTTGCACACTTACAAGACTGTAAGCTAATTTTCTCAATAGAGAAAGGAATTCCAAGGAATTGTGACCAAGACTGTCACAGAGGTACTCAAGAAAGAACTTATCTTTTCTGAGAGATTGAAGTTGTTCTTTGGACTATTGGAGTTGGGTTGTTATTTTTTTTCCAGAAAAATTTTCAACTGTCCCAATTCTGCAGTGTGCCCTTGTGAGTAGTTAAGGCTGGATGACCATTGTGGTTCACAGTGGCCTTGAAGTCTGTGAAGTTCAGCCTTTCTATCATCAGTTTCATAGATGAGTAGAGGCTGGTTTTTACCTTCATTGTATTTGGTCAACATTTGCAGCTTCTCTTGTTGTGACACTTCTAATATGACATTATTCTTTGCAGCAGTTATTCCTCAGCTCATTTCAGACATTTCCAGTGTGATGCTATGATGAATGGCTAAGCTGAAATAATTACAGCTCTTGGAAAGGTGTTGTTCAACTGGAATCAAGTGGAACTTGGTACTTTCAGCAAAACATAATCTGACTGTATTAGTAAAGAAAGATAGTTCACAAATTCATGTCATGGTCAGGGAGTCAGAAGGCAGTCTGTCTTATGCTTTGATTGATTTTGGCACATGACCATTCTCTGTCATGGTCTTCTGTCACTAAGAGAGATATTAATTACTGTCTCCAGCGAAAAAAAGCATTGCAGAGTGTGAGGTATTCAAGGCCTTACCTGGGACATACAAAAACACCCAGTGTAGGTTCCTCAGGAAAAACTTCCCTGAGGCATTTGTCTTTAGTTTTTTCCTGATTTCCAAATCAACTCAGAGATTATATAAACATAAGGAAAAACTAGACAGAGTATCAGCAGTGTAAAATATCTGGAGTCATCTTAAAAAAAAAGTGTCAGAAGAAGAATGCAGAATGCTATTTATTATCTGAAGTCAATCAAGGTCTGTAGTGGTAATATCTTTCATCAGACTAACTCTTATAGTCACCAAAAAGTAAAGATATTTGATTTGGATAACCTAAGGTGTTATTCACATTTAAAAAAATAAACCAAAACAAAACAACAAAAAATACTCAAACCCCTAACAAAAAAAAAACAAAACAAAAAAAAACAAACCCAACCAACCAAAAAAACCCAACCCAACCAAACCAAATAAACAAAACCCCCAAAACATAACAGCAACAACAACAAACCAGCATGAAACTTCACACCTGAAAAGTGGAACAACTGCTGTAATTCAAAGCAAATATGTCAATCAGTCAGATAGAGCATCTAAGGGAAATAAGTACTGATATTCGCTCAACAAAAAACAGGAAGGTGAGAGTTGATTATGTCCAATTCCATAAAAAGCTGATGATAAAAGTCTATACTCTTGAAAGGAGTGTTCAAACATGGTAAAACAAATCTCTTTTCTTGGACACAACTTCATATTGCAATGTGGTGGAATTAGTGATAGAGTGTGATCTAGAAACTAGGCAATAATTTTGGAATTTGGGATTAGATGTCAAAAACACTTTTCTTCATCTCTTCTGAATGTGATCATAATGAAAATTTAAAAATAAATAAATAAAATCAATCTTCAATGAGATGTCGAATTACATCCTTATTAACTAATAATGATAATGAACCCAAGAATCTGCTTTGCAATTAGCATGCTAATTTCACACACAAAATGCTAAAATTGCTTTTTTAAAAGCTGTAAAAAAGAATTGGTTTTAATTTGCTTATCTGTAAAGATCTCACATTTTTATTTTCTTACTGGCTTGCTCACTATTGGAATGCCACTGTTTTGTAAACATCTGTCTCCATAACATGTTATTACCACCATCACTATTATCATCTCATAGCACAAGATCTTCTACTTCCAAATATACCTATAAAAAGTCCTTTCCCCTTAGTGCAATTCAACAATAAAAGTTACTGAAAGAAGAGGATTTCTCTCAAGCAAATGGGTGTAGCAGTATGTGTCAGGTAAGCAATTCTAGCTACCACAGCAAAATATTAGCACAAAGTTACATATTAGAGGACCAGACCTGAAGAAGACAGAGAAATGTTATACGTGCATAATTCCAGCCTGTGCCGAAATTGCAGGAAACTGCTATGTAAGTAGGGAGGAAAAGCCTCTACTGAAATGCATTATGAAGCTGTCAAATTTTTATGAATTTACTAGCATATACTCTTGCACATTCAAAGTTAACTCCTACCTTCAAAGCCATCTCAAAATTTATTAAGCATTCTTCCCTTAACTTCTTTTAATACACCTAACTTTGTTCCTGTCTGGCATATTTTGGCTGTGCCAAAAGACTCACGCTTTGTGTTATAAATACTGGATGCCAATAATACCTGAGACCTACTAGTATTCTGCATCATGTACACTGATTTAAAACAGGCAGAATGAGAAATGTTCATATCTGATTTTCTTATCCAGAAACTTCTATTTTTCCCTTATGCCTCCATGAGCTTAGTGAGACAAATAGAATGTAACTAAATTGTGTTATCAGGTCAAACAGAATAGCTATGAATAATCATAGGCCAAACAATTTTTCTGAGAAAATTTCATTGACATCTAAGGCTGAGAGCTTTTACATTCCATTTTATTTACTTCTGTTCTGCGTAGAAGGAAAGGAATGTTACATAGCCATTAAAACACTGTGGCATAGCACTCTCTTTCATAGAACTATCCTCGGAAAAGACACAGGGTAACTGATAGACCTACCTACCTGAGGCATCATCTCTCTGAAGCCAGCAGGTTACAAGTCAGGAGTCAGTGCAACCTGGAGGGGCACAAACGAGGTAAAACTGTCTTGCCCAACCCTGGCAGCTACCCTGGCAGGATAAAAACCAGATGAAAGCAAAAACCCCTAAGCTTCATTGTAAGTCCATGCCTAGTGGTGAAGCAGCTGTGAAGAAGGGGAAGAATCACAATCTGCACAAGAGAAGGAAGATCTCACACATCTCCACCCTTTTCCCTTCAGTTCTCAGATGTGAATTCGTTGCTTGCTCATGCAATGCTCCAGTTCTTTGCTCACAGACCCCTCCCACAGTCCACTATTGTTACTAAGCGCAAATGTATTGTGTGTACATCAGAAATTGTATTATCCTGAAAAAACTATACTTGTCATCATCCTCCCTTCTGCCACCTTGTGTCTGCCTTAATTGCTTCAATTAAAACTGCTCTTAGGAAGAAGCATCAGCTAGACATAAGGCACTTAACAAGATTTAGGTCCTTCTGTTCCCTCCCACACAATGAATGTGGATGCAAATAGATAGCCTTCTACAAACAGATAATCTGTGTATTACCTGACATCTTATTCCACTTTGTGGATAGGACTGTTAGATGGGATTTTATTCCCAAAATTTTAAAGAAGTCTCCTTTTTCTTAAATTTTGCATTTTAAAAGTGAGGTACCATTCTCTTAGGTAAGGAAAAGGAAACTTTGATAGCCAGAGACAGCTGCAACATCACTGATATAGTACAGCCATTATGAGTTTGGTTTAGTCACACATAAAAATTCTGTTGATTTAAGTATTCATGTGTGTCTAATTCTCCTGAATAAGCCAGAGTTTTCAGGCATCTGTGTGCAATATCAATATATCTTTCTGTTTGCTCTCCATGTGAAATGAGGGAACAGTTTGTCAGTCTAGATCCTGATTTTTTTTCCTCTGTAATGTTCTGTTTTGCCTTTTGCCATGTGTGCAATTCCTGCATCCCACTTTTCTATGCCGCTTTATTCTGGCAAGGAAATCACCTCAACTGTCATTTACAGATGCTACGAGGACTATAGGCACCAAAATTTTTCAACTCGTGCCACATAGGATTCCTGGAACCTTTTTTATTCCAACTTAATTTGAATCAGACTTCCTAGAGAGCGAGTAAAATTACATGTTAATTAAGGGCGTTCCCAGCTCCTGTTAAGCCCATGCCAGTCTGATGAAGTCAAAGAAGGTTCCCTAAATTTAGATCAACTCAAACCTTGACCCTGACTTTTTCTTCTACCAAAAGCCAAGAAATGAGATAAAAGACATATAAGAACAGATTTCTTGCACAAACAGGTGGGGTTTTAACCTTTAATCTGTCCAGGCATTGAATAAATCCTCCATAAATCACATAATGTACCTATTTAAGCAAGAGTAGTGGCTAGAAGTAACAGTAATGGTATTGCAAAATATATTACAGGATTCACCACATTATCCAGTTGTATCTTGGGCCACTGCCACTTGAAGAAAAAAAATTAACTTAATCACTTACCTAAGATTTAATGTTAAATTTCATTAAATTCCCCATGAGATCAGTACAGTTATTGTCTTTGATAACTGCACGATGAAAGGGCATTTATAGAAACTAACTTGATAGCATGCAGCACAGAGATAGGTCTATCAGATATCTGTTGGCTGAATGACACCTGTTGATATCCCAATAGTTGCTAATTAATTATAATATACTTAACAGAACATCTTACACAACAATGGGTCAGTGAACCATAGCAAGGCTGTGGAAACGGAGCAATGAATTAAACAAAGCTTTCATAAAATAATACTATATATGATTCCATACCTGTTGGAGAGGAGCTTCAGGTAATGAGATTAAACATTAAAATATTAAAAGGAGGAGGTAAAAAGAGAAGGTAACAGTTATCCTAATCATCACAGGTTGTGTTAAAAATAGGATTTCTTCTCATGGCAAGAATTGAAGAGGAAAAAAAAAAATCACACAAAATATGAACAGCTATGGAGGAAAATCCTGAGATGGGTGCTAGACAGACAAAATGGAGTGAGAAGGAAGTAAAATGATAGAACAAGTGCATATGGCACCTGGCATTTCCGTCAGCACAGTGCAGTTGAACCCTCTCTAGCTAAAGTAATAATTTAACATGCAAGCTAAATATATATAGACTTAAAAGAGGCAAACATGTGACTAGAATTCCTCAATAGACAGACTTTACTTTTTTTTAATAACATTTTTAATTGATTTTGACTTTATATTGTCTGGAGCTTCTATGTTTTGGATGTTTTTTTCCTGAAAATGGATTAGCAAGAAGCTGCAACTTGTCAAAGAATATTTTAAAATTACAGAATGTCTTCCCAAGAATATCCATTACCTGGAAACATCAGTGCCTTTTTAAGGAGACAGTCCCTCCAAAAAGGTCTTGGTTTTTACTACCCTTTTTCTCATTTGTAGAATGAAAGAAGTGCTAAAGCACCACTAAAATACATACACTAAATGAGAGCTGTCTATTTTACACAGTGTGAAATGGTGCACAATTTAGGCATGAGATGACCTGGGTACTCTGCTTAAGTAATACAATAATACAAGATTGTGTTCATATAATGGAACTGTCTGCACCTGTTTCTCACTATACCATCACGGTCTGAAACTTAAGAATGCCACAGTCCATGGGGTTACTTTGTACATGAATTTCAAGAGCTTGAGAAAATTTTCCAAGTCAAGGGCTGTATTTGTATTGCAAAACATAAATAATAACAAAGGAAAAAAAATTCACAACTATATCAGTACAAGAAATGCACATTGAACAATGAAAAAAAAATAAAGAGAAGTCTCTTTAATAGTTACTGTAAGAAGTCTTCTCTTGTTCAAGAGAAAGTTACATAAGCATAGCTGTGATTGAATGGGATTGCATATTGCTCAATCATGTCAGCATAGTAACTTGTTTTTCATATTACTTGGAAAGGAAATTATGGCTCCTGCCTTCATATTCTCTCAAGAACTGCTGCACCAGAAGATAAAACCTTAGGTCATTCTGGTCCCACGAATAGATCTTCATGCCTTGACTGAATAAAAGACTTTAATGAATCAAGCTCTTAAGCAGCAATTTCAAAAAAGCATTAGACTTTGATTCATTTATTAAAATGGTCATTTTCTGGCTCCTTGATTTCTTGCATGCAAGACTTTGCAGATATATATGCATCTAGAAACATGTTGTAGAGTATTTACTTTTTATATTGTTCTCTAACAGGTGTTTAGACTATGGCCTACTTCCAAATCATAAGGTCAATATTTAAATCATTTTAATGAATGCAATTTATAGACTTTAAAGTTAAGGTATATTTTAGTATGCAGAGCTATTTGGTGTGGCCAGTAGAATTTTATGCATCCATCCAAAAGAGCTGAAAATTGATTTTCTACTTGAACTCCCAAGGTTGCCCAGTAATTGCAAACTATTATAGAAAGATAATTTTCCTTATATTTCCAAGGATCTTAGTAAAGAAGAAATTTGATTTTAACATCTTCTTGCTCTTTACTTTCACAGAATCACAGAATATGCAGAGTTGGAAGGGACCCACAAGGATCATTGAGTACAAATCCTGGCCCTGCACAGGACCATCCTCAAGAGTCACACCATGTGCCCAAGAATATTGTCCATTCCATCAGGTCCTGTCACTGATCATCACAGGGAAGAGACCAGCGCCAGCTCCTCCTCTTGCCCTCCTGAGGAAGGTGTAACTGCAATGAGGTCTCCCCTCAGTCTCCTCTTCTCCAGGCTGAATAGACCAAGTGACCTCAGTTGCTCTTCATACGACTTCCCCTCAAGACCCTTCACCATCTTTGTTGTCCTCCTTTGTACAGTCTCTAGGAGCTTAACATCCTTCTTATCATTGCAGTGACTAAAACAGCACATAATATTCAAGGTGAGGCTACCCCAGTGCAGAGCAAACAGCGACAATCGCCTTCTTTGACCAGGTGGTGATGCTTTACCTTGATGCTTAAGGATTTTAATGTGTATTTTATAGATTTTTCGCATAAGTTGAATAAGTTTTCTTATCTCTTGCATTTTTAGCAGTATTTAGAAGTTGCTGAACATTTTCTCAGACATTTCTGAAATTCTGTTAGACATGCATTACCGAGAACCACTGTTTTGAAGAACACCTGCAAGAATTCCAACTGAGACAATAAGATAGCTTGTAGTCAAAACAAGACAGTAAACTCAAAGCCCTTGAAGGAGCTCCAAGGGGCAGTTTGGAGGAGTTCTGAGGGTAGGCACCAGTGGAAAATGGTATCATGGGTTGGATATAATCATCAAATATGTTAATTACTCAAAATTTTAAAAACTGTAGCATTTGGCTGGCACGTGTGCATGTACTTTTATTGTGAACCTAGAAGCTTCTAATAAAGGGGCTACTTTACCCATCTTTCTCCACAAATATTGTTTTGAAAGCCTTTTCCAGGATAAGGCATCAGCCTGATGCCCCCCCAGGACATGGTTGGCCCTCCTGGCTGCCAGGGCACTGCTGACTCCTATTCATCTTGCCATCAACCAGGACTCCCAAGTCCCTTTCCATGGCACTGCTTTCCAGCATCTCATTCCCCAGTATGTATGAACATCTGGGGTGGCCCTGTCCCAGGTTCAGAATCCGACACTTTTCCGTGTTGAAATTCACATGGTTCGTGATTGTCCAGTCCTCTGACTTGTTGAGGTCTCTCTGCAGGGCCTCCCAGCCTTCAAGGGACTCAACAGCTCATTTGAGTTTTGTGTCATCTGTAAGCTCATTTAGTAATCCTTCCAGTCCTGCATCCAAGTCATTTATGAAGATGTTGAAGGCACAGGGACCAAGAGGGAGCCCTGTGGAACCTCACTGCTGACAGGTCACCAGTCTGATGTCACTCTATTCATTATTACCCTCTGCGCTCGACCCAAGAGCCAATTGCTCACCCACCACAAGATGTGTTTATGCAGCTGTGTGCTGGACAGTTTATCTAGAGGGATACTGAGAGAGACAGTGCTGAAAGCCCTACTGAAATCCAAAAATATTACATCAAGGGGCTTCCCTTGATCATCTACGTGGATTACCTTGCCGTAAAAGGAAATCAGGTTTGATAAACAGGACTTTCCTCTCATGAAGCCGTGGTGTTTGTGAGCAATGATTATATTGTCTTTCTGACTTTTTTTAAATACTTCCCAGAATAATCTTCTCCATAACTTAACAGGCACTGAAGTGAGACTGACAGGCCTGTAGTTTCCAAGGTCCTCCTTCTTGCCCTTCTTGAAAATTGGGACAATATTTGCCATTTTCCAAGCAGCTGGGACCTCTCTGGATTCCCAAGACTGATCAAAAAGCAATGAGAGAGGTTTTGTGACGACATCAGCTAGCTCTTTGAGGATTCTTGGATGAATCCAGTAACGCCCCATAGATTTGTAGGCATTCAGCTGGAGCAACAGAGGTCACGTAATTTCGCAGTCAATTGAGAATTGATCATTCTTGCAGTCACGATCCTCCAGATCAGGGCACTGAGACCCCCTTGGTCCATCATCTGTGTTGAAGACAGAGGCAAAGAAAGCATTAAACACCTCTGTCTTGACTCTGTTCCTGTTTGTGAGGTGACTGTCCTCATCCTGTAATAAGCCAAGGATATTTCTATATTGCCTACTACTATTTAAAAAACTTCTTACTGTTCCTCCCATTTCTGTCCAGCTTCAACTCCAGTTGAGCTTTGGTCATATGAATTTTCTCCCTATAACAGCAAGAAGCACCTCTGTATTCTTCCCACAACACTTGAGCTTGCTTCCACTGGTCATATACTTTTCCTTTTTGCCTTATTCCCAAAAGATGATTTCTGTTCAGCCAAGCCAGCCTTCTGCATTACTTGCTTGACTTCCAACATTTGGGAATTGCTACTCCTGTGGTCTTAGGAGGTGATGTTTAAAAAGTGACCAGCACTGCTGGACCCCAGCACGTGCAAAAACATTATCCCAGGCAACATTACTTACTAATTCCTAGAACAACCTGAAGTCTGTTCTATTTATGTCAAGAGTTGAGGTTTTGCTGGCACTTTTCCTCCTGTCAACAGAGATTTTAAACTCGATGGCTTTGTGGTTTCTGTGGCCAAAACAACCACCAATCTCCACTTTGCTCATGAGATCTACAGTGTTGACAAGCAGCAGATCAAGGAGGACATCTTTCCTAGTAGGGTCCCTTAGGACCTGTTCCATAAAGCTGTTATCCAAGATTTTTAGGAATCTTCCAGCCCGGGTTGTATCAGTCATGTGGTGTTCCCAGTTAATTTTTGGCAAGTTGAAGTCCTCCATAAGGACAAGGGCATTGACTTGGAAGTGTCCCTGAGTTCCTCAAAGCATATTTCACTGGCATCATTGTCCTGGCTGGGAGGTCTATACTAGATTCCCACAATGACATCTGCATTACTTTTTTTGTTTGCCCCTCGCTAAGCATTCTGTGAATTTTCTATTGCATTTTTAAAAATGGAAATAATATGCACAATAATATATAATTTTTGTGGATATTCTATGTATATATGCAACTGTGTGTGAAAAGGCAGAAATTAATAACTAAAAAGCTATAATTTATCTGTTAAACTTGAACAAGTTGCATACAGATCACAGTAGCGGGATTATATTTTGTGTGAAATTTATCTCAGTGATTTACATTCTGAGCACTTAGCTGACATGGTTAACTTCCTGTCAGTTTGCATCCTGTGAATTCAACTCTCTTTTTTTTTTAATATTTGATATGATCAAAACATCATTAGATGAACTTTTACCTATCTTCCTTGCTGCACCTCCAGGAAAATACACAGACTCCCTCACACTTACAAACATAACTAGCACAACATAATCAAACTGTTTCTTCAGATGAGAAAGCAATAGAGATTGTCCTGGCAAATGTGTTATTAAACTATTACAAAGCCACAGGGAGAGAATGGTAAGTTATGCCAAGCCACTGTCTTTTAGATCAGAGAGTGTGCACAAATAACAAAGTAATCCTGAATGAAGGACAGCAATCCTGAATCCTATTAGCAAACAACTCATTGTAGTGCAGTTCTCTGTGTAATGCTTTTCACTGCCATTAATCAGTCTGGATGGATCCTTATGCTGCTTGGCCAGACTGCCTCCAGCTAGCCAGACTAGCTTAGTCTGATGTTCAGGCATCTATTGCCTGTGCAGCAGTATGTGGTACAGTCTCCCTTTGGAGGAACTAGAGAGAATAAAAATCAATAGAAGTCATGGTATGAATTTATTTAGGTGATTTTTAAAACCTCACCACAATTCAATTACTGTATAAATTTCTTCAGCATATATTTGAAACGTAACTATGCAAGTGTGATATTATTCTTTAAACTTCCAAAGAAAAATGTTATTTCATTCAGAGATATGTGAAATTATTTGTGCTGAAATTATGAAGCTATTATTAAAAATAAAATAGAAGAATAAAATCATTAGTAATGACACTACACTCTGTAATGATCTTTTTGTCATTTAGATGACTTCAAAGTAAAACCTATACATTTTCTCTCCCTTCCCTCATCTTTTTTTTTTTTTTTTTTTTTTAAGTATTCTGTCAAGATAATTTTCCTTAAAGTCTGAATTACACCTCAAGGTTTTATTTGCAAAAGGAGAAAAAAAAATTAATTTCTATGCTAAGGAAAATTGTCTTCATAACATAGGTTCACAGCTAATAAAAATTTCTATTTAAGACTTTCCTTTATGTCTATATTAATCAATATTTTTATCTTTTCTTTTTTTCACCTCTTGCTTTTAATACAATTTTTCATTGAGACTAAATGGTTTAAAATACTGTTCTGCATGCAAGATTGTGCATTTGAAGCGTTGATTCTGCAACTGTTAGCAAATAATTCAAGTATGTACTGCCAAAGTCCTGAGCAATTTGTACGCAATGTAAATGCATACAATCACTTGCAAGTGTCTGTCATGGGAAAAAGCAGTGGTCTAGCAGCTATTCAGAAGCCTTTTTATCTATCTATCTATCTATCTATCTATCTATCTATCTATCTATCTATCTATATCTGTTTCTATGCAATAATTTTATGTTATAGCAGTGTTCAAAATGATTGTTGTAGTTAAGTCTGTATCTGAATTCCTACTTTAAATCCCAATCTTAAAAGGATGAGAACAGAGATAGAAAAAATCCCTCCAGGCTGGTTTGACATACGCTTTCTGATAATGTTGCCAGTGTAGCACGATGGAAGAAAGAACAGTTAAAATATCTTTCAGAATTAATCTTGTACATACGTAATCCCACTATGACTCCACCTGAATAGGCTCAAGAAGTGGGCCCATAGAAGGCTGGGAGATGAAGGGATTGAGAGCAATCCTGGTGAGAAGAACTTGGGGGTGGATGAGAGGCTGGACATGACCCATCAATGTACACTTGCAGTCCAGAAAGCCTATTGTGTCCTGGGCTGCACCAAAACCAGTATGGCCAGCATGGCAAGGGAGGGGATTCTGCCCCTCTGCTCTGCTCTGGTCAGACCCCATTTGCAGTGCTGTGCACAGTTCTTGGGTCCTGAGCACAAGAAAGACATGGGCCTGTCAGAGTGAACCCAGGGGAGGGCCACCAAGATGATTTGAAGGGTGGACTACCTCTCCTAAGAGGAAAGGTTGAGAGAATTGTGACTGTTCAGTCTGGAAAAGACTTAGGGGTGACCTTTTTGCAGCCTTCCAGTTCTGAAGGGAACATACAAGAAAGACAGAGACTATTTACCGGAACATATAGTGACAGGACAAGGGGAAATGGATTCAAACCAAAAAAGAGTAGATTTTAGAAATAAATTCTTTACTGTGAAGGTGCTGAGGCACTGGAACAAGTTGTGGATGCCTCATTCCTGGAAGGGCTCAAAGTCCGGTTGGATGGGGCTCTGAATAACCTGGTCTAGTGGAAGGTGCCCCTGCCCATGGCAGGGGGATTGGAATTAAATGGTCTTTAAGGTCCTTTTCAACTCAAATCATTCTACGATTCCATGGGTAATGACTAAAGTAATTAGTCCTGTACTGTTTGCTTTGCCATGGATGTCCCCATTGCAGTCTCAGACCTAGTCCAGGATTTCACAATGGAAAGCACTACAAAACCAGGAGGAAGAGAAGTGAGAAGTCTTCCTGCCCCTCAGGGTTTGGAGCTATGTCCCTTGGAGTTTGAAACTGCAAAGAATTGAAGACTCCTTCCCAAGCATATACAAAGTCCCTTTTTTTGGGGGGGGGAAAAAAAGGTAGTAAAAAAACAGATAGTGCAAAGACAGCAGCAGCAGAACAAAGAAAATAAGAAAGTGTGTCTTATATTGTAGCTGTACCTTGGCAGGACTGATTTTCAAAAGTTTGTTGGTACTCATACACAAAAAGTGGGCTAGCACATATCCAGTCTTCAGCAGGACTAGCCATGAGCCTGTACCACTGGGACAGCTCCCACCTTTCCACCTGCAGGTTTATTTTCCTTTGCCCAAAATCTCCAGTGAACTCATTTCTCAAGGATGGTAATACACCTTCATTTGTTCAAATCTTGAATGTTCACATTAATCTACATGGCTGGTCTTTGTAACCTTCAACCTTTCTCTCTCTCTGTTGCATCAATCTGCCTTCCTTTCCAGACCTCTGAGACTAATGGCATTTCAGAATAGTATTTTCGTGCCTTCTCCATGACTTCTATTCCTTTCAGAGTTCCTGTATTTGTCAAAGCAACTTCCTCACTCTTCAAAGTTTCAAAGTCATGTCTGAAAATACTTGACAGTGCCTAGGTGTCTGCTGGTTCTATCCTTGTAAAATTTCATTGTTTTCTTGAACCCTTACCCTTTGACTGTGTATTATAATATTATGATATAGAGCTCTTTTAAACAGGAGCCCTCTGCTGCCATGGCACAGCAGTTGCGGCCTGAAGCTGGTGTTTAGGTAATAGCGAAAACATTATCTACTGTGCTGAAGCATTGTTATGAACTTTCTAAGGCTTCCAGCAATTAGCATGACCTCCTGTAAGCCTTCAGAGGCACATAAATATCACTGAAAATGTAACTTAACTATGCAGATCAAAGATGCACTTTGCTCCCTGTATCTCATTGAGTTTACCTTGGTCTGAATATCAGCCTACTCTGTGTACTTAATGTATTAGGAGAAGAAGCCTGGTTTAGCCAGATGAAACTACGGGACGTTGAAATGCAATGGATAAATCATCAGTAATTACAACTTCATATCTCATTTCCCCTAGAATAACAAATTTTTCCTCCATCTCATGTGGCCTAAAAAACCTTTAAATTGACTCCTTATGAGCCAAACCATGACTTTTCTTTACAGTACAATTACTAATTTGTTCCTATGTGTTGCACTTGGAACATCAGAAAAATGAGTGTTGTTTTAACAATCATAATACTGTAGTCATCAGTATGTACTTACTACATCACTTCAAAATGTCATGAAATTCTGAGTTCTTACTGCACTTTAGAATTCACGAGACCATCTCCCTGTCCTAAACAACTTTCAAGGCAAGCCTCAGAAAGAAGACACTAGCCACAGTAGAACAAACAAGAAAATATTAGGAGAAGCTCCCTTACCCACTGTTTTGAAGAACACCTTTTAAAAGGTTGACAAATCTTCACAGAGACTGATCAGGTTTGAAACGAAATAATGTCCTGTTTGATGTTTCACACCCAACCTTTGGTTTTTGGGTTTAGTTTTGGTTTTGTTTTTTTTTTTTGAACTGTCATGGTTTAACCCCAGCTGGCAACTAAGCAACAACTAGCCACTCAGTCAGTCTCTCCCTCAGTGGAATGGGGAAAAGAATCAGAAAAAGTCTGAAAACTGGCAGGTTGAGATTAAGAAAATTTAACAGGTAAAGCATCGTGTGCAGCCATCCCCAGCAAGGCAGGGCAAGTTACTTGAGAAGACAAACACCATCACTCAAACATTCTGCCATTCCTTCTTCCCCCAGCTTTTTATTGCTAAGCACGACACCATGTGGTCTGCAATATCCCTTTGGTTGGTTGGGGTCACCTGTCCTAGCTGGGTCCCCTCCCAACTTCTTGTGCATGCCCAGACTCCTCACTGGCAGGGTGGGTAAGCAGAAAAGGCCTTGACTCCATGTAAGTGTTGCTCAGCAATAACTAAAATATCCCTGTGTTATCAGTTCTGTTTTCAGCACAAATCCAAAATACCGCCATGTAGTAAGTACTATGAAGAAAACTAACTCTACCCTAGCCGAACCCAGCACATTATAACCAAAAGAAGTAATCTCCCTTTCTTCCCAAATACTTTTTCTCATTTGGCAACTGGTGGGAAAAACTAGATAAAATTACAATTAACCCTCCACTCCATTCCATCTTTAACTGTAAGAAAGAATAAGTTATAGCTATGAGAAGCCATTCCACACAGCATAATTCTACTAAGTTGTTCTCCACACATCAAAAAACAGTTCAAAATCACATGGGGCTGATTGCCAATTGCACAAAAGCCACTAATCACCACTTTGGCAGTATAAAAGAGCTTTGAAGTGGGTATAAATTCTTGTTCTGCATTCTTATTAAGGCTCCTTTCATCTGTCAGAAATATCTAAAGAAAGACAATGGTCATGTCTCTACAAACTTCCCAACTCCCTGTAAAACACACTCAAACTTATATTAGCTGTTTATCACATTGTAAAATTCAGGGAACTTACAACTCAAGAAACTGCATCAAAGTGACTGTGCCTCACCTCCTCCAACATTTCACACTGAATTGCCTGTCTATAAAAACCAGTAAAAATCTATTAACAGTGAAAATCTAGTTTTCAAATATGGGGAGAATGTCACAAGCCAGTAGAGTCTAGGGACAAACAAAACAAGTTACTCAATTGAGAACAATTCAGAGAATGTTAGATTCCACATCCTGGACTAGTCTATCTTGCTGTATTTCCACCCATCCATAACGCTTCCTTAGGCTAATATCAGCATTTGCTGATATTCCTTCCCTAAGTGATTACTGATTACTACTTTGAATATCATCCACTCATAGCTGGCCACTTGCTGTGTCTGCCTACCCACTTGCTACTGCTTCTGTCTTTTAAGATTATTTTTCGCTGTTTTCAGCACAAGGAAGGTATGCAGGCGCACAAATGGTGTGCTCCATTTACAGGAATACTCTGATATGAATCTTCTATGAACTTGCTTGTCAAGGAAATTGGTTTTGTATGAATCTTAATTTTAAGTGACTAAAGGGATCACAAATATCATCTTGGTGATTGGTTTTGTATCATTCTTGCAGCAGTATTTCTAGTTATAGGTCTCTGGATAACAGTGAACAATTCATCTCCTTCCTAGGAACATATGTTCCTCAAATAATACCTGAAGATCATTATTAAAGGCAGAGTGACTGTAATTTAACCAAGCAATATGTATAAAGTTATTTTAATCTTTTCTCATAAATCATTTATCCTAGCCATTTAATCAATTAAGTAGAACTCAAATGAATACCTGTTAATTTGATAAAAAGCTGCTCGTACAGAGGCATTCAATGCTTCAGTGTCCTCTAGACTTGTCTTAGGAGAGGCAGATTGAAAGCTAGGTCTTTTTCCCAAGTAAGAATGTTGCTATGTACTACTTTCAAGAGAATTTGATTCAATAGCTCACAGCTACATCACAGCAAAAGAAAGGCAGGGAAAACTGGCAAACTAGATATTGTGGTCTTCCAGTGCTAACCAGTAACACAATATATTCGAACAGTACCTCAACTAGCCATATGCAATGCAAATTTGAATTCCTGTTCCAAATGAGTTAAATGAACTATGACTGTATAAAAATATTCTACTGGTTAGCAAGTATATAATCTTACTCTTGGAGAATACTTCGTCAAGACAGACTGAACAAAATTAAGTGACTATTTAAACTATTCAGTCATCCTTCCTAAATTTTGACAGGTGATTCTTTAGTCAGAGATTTAGTAATGCAACATGACAACTCTTATCATAGTGAGGCTCAGTTTCTTCTAACAGCAGCATTGAGCTACTCAGGAGAGAAAACCTTAGTCCATAATTAGGGAAATAGAATTCTTTCCTGTCATAGCAGCCCTGAAATATCTCACATCTTCACTTTAAACAAATGCATGCCACTTATGTCATAGGAAATTTATCTTTTGGTTTGATCCTTCTGGATGTTTGCCAGTGTGGAACTAAAGGGCTTAAAAAGCAAATCTTTTAGTGGTGCATAATCCTGGCACCTGGTGTCTTTAAAACCATTTCCTGTCAAACCAGCACAAACAGATGTTCCTGTCTGTTTGGCAGAGCTGTTGCAGCAGGTTAAACTGTCTGTATCTATAAGAAAGAAAAATCTTTATAATTTTTCTGAACATTATTTTTCTAAGAATCATTAATCTGCTTTGCAGTTTATATAATACAGAGCAATACATTATCTCTTCTCCTTGGCCACCCATGTCTTATAATGGAGATAAATGTGCTAAACATTGCTTACATTAATTATCCTGGCTGCTTGTAAGGAGAACAGACTTCAAATGATATTCTGATATTCCACTATCCCACTCTTTCCCTCATTCTCTTTTTTTTTTTTTTTTTTTTTTTTACTGAGTGGAGTTGGACTGTCTACAACTTTCTGGTTAAGCCAAGGTTATCAGTCTAAACTGTAATGTCAAATAATCCAGATGGCAAAATGCATGACTTTCCACCTCTGGCTAATCAAAAGCAGCTGCTCTAACAGAAGTATTAGCTATAACCATGGTGACCAACAAACACAAAACCTCTGCACTGTCTTATTAGAGTTATCTATAATATCAGTTGGAAACTGTCTTCCTTCTGCAACTATTTTTCTAGAAAAAGAAGCTACAGCCATAAACTCACATTAGACAGATGTTCCACTTGCCTGATCATATTGATAACTATTGCCAGCACGTGGCCCTATGAAGAAAATTGCACAGGATGCTTTGAGGGCAGCCACTACTTTAATACTTCCCTGTCTTTGGAAAAACAACAGAACCAAACCTGTTCTGCTATGTTCTAGATGCATGACTGCATTTTTGTAGTGCCTTCACTTAGGAATACAGATGCATCCTGGTATCATCTGATATCCACTGCCCCAAACAGCACCCAGCTCCTACTAAAATTTTTTATTAAATCCACAATCATTGGGTCTAATAAAGTTAGTTCTACAACACCTAAAGAAATGCTTGAAGCAACAGCAGAGCCAATAATGATTTTACATGAGAAGTGACAAAGTGAAAAGGCAGCAAAGTACTTGGAATGCGGGATAAAAAAGACTGACTATGGTGCTGTGTTAAAATAAGGAACTAAATAAGAGAACTATACACTGATCACTTCAACTTCAATTCCATCAATTTTTTTTAATTTTTTTTTTTAATAAATAAGTAGTCTAGACACTGGTAAACAACTTGCAAAAGACATGAAAAATGGTCATTATGTACTTGTCAAAAATACCTTGTGTTATATCAGCCTAATTGTATTCTACAAGCAAGAATACACAGCAGATACTCAAGTCTGGACATGAGCCATATGTTTTTAAGAATTTTGACTATGGGTAACTTAAAGGATGCTTTCACAGTTAAGGTATTCATGTATGATCTAGATTAAAATATGATAGTGGGGTTTTTTTTTTAAATATATTTTAAAGAGTTGTCAGCAACCAAATAGAAGAATGTCTAGCATGAAGCTTCACCTTGTTTTCCTTCATGATATAGATTATGGAATAGAGTTCATGCTTATAAAATCTGCAAGAAATGCAAAAGCAGGAGTGGAAGACAGGATTCAAAGTAATTTTGATAAACGGGATACAGGGAGTAGAATAATAAATGTATTTCAAAAGGAGATGAGGGCAAAGTTCTACACTTATGCAGGAATAATAGGATAGACAATAACAGAATAGAGAACAACTGCTTAGGAAACACAGCTTCAGAGTAGGGTCTAGGATTACAGCAGATGACAGCTGGATATGACTCAATAGTGCCACACTTGTGAAAAAATGAGAGTCCTCTTCAGGACATGTAAAAAGGACAAGAAGCCACAATTCTTGCCAGCAATTTCATGCTGAGCCAGCTGCAGCATTGGCACCAGTGAGAGAATTAGAATAATGCTGAGAAGACAGGAAAATCACCTGTTATCCTTTTAGCTCAGGGTGTGAGGTAAAATCAGAAAGACTGAAAAAAAAACCCATTAAATTGTTTGGTTTAAAAAGGAGAAGATTCAGGAGGTACCTAATAACAAAGGATAACTGCCAAAAAGAGAAGGGGATAATATATCTTTCATGATAATGGCAGCTAACACAACAGATATGGGGTTGAATCTGTATTCAGAAAAATTCAAGGAGGATTGTAAAGATATTTTTCCTTGGTAAAGATAGTTAACTGCTGAAATAATCTGCAAGGAGGAAAGGAAGAAGTTCTTTAAGAATAAACTAACCGAGCATATGTCAAAGTACATCTTCCTTGGAGGATACAGTGGACTACCTCTCCCCCCTCCCTCCACCAAAAATATCTTCTAGTCCTACTTATCTGTTGTATTTCCCCTTCATTCTATTACATTTCTTACAACTTTAATTACTCCAATCTTGCAACAAATTCATCCACAAATATTTTGTATTCACATGATTATCACCTTTAAGTGATCAGTAAAAAATATCTCAATTTTTTGTAATAATTTTAACAGCAAAATGATTTTGAAAGGTTAACCAAGATCAATTGCAAGACCAAACACCCTCTGTCATCCAGAGACACTAACTACAAACAGAACTGAAAGAATAACACCTTGATGTAAAAATTGTTTCTGAAAGGATACATTTATTTTCCTTATATAACCTAGGCTGGTGCCTGCCAACAAGGGCTGCTTGAGGGACAGTCAGTGCCCAATAAAAGTACAAAAACTGAGGTGGCGTGAGCTAAACATCTGTGCTGTTTTTTCCTGTTGTAGGGTTAGTTTCCTTCACAGTAACTAGCATGGGACTGTGTTTTGGATTTGTGCTGAACACAGCAATGAGAATATTGAGAGGTTTTTGTTACTGCTGGGCAGGGCTTATACAGAGTCAAGGTCTTTGCTTCTTTGCATACTCTCTTGCTCACAAGGAGACTGGAGTTGCATG
Source organism: Anabacerthia variegaticeps (assembly GCA_035583185.1). Lineage (NCBI taxonomy): Eukaryota > Metazoa > Chordata > Aves > Passeriformes > Furnariidae > Anabacerthia > Anabacerthia variegaticeps. The sequence continues at coordinate 41,145,952 of JAWWEW010000001.1, read as the reverse complement.
GGAAATTTGGAGAGACAGATACAGCAAGGGCAGCTGACCCCCACATGACCAGAGGAATATTCTACACCATATGACATCATGCTCAGTTTATAAAGTGGGTGGAGGGAAAGGAGGAAGGGTGGTGGGGGACATTTGGAGTGATGCTGTTTGTCTTCTCAAATAACCCTTATGTGTGATGGGGCCCTGCTCTCCTGAGGTGGCTGAACACCTGCCTGTCCATGGTATGCAGTGAATTAATTCCTTGTTTTGCTTTGCTTGTGAGAGAAGCTTTTGCTTTCCCTATTAAACTGTCTTTATCTCAACCCAGAAGTGTTCTATCTTTTACCCTCCCAATTCTCTCCCTGATCCCACTGGTGGGGGAGTGAGCAAGTGGCTGCATGGTGCTTGGTTGCTGGCTGGGGCTAAACCACAACAACATCTCAGCTCCTGTTATAACTAACTGAGATCCACAGGAGACAGCTACAGTCATCAAAGACATCATGAGGTAAGAGAATCATTTGCACAAGGCTTGCAGATATGCCAACAAAGCTACAAAAGTCCTGCAACACCAGCTGGTAGCCAAGTCTGCATGGTATACTAGGGCACCCTAACAAACACAAGATGCTTGTATATGAACTGAGAGTCTTCTGGTAGACTGTGTGGTGCGTGAAGGGGATGGGACAGAGCCAAGAACATTCTAGGAGTCACTTATGAAAAACATTAACTGGAGTAAATTGTATTCTGGAGACATCTGTCCACTGCTCAGAGAGAGACCCTACAGAACTAGGTTAGACTGAAATAGTTCTCAGATAGTTGAGACAATTTGAGGGGCACTGACCAAATACGTCCAAATGTAAGTGAAAAAATTACTCTTTACCAAGAAGAATGATGATAACAATACTGAGAAAACTGGTTTAAACCAACCAATGAGGAGAAACTTCCCAAGTGCTGCCCACTGGACCAAACAGAGAGATGGTCAGCCTCCTCCACCCAGAAAAAAAACACGTGGCCATAGAACAGAGACAAGACAGTTACCCTTTCATGTGGTTCTTCTCCCAACATGCCCAAAAAATCTGGTAGGAATGATTGGAGAGTCAGCACTGGCAGAAAACAGTGGATAGATGGGATTTGATACTGGCAGACACTTTAAGTGGTGCTGGAGTGAGGCTGCAGTGCTGGTACAGGCAGTCGGAGCAGGGCTGCAGATCCCCCAGATGACTGGAAGGATCCACAAGACACCCATTGGATCCAGCGATGAGATTTGATTGTTGCAATTTTGACTTTTGTTTGTTAAAGTGGTGGTTGCTCTCCTGTCAAAGGTGGTCCCAGTCCAGATCCACTGAGGTGGTGGTGGAAGCCCCAGGTGCTTTTGAGAAGCCCCAAAACTCAGATTCAGGACGGAATGCCTTCGGTACCTCCCCTGGGATGGGGAGTTTTACACTGGATGATGCAATACTGAGTCAGGAGATACTTCCGGAGCCTTTTATGCCTTCTAAGATAATGTAGCTGCCTCTTACATCAGTTCAGCTGAGTCTGTTACGGCTCAACAAGAAGAGATCAATGCCTTCAGGCTACCTGGGAGTTATCACAGCTGAGTCGTCTGTGTAAGACCAAAGAAACCCTTCCCCACCTCATAGGATTTGCGTCTTTCCTTACCTGGTTTAACACCCAGCTTACAGCCTGAGGTGTCAGGTGTGCACACCTTCAGCACCTGGCCTGGGTGGCTGCTCTGCACATTGTTAGCAAAGCACTCTGCTGATTGAGCCATGAGCACCAACAGTCCAGTCTCTCACAGCACCTGGCCAGTCACTGCAAGTGGTCAAATGTTAAGTCATTAATCACCAGCACCTCATTAAAGGCGGCAAAACACCAAAATGCTGCATTTGGAGAAAAGATAAAGTGGCTATCAGAATTTTTGTGTAAGCCAGGATGGAAGATAAAAGAATGTAAGGTAAGTGTTGACTAATTAAAGCTTTTCAGGGTTCTGAAAATAAAGGTGGCAAATGAACTTTCTGTGAAAAAGTAAGTCAATAGAAGACTTTAAATATCTGCCCTTTGGGCTTAAGGTCTTTGAACAGAACAAGAGTTATGTCCCCTAAATTCATACTGTTAAGAATGATCTCCATCAGAATGAAATAACTATGAAACAATTCTGTTGCTTGATATTACAGAGGAAGAAACCATCTAAAAAGAAGGCTGACACAAGAAATGCAAAATGTTTCTTTGTTTTATGTTTTCTTCACCATCATTCTTTCTTTTTTCTGGATATGGTTTAGACCATTTTTTCATGTGCTATATAAATGTTTTATGATATTAGCTAAATTCCATTAAATCATCCCTTAGGATGGGATATTGGTAATAGTGTCATGTTCTAGAAAGTTAATAAAATGTCCATTTTCTTTGAGAGATGTTATTCATTGAGAGTTTTGCAGTTAACTATCCCACTTTTGAGCACTGCTGAGCTATTTACTGTTGTACCTTTAGGATTTGATAGTTTTTATTTAATAGATGGTGATTTATTCTTTAAACATCTCAACATTGTTCATTTAACTGGAATAATACTATGGATGTGAATTAAAATATCAAAGCCTACACTGCTGCATGGATGAACCACTACTTTCTAGCAAGCCACATTCTTGATATAAATAGAATATATTATTAGGATAAGTTACAAGTTTCCTAATCATTTACAGAGTACATTCTGTGTTATGATTTATGAGGTTTAACTCTAACACAGTTTCAGTATTTTACAACCACTTATAAGCAAACTATAAACTACTAAATATAGTTCATATCATGCAATAGAAATGCCAAGATGGAAAAATACCTACCATAAACAAGAATTTTAAAACCAAATGTCCCATTTGTGAAAGCGTTTTTGATTTAGAGTAATTAGAGATGCAGTACTGCTTCTTGTGCAGATCGCTTCCTTCAATATCGGTTGTCTATTTTATTGGTACAATCACATATCAATGCAGAAAAGCAATGATGACATCAGTTACTTGTAACAATCACACATCAATGCAGAAAGGCAATGATGACATCAGTTACTTGTAACTATAAAAACATTGTTGTAATGACTGAATAAAGGGCTAAATACTGGTCTCTAGAGAAAGCTACAGAGTATGTAGTACAGCATATAGAACACAGGCACAAGTAACATTTACATGATTCAAAAGCCTACCTGTTAGCGGTTGTATCACTTATCACATACAACATTAAATTCCCTTTTGAAGTCTCTGTTGAGATGGAACAATTGTTTGACTTTAATCTTCAGTGTTTCTTCCCCAAAATGGAGTGGCCACAGCCAATTAAGCCAATGGTTATTGTGGGTGATTCCCCAGCCCTCGCAAACTCCAAGATCATTCCTGCCCTCTAGAGACATTTCTGTTAGACCTAGGCCCACACTATGATGGAGTTTCTGCTAAATTGCACCGACTGACCGACTGGGAGTAGTGCCTTACGACTGGCAGTGGTACAACTTGCTATTGCAATTGCTATTGCCACCTCCTGTGGCACCAGTCAGGACTGGACTTGGCCTCTGATTTCTGATCTCCTGGTTGAATCTAGTTTAAATGAGGTATTCACTGAAAACCAGGAAATGGACAGAGATGCCTTATGTACAGCTGTTTGTGGTCACATATACTCTAGAACATTAGACACTACTGTACTGCCATAATTTCTTTTTATTTACCTGAAGAAAGCCTCAAAACACACATGGAGTTCCTCTGAAACCCTCCAATGTTCACCACTGATTGCAAAAGAAGGTTTAGGATTGTATTATCAATCCTCTATATTATCTTGCAATCCAGTGCCTGAGTTGGAGGCACACAAGAAAACATTTTAGGTCTTGCCTTACACGAATTATAGAAGAGTAGTTATTTAACAATTCTGAAGCAGCAGAGAATTTACTTTCAGGATGACTCTGAAGTCATTAAGCCGTGACAGTATTTACTACAGGTTGAAAATTACAGTGGAAGATTACCAAACTGTTACTTGCAGGTCAAGTCATGCAGTCCTTACTCACTTCAATAAGCACAGGTTTAACTGTTTGGCAGATCAAATTAGCCATAAAAAGGTGATTAAATGCTTCCTAAACAGAGATATATTCTCAAATACAGATCACACATCACAGCTCTGATATCACACATCCAGACTCATGATATATACAGACACCTACATAAGCACTTTTAAGTTTTAGATGAATTAAATGAGGTGAAATTAACATTTCCCAGCTGCATTGAGTCAAGCATCTTGGCAAGGCTACTCATCAACATGCTGTTGACCAAAAAGGGTGCAGATGTAGGGTACACCTGAACAGAAATGTTGAGTGACCCCATTGCCCACTGCATGGTCCTAGTATCCTGATTAGTCACATCAAGGATTTGAGATGAGCTGCAGTTCCTCTTATCCTTCGTCATAGATCTGGGACATCTGGCTAAGGCCAGCATGTTTCCTACCTCATATGATGCCAGTGGACAGCCAGAGCAAGACTAGGCCTGAGAAACTGGGAACACTTTCAGCATGGAGACACAGCCTTGGGAGTTCACTGGAGATGGCTCATCCAGATGAGGGATGAGTGGTGTTCCACAGGAATTGGTATTGGGACCAGCAGTGTTTAACATCTCTGTTTGTGACATGGATAACAGAATTAAGAGGATCCTCAGCAAGTCTGACAATAACACCAAGATGTGTGGTACAGTTGACACACTGGAGGGAAGGGATACCATCCAGTGGGACCTTGACAGGCTTGAGAGGTGGATCTGTGTGAAGTTCAACAAGTGCAAAATCCTCCACATGCATCTGGGAAACCCCAAGCACAATAACAGGCTGGGCAGAGAATGGATTGAGCCCTGGGGATAATGATTTGGGGTTTTTGATGAACAAGACATGAGCCACCAACTGCATTCTGGACTGCATCAAAAGTAGCATGGCCAGCAGGTCAAGGGAGGTGACTGCCCCCCTAAGATGTGGACCTGTTGGAGCAAAGGACCATAAAGATGATCAGAGGGCTGTAGCACCTCTCCCATGAGTACAGCCTAGGAGAGTTGAGGCTGTTGAAGCTGGAGAAGAGAAGGTTTCAGGAAGACCTTCTAGCAGCCTTCTAGTACCTAAAGTTAACCTATAAGAAAGCTGAAGAGGGGATTTTTACAAGCACATGCAGTGATAGGACTTGGGGCAATGATTAAAGTGAAAGAGAATAGGTTCAGATTTGATACTAGGAAGAAATTCTTTCCTCCAAGGGTGGTGAGGCACTGGAACAAATTGTCCAGACCAGTTATGGATGCCTTTAATAGGTTCAAGATCTTTCATGGAATTGTTTTTCTCTCCCTTAGCAACACAGTGGTTTGGGGGTTGGAGAGATAGGACAAGATGGCTTGTTGAAGCCCAGACCCCAACACTACCTGCTCCCAGAGCCAGCTAACTATCTAAAGCCTAAACAAAGGGGTTGCTGATAGCTTTGCATTCCAATACGAAGGCTGGGGAGAAGGCTGAGGGGGGTGGGGGGAGAGAGAAGTTTTCCTTATGCTGGCCACATTTCTCGGTTTGTGTGGGTTCTGGTGGCCATTTTTCTGGGCTGGTGGAAGCACTGGGAGGGGGTTCCTGGCTCACCCACCAACTCCGCACCTTGTGCTGTTCTTCTGAGGGAATAGTCACCACTGACTAGATTTGCTGCAGACTCCTCAAGGGGTTGACACCATGTGCAGAAGAGTTGCTACCCACACCAACTCCAACCCCCCCGCCCCACTCGCAACACTTTTTTCCAATAGAGGATGGTAAGAGAGGGCCCTCACACTGCCCACGGGAATGGTTTCATCCTGTCCCTGTGGCCGCCATTCCCACGTGAGTTTCAGTGCCAGCGCCTCTCCTTGCCCTCCATTTTTGTTTCGCCAGAGCCCATGACTGACTTTCATGGCCACTGCCTCCCAAGAGGCGGCATCACCTTCTGCTGTCTGTGAATATAACTGCACCAAAGGGACAAAGATAGGACTTGATTAGCGTGAAAGTTTTGGTTACAGTGTTGCTGTTTGTTCTGTTCTGGTTTTGGTTATACATATATATATTAAAGAACCGTTATCCTTTTTCTATACATTTTCTGATTAAAGTCTCTTAATTTCAAAGGTTGTGGTGGTTTTTGTGAAGAGGCCCTCTTTCTAGTCCAGAAGGCTTCCTCGCTTTCTTTGGTAGACATCTTAGTTTCTTTTAAACTGAGACAATGCCCAGTTCCTGGAAGTGTTCAAGGCCAGGTTGGTTGCTCTAAGCAACCTGGTCTAGTGGAAAGTGTCCTTGCCTATGTCAGGGAAGTTGGAACAAGATATTCTTTACGGTCCCTTCAAAGTCAACCGTTCTCTGATTCTATGATCCCACTTGAGCGGAAGATATCTGAAAAACTTGAATCAGTTGTCCTCTGGATGTCCTTTTCTGTTTGCAATAACTACAGAAGGAGACTGCAAAACTTCAGACCATGCAGCTTTTAAATTACAATATAAGGTTAAATCTGTCCAGTTTTAAGAAACAAATAATAATAAAAAAATAATCACTACACTAAGGCCTTGTTCTCCCTATTTTCTCTGTACAAACCTCCTCTGACATCCTTGGCAGATTTGTTATGGACTCAAAGAAATATGAAGAACAGAGACACAACCTGTTCTGAATCAGTGTGAAACCCCCAGATTTATGCCATAGTTCCACTTTTTCCCAAAGTGCTCTAACTTTTCTCAGTTGATTTCACTGAAGTTATATCTGATTTACTTCAGCACTCAAGAAACGAAGAGCCCTTTCTGAACACTTCATAGTACTAATTCAATACTGCAAATCTCACTTTCCAACCCAGTCTTATTTTACATACTGCTGAATATCACATTTCATCACCCAGTTACTCATAATCTACAAAGAATTACCTGTCATCACTTTGTTTTCAAAATGCAGAAAAATTCTTTTAAATGTGGCCTTTCTTTGTATGCCTCTCCTTTAGTTAAATTTCATATACAGGTGATATTAAAGCTCACCATGCAATCTTTTCAGACTGCATTACCCATGGGTATGTTAAAAGGGAAAGTACTTCGCTATGAAAAATGAATACAATATGTGGTAGAAATAACCTCTGAATCTCTAGTAACTTGGCTTCTGAAGGATTACAGAGCAAAAATCAAATTTTATTTTATTTACTAATTTATTGCCTCCAGTTAGCATGTGCTGCTCCTAGATGCCTTGGAATTGCTATAAATAAGAAATGAAAAATCTATTTGTACAAGGTTCTATTGGGTGCCAATATATATGTTAGGGCAGATTTTTTTCCAGAAAAGATTGTCAGACTGGCAAATTCATCTTTTAGCTTTCTGAATGTTCAGTCAAATTGTAAAACATATTTAGGAGAAACTGATAACCTGATTATATCCATTCATGTTCTCCCCATCCCTGACACTGTTATAAGAGTAGTTCCCAGTTTTTCAGACAGGCCATGAATCAGAGTGACTCATGATCATATTTACAGAAATCACAACTCATGATCATATTTGAAGAAATCACACAATTACTTAGGTATAGATTTATTCAAGGAATGAAGCCTTTATTAAAAATGTATACGGCTCTAAAAATACAACAGACAACATCGCTAATAATTTAAAGCACAATGTCAATTTGACATGGCACGAAACAGCCTTATAGAAAAGATTCACTGCTGACTGGTTTTAGATACCTTTTTACCACCAGGTTTGAAAATAGGCCTGGATGCAGTACCACCAGCTTTTTGTTTTCATTCTTTGCTTGATGAAATTTAAAGATGACAGCAGTAACTCTGAAATGTAAATTCATAACAGCCACATGGAAACAATTTAAACTGTATTATAACGTGTTAAAGATATCTGAACACACTTTCTTGAATACTGTACCACACTTCTGAAAGACTTCTAGGACTGGGAGGACCACATGATAAACAGTGCAGCATTCTTTTATTGCCCTGTCGATCCATCCTCATCCTCACTGTTAAGTATTTCAGTTCTTCAGTTATCTCTGTGAGTCCCTGTATGTCTTTTCATAAAATTGAACCCAGGGATTTTTCAGACTCAATTTATCATGCAGTAGAGTGTGAGACATCATATCTTTCCCAGTAATTTATAACTGTGTGACTAATAATTTTGTTTTTCAATGACAGTTCAAACTCAGCCAAGATAGAAACATCACTAAGTTATGACCACTTGACAGCTGGATACAAAACTTCACAAAATGAGTTGATGGTTTCAGTAGACCACTGTTCTCAGCAAAACCCAATACAACAGACACTAATAACTCAAAGATTAGACTGGGCTAGCAAAATTATATCCCTTAGATGGTCTTCTTATGATTCCACTTCACAGACATACCACACTAGTTCTATAGATTTGACAGAATAAATCATTGAGGCTTCACAGAAATCCTATGAAGGTGTGGTCTTTCATCATTTTACAAATACTAGGGCTTTCCAGGAAAAGTATTTTTCAAAGTTAAGAAGCTAAAGTAAATGTTGTCTTAAAGTTTTTAATTCTGATGTTATTTTTTTTCTGTCTAGAGACATAATTGTTCATATATTTGTATGGCCATGCCAATAGACAGAAATTATTTCCTTAACTAGCTAGGTATGTAACATACTAAATATATATACTGTTTGTACTCAACATCTACCGTATTGCAGGTATTCCTAGGAGTGGTGTTGTGGTTTCATCAGAACAGGTGGCTAAATATTTTTTGTGCAGTGTTCAATGCTTACACAGTCATTCAGAGAGTTCTGCCAAAAATACTTTAACTACCAACCAGGTTAATTAAACTTAATATGCAGCATATTGAATATTGGCTTGCCCTATAAACAGTAAACAGCTTTTACATCTTAAAGACATAGGTTGCACCCCTGACTGTTCTTCTTTCTGTGATTTTGGACAATGTCACTTAATGTTTAGTCTTGCTGAGTGACATAATTATAGATACATACCTGACTTTGTAGACCTTAACTTTAAGGGACAGTGGGTTCAGCTGTCTTCAAGTTGTTCTAATCATAGGTTCTCTCTGCAGTGGAATTGTGCTGCCCCACACTCTGTCTCTCACTGTATCCCAATAAAGTAGTCAGTAAGAAAAATTAAATTGCCTCAAGCAAGGGGGACCGGTAAACATAGAGGCAGGACACTTAAAAGGTTTAGATTTTTACCAGCAATTGCATCTTTAAAAGACATATTATTTCCCCTGATTTAATAATTTTAGAGCATTTCCTATTATCTTTAGCTTTCTAAAAACTGTTGCAAATACATTTCTTTTTGAAATTGCTCAGTTTTAGAGATGAAAACTTGCTTGATATACTTTTTGCTTTTCACAAAGCTAAGAATAGTAATTTTTTATTTTCTTCAGTCTCACTCACTAGATAAAATGCTTTGCAGAAAGCTAGCATGAAATCTAAAGAAGCACTAAGTTGTCCAAGGTGCAGGCATTAAGGGCTTACGTGCAAAAGAGCTTGACAACTTTCCCCATGTCTCTTACATACAGTTTATTTGTACCCGGCTTATCAGGAAACTAAGCTTTCTGAAGGTGCTTGAAGCTGTGCTACTGAAGACAGGCAATGGCTGACAGTAACCAAGCTGACAGGTTCTTTACTTAGAGTGTGAGACAGCTTTCCAGCTGAGTGATGTAGGTATCTGGTTCCAAAGTTAGCCTAGAATTCTCACCACCTCAGCAAAACACTTCAGCTTGATCTTTCCCTATAAAGCAGGAGGTTTAATTCCATCCAGGAAACGTAGGAATCAAGCCTCCATACATATTGCCAGAGAATACTCGAATTCCAAAGCTCTTCTGCAAAAGGCAGGCAGCGGCTTGTTCTCCCCTACTGTGTGCTTTTTACACGAGACTTTTTACACTCATGTTCCTGGCTGTAGTGGCAGAGAAATCTAGGTGAAAGGTGTTTTACTGTTTACAGCTGCCTCTTTGCACCACCCTTTTGCTGGTTTAGTCATTCCCATTCCTGCTGCAAGCCTCATTCCCTGGTATCCATCCATCCCCATTCACTTCAGCTTTGTATGAATCATATTCTTGATCTCAGGCCATTACAACTGCCGTGCTGCCACCCTGGCTGCCATGGCAGGTACAGCCCTTGGGGGCCTTGTGCTATTGCATTATTGGTATTTGTATGTTTCTCTCCTTTCACACCATTAGTTTTGCAGTTCACTGACTAGCTTCAAACCTATTTTATGGAAAGGTCAACACCATAAAAGCACTTGTATATAGAACTCTTGTAGCAGTGATCAAGCAGAGAATCAAGCAGGTAATGAAGCTGAGAAGAGAGAACCTATTAACATCCCAAGTAAATGCTATGGCAACAAAAGAACTAGAGATGCCATCGATGGTGGAAAACTTAAAGGAGATGAAGTTCCTCATTCTCTCTCTCCTTACCTCCAGGTACTAATCATGAGAAAACTTCAGCTGGATCTCACATTTTCTTAGACACTAAAATCAAACAGTCATGGGATACACATCTGCATAAAGCCAAGATCCTTTAGTTTCCTGTACTCAGAACACTACTTGGATCACCCTATTCTCAATAATACTTTTACATCAGAATATCAGAGGCATCCACCACACAGGCATAAGGAATAATTGTAAAAAGATAATTTATGGGAAAGACTATGATTCTCTCTGCTCACACATTGTCAATTCACAGACAGATTCCTACTAAGGAAGTTATTCTCTGGGTATTTTTCACTCTTTAAGAGTGTACAGGAAATTCACACATTCACAATTTAAGAGATTAAATGGTTGTATCTGTTATCCCACAGTTAATTTCAGTGGCTCATTTGGATAGAACAAAATCATTCATGATGTAACATGTTTTCACAGTGGGTATAAAAAGTTCTTAAACTTGTAGTGAATGATTTGAAAATGCCACACTGAATACTTTCTTTCTATCTTAAGGCTAGTAAAGCAGGATGTTCTGGCATACAGCTGTAAGGATGATAGCCAACACTTGCATCTTTGTGTTCTGGCCCCTTAAAAACAGGTGTTCTAAAAAGACATACGCAATTTATAATTCCAGAGACTATCAGACTGATCAGAAAGCAACAAATGCTGGGAAGAATTGCAGCTTATGTAACAATAGCTTTCTCTCAGGAAGGAAGGAAGGGAGAGAGGGAGGAAGGGAGGAAAGGAGGGAGGGAGGGAGGGTAGAAAGAACAAAGGAAGGAAGGAAGGCAGGAAGGCAGGCAGGAAGGAAGGAAGGCAGGAAGGAGGAAAATCAACAAGATAAGGTTCCTCTGACCCTGAATTACATTGCACTGGTGTAGTTATTACTGTTACTGTAAGTAAGCAAACTCATTAGTGTATAACATGAAAATCATTCATGATGCTCATGCAGAGGGTTGAGGAAAACCAATAGCCTGCTAGTTGGTGTGCTACTCTTGGAGGTCAGAGACCAACATCCAGCTCTGCTCTGACATAGATTCGGATATGGGAAGTCAGTTTATCTCTCTGCATGTGTCTAGTGCAACTCTGAAAAGGTTCAGGGATTGGCTCAGACCATGAAGCCAGTGACTCTAATTCATCTGAACACTGCTTAGAAGAGGGCTTCTCTATTTACTTAGGTGCAAATTAGTTGAAATACTACCAAACTGGGCTATGGAAAGTGCAAACAACTAATCAGCACAGCTGATCAGCATTCCAAGTGCTTCAAATAATTTTCTGGATTGCTTATTTGGTACTACCAGCATAGATCTCTGTGCTTCAGTCCCTGTATGTACGTTGTGTATATGTTTCTACAGTGGAATTGTGGCATTAAATATGAGAGGGACAATGACGCCACCAGGTATTAGACATAATGGTGTATGGGTCCTTATAAATGACTCAGATCATTAGTCTTTGGGTTACCTTGACAAACACACTACCACCACACTTTGCTCTCCTTATCCCTGTAACCTCCTACAACTAAAGCAGAATTGGGAGATTAAGCTGGCAGCATACTGATTATGAGCAGAGCCTGGAAACACACGAGTAATGCTTTACTATAACTCATAAGGGCAGCAGAAACAACAGACACTGTGAAGCATCCACATACTATGTAATCCTATAGAGAAAGGAGGGTAACAAATTTTAGCCTTTATTGTCAAAAAAATGGAGGGGAACAGAACTGGGGTTTTTTTGTTGGCTTGGGAGTTTGTTTGTTTGTTTATGGGTTTGTTTTAGACAAATCACATTTTTTTTTCCAAGTTCTCAGGAAATAAAGCAAAGAAAAACAAGGACAGTCTTTTCAATGTCACAGCTAGACAAGCTCAAACTTGGCAAAAATGTCACCCTCTGTAAAACCAACCGTGTCTTCTCTCTACTAGAGTTTCACAGTGAAGCAAATCGTGAGCAGTGACCTCACTGAAAAACACTTTCTTGTTGACAGTTGGATATACAGCCTTTGAGTATTCAGTTCTAAATATCTTCTTATTTTTGCATCCATTTTTTTGAAGCGGGGAGGCACATATTTACAAATAAGATAGAGCTGCAGATAGCTGACTGAAGCCAAGAGTCTAGTGAGCTCAGCTGAATTTGTGGAGAAACAATCCCCTTATGGGTGTCACAGAACGACTGAAAAATACCACTGGTCTTATAACTCAAATATAGCTTCCCAACATGTCTTTCTTCCTGCGCATACCAACGTAGCAGACCCAATTTTTTCATTCCAGAAGCTCATAACTCACCCAACAGCTATTTTCAAATTTTCTGCATGGGGTGAAGAAGAGCCATTGAAATCATGAGTTAATCATAGGAGGGGAAAGCAAAACAAAACAAAAAAAGGGATGGAAGGTTTTGTTCAGAGAGTTTTACGATGAACAATAAATGTTTGGGAGAAACTGCTTCTAAATACTCTACAATTACCATCTTAGACAGTTTTCCTTTTATATATTGTGCCACTGATTAGATATAACTTCACTGAATTAAAATCAACCCAGAAATGTAGCCCATTTTAACAGATCTCATGATTTTCACAGGAAATTATCCAATGTTTTCATCATATTTGATGTCCGAGTTTATTATGTCATTCCAAATAGGATGACCTTGGCTATTCATTAACAGGAGAACTTGTCTGCTTAATAAACTTGAGAAAAGGCACACAAAAGAATAGAATATACATAATATTTATTAACTATGACTGAATCACACATGGCACAACTTTAGGAAAGAATGCTTGTGTTCTGTAATCTTTCATTATGACTGAGGCATTTTATTTATCCAATAGGTTCAGAAAAACTGGCACACAAAGCCTCTGTCACTATGAAGTGTATAAATCTAAATGAAGTTTTCTGATGCAGTGAGATTGCAAGCTATGAAAAAAAAATGGGAAAAAACAGCCAACTAACATAGTGGAAAGTTAAAACCTAGAATGGTGTCGTGGGTTGTGCTTGGCTGGACACCGTCTGCCCACCCAGCCTTTTTATCACTCCTTTTCCAGCCAAAAAAGAGGAGAGAGAATAAGATGGAAAGTGAATCGTGGCTTTGGATAAGGTAGTTCACTAAAGCAAAAGAGCAAAGTTTGCACGTGCAAAAGCGAAGCAAAAAATAGCAAGGTTTGTTCTCTACTTCCTATGAGCAGCAATGTCTGGCCATCTCCTGAGAAGCAAGGCTTCAGCACATGTAATGATTTCTTAGCAGGCAGCCATTGGAAATTACAAATGCCCCTTTTCCTGCTCCTTTCATTAGCTTTTATATCTGAGCTGATATCATATGGTATGAAATATCTCTTTGGTTACTTTGGGTCAGCTTGCCTGGTTGTGTCCCCTCCCAAAATCTTGTCCTCATCTGGGGAAGGAATGTTACAGTACTGATGCTGTGCTCAGCAGCAGCCAAAACACTGGTGTGTTATCAGTACCCTTCCAGCTTCCAATGTAAAGCACAGCACTGTCCAGGCTGCTATGGGGAAATTAACTCCATCTCAGCCAGACCCAATACAACCTGCAAAGAAAATGAGGAGTGTAACTCTTGGCAGTATGTGAAGGAAACCACCTAGAAAGAAGATATTTGGCTGCACTACCAATTCTAGCCTTGCAAAGGCAGATATCACTTGTCAGTTCCACCATAATAAACACAAGAGTATGCAACTGGATAAATGTGATCGAGACATAAAATAAAAACATTCAACAAGAGGGGAAATAATCCTCTGCTTTGTGGAAGGAAGGATGAAAGCATTTCTCTTCCCATTACCCCACATTATTAGTCCTGTGTGAAGAAGTGCACTTGAGTATCCTATGGGCTACATTTATGCAGGGAAAATAAATCTTTCCGATGCCATCCCAATAACAAAAGGAGAAAAAGAGTGCAGCAGGCAGTATGTGACTTGGTTTCTCAGTGTAGAATGGGGGATAATAATTCAGAGATACCTCAGTCTTCACAATCCACCTTGTTGTAGCTGAAGATATGATTTCTGATATTTCAACTTTTGGTACAGCTTCTCTGAGCCAACTGAGATCCACAGGGGTTCGGTATATCTTTTATAATCTGAAAGATAGGTGCAAGCTCTACAGGTGGTGATGGTATTATCCGACAGAGCTGCAGAAACTTGTTTTCAAGAAGTGTTTGTAATGTAACCAACTGTTATCTTGCATTCTATTATCTAGATGGAATATTTTTCAAACTTTGGACAAAATGAGAAGGGAAGTCTTTATTACATCTGAGAGAGAAAAACACTTTTCTACCAGATGTTCTTTATACTTGTATGCATGTATTTCCCAAAAATGGAAGTGAGAAAATACAAACTATTTAAGACACAGTATAACCAATATAATTTTTTTCCCTTCCCTAGAATTTATTGTCAATACTATACAAACATGAAGCAAGTACAGAAATGGAGTTAATTTTGAAAATGTTATATTTAAAGTGAAGCTGCTATAGCCATTGGTAACACAGCAGTATGTCACCACATATTCAAGCTGATTTCAAGGAACATCACTCCTTCTATGGCTCAAGAGAGTTATCACATTCTTATAGATCCAAACTCTCCTCTTTGTAAACAGAGTATTTTCTCATTTCTAAATCTAGTTCCAGCATACATAAAAATTAAATAGCTGAACAACTGTTTGCATGACTAGAGCCTAAGAATTAGCCTACATTGCTGTCAAGATGACATTGCTGTCAGCATCTTTAAAATTAGTTTTGAATGACCTACACCTCTTGCAGACTGAAAAGGGACATTTTCCATGAAAAGGAGACGTTTAACAGCATTTTTAAAAGTTTCATTTTTATACAAACCTCACATTTTAGTATACTTAGCTAAGCATGTGAAAACATGAAGATTTTTTTTCCAGCTTTCTCTTCTAGAGTGGCATAGTTATAGGTTAAACTTCTGCTCCTAGACCGACACAAATTGTTTTACCATTACTACTTTATTTTTACAATTATTCCAACCTCAAATTTCCTCTCAGCAGTGTGACTTTTTATTAGCCTTTTGAAAACACTGGGTCAGAAATTTCAAACTATAAAACAGCCATTACTTGGTTATTGATGTTAACCCTCTGGTAGGTCTGGGGAAGTCAGGTACATTACGTCTGGGCCTTTGAACATTTTTTTTCCTTTTCATTTCAGCAAGCATTAACATCAGAGACATCCAGCTAATCCTTTCAGCTTCTAATCAGTGTTGTGGACACTTTTATTTCAGCAACTGAGCCTCTCTCCAGCTATTGAGAATTTCAAGTTGAAAAGTTAATGATCATAAAAATGTCATGGAGATGACTTAGAGCCCCTTTCTGCTGCCTACAGTTTTGCGGGAAAACAAAGTTACTGGAAGTAGCATTTGTTCATGCTGGTAAAGTACAACATTACTGCAACCATCTTACATGTGAAAAATTGACTTTTTATAAAAGAAACTATCACAAAGCTGTCTGGTCAGCGCCCTGTTTACTGATCCTCTAGAAAATATGAGATGGTCTTTCTGGTGTTCAAGGATCTCATATTATCCATGCCCTTCCAGGGTGAGCCTCTCTGATGCCAGTGAGAATCTCAGACATCAAGATGGTATTATTTTTACCTCCTCTTGAAGTTATCTTTGTTGTCCACCAGACAGATCCCACTGAGAAGGCAGAGTGAGTGGAAAAGAGTTATTTTCTGACTGAACATGTTGAAAGTCAGTATTTATTCTTAAATTATCAGGCTTGACTGTGCTTTCTGTTCTTCCTCTCTTGTGACAGAACAGCATGAAAGAAAAGGGAAGAAGTTGCTTTCAGTTGCTTTTTGAGCTCCACGGAGCTGTTAGGGATCATGCTTTAAACCCCTCCTTCAAAAAAAATGAAACAAAAACTCCATAAAAACCAATCTTCCCTTGGTACACTCCAGGATTTTCATATAAGTCCCAAATTCCTAGAGGTCAGACTCCAAAGAGAATATTCCATCTTATGGCGATTCAAAAATCCCAAGAATTTATAAAATTAGTAACACTTGACATTACCAAAAAAATTAAAATTGTTGTCCATTAAAGAAATGCACTAAAGAACTTATAAACTTATAAACTCTCTCTTCCACCTACAAGACAACTTTGATTCAGGGTGAAGAGAAAGACAGCTACTGATGCTTGAGATATCTAAATGTGGCAGAGTTCCCTCTCGTAAAGATGCAGTCATTACCAGAAAGAGTATCAAAATAAAAAATGGTCAAGATTTCTAAAACCATTAACAAATTTCAACAGGTTACCGTATTCAAACACTGGTCAAATTTGTTTTGCTTACTAGCTGTATTCTTGTATTGACTCCAAAATACTTCAATACTACTGGAATATTTTGACTACCTTGTCCAAAAGTGTATATCCAAAACAAATTATTTTTCAGAGTTAATGCAGAATTATGAAGATCCTCAGAACCATTATAAAATCCAGCATTTTCATCTCTATCTGTGCTGCTAAAATATTTTTGAAAGGCTTTATTAATCATCTCCACAGTCAAAATCAGCAGAAAAAATTACTTTCTACAATTCTAATACAAATTAATTGATGCAACATTTGCAAAGACTTGTTAAGATGATTTATACCCATCCTGGGCAGTGATAAGCAACACCAATATTCTCCCATCACACTTATACATATATGTAATAATCATGCATCAGTATATGGTCTGAAATGATGTATAGCTGAAAAATTAGTGAGTGATATCTGCCATATCACAGCTCATTTTGATATGCCAGGATAGGTTAAACTCTTAAAAGAGACCTCACGCCTCAGAGTTTAGAAACTTCTAAAGTATATGACAGCATTAATTGATATGCTTCTAAATAACCAAGTCCTTTTCATATAATTGATTTTATTATATGAACAAGTGGGATTGAAACTCATTATTTCTGGAAGGGCAAGTCATGTACAATTCTATTAAAATCATTGGGTACTGATGTTTCATTCCATTCCACCCTACACTATACACACACTACAACAGAAACTGTCTTAATTTTGCCTGTTTTTTTCTTTCTAGATGGTTAGTGCTGTTTATTTAGTCACCAAATTCAGACTTCCCCTTAATTTATGTATAAAGAATTCTGAGTTCTCAACAGAATATTCATTTTTATTTCCCAGCCTTCCTTGCAACAATTGCAAATGAATATGAGTGCATAAATCCCTGATTCATATGGATTCTGCCTGATGACATTTGTCATTAGTAACATCATGCTGTGTTTTATTCACACGTTGCTCTCTAAGCAGAGGCAGGGCTGGTTTTACAAACCAACCTGGCAAAACACGAGACACACAGACTGGATCTTTCTGGATTCATGCTTGAATTTTTGATTTTTCTTGAATTGTCACTATTCTGACTTAAAGACAGACCTTGTATTTTTCCTGAAATACATACAGTTGGATAGTTTATGTTTTCTTTCCTGCTGGAACCTTGTTCCTCTGCTCATCAAATTGTCTATTTCAATAAAGTAAATAGATGCATATAAAGACCAACTTTGTCCCCAAAGCATTTTGAGGATATTATTTACAGCCTTTCTTTGTTCTGGCCTATGAATTCCAGCTTTTTAGTAAATTGGCCTTTTCCTGATTAATTTGGAATTCCAGTACTTACATTCAGTTTATTCTTTTCTAAATAAGGAAAATATTCTTCAACAATCTCTATTGACTAAAGTTTCCAAAATAACGTTTACTTTCTTATCTTTACAGTTAAATTAAAAGTCAGTACTAACACAAGCGATAGTTTGCCAATAAATGCAAACTACTTTGGCCTTTCCTGAGTCCTTCTAAGACAACTGACTCCTAGAATAAATGACAGTAGCATTTTCAAAGCTGCTAAATTATTCCAATTCTACTGAAGCAGATACTGTCTGGCATGAAGGATCCTAGAACAGGTGAATCTGAGCAGACAGGAGTAACTGAGTGAGCAGAATTCACTGTTATAACTGTGATAAAGAGCTTAAGATAAAAGGAAAGATTTATATTGAAATAGAAGCTTACACTAGCAGATCAGTTTAATTTACTCTGCCATGTAGTAAGCAGAAAAGCGTGTAAAAGGTGTGTAGACAGATTTGACTTGTAGATCAATATTATGTTGATCTCTGGCCACAAAACAATTAATCTCTCCAGTGCAGGACAAAAGTAAAGGGGAATTTAATGTCAAAACAGTTAACCACAATCTGAAATTGAAAAAGCATGCAGTATTGATAATGATGGTTAGCACAAGTTCCTCCTATTAAGTGATATCATCCAGTGCACTCACTGGAATGTATTAATTACACAGTGCAGTCAGCTTGATCTCCTAGGCTAAAGCCATAGCAAAGAATTGCAGTAGTGTCTCTACCATTTTGTTTAGAACTATCTACCATAAATTTTCTTTATCTACATAGCTTGCATTTTGGAGGGAATACAACTCTTTGGAAAATAAATATAGGCACAATTCCATCATTATGTTAATATACTTGGAAATTCCATTTGAAAACCGTCTTTATTTGTCAGGTCTCCAGACAACCATTAACAGACTTTAAGACACATACAGATTCAGTGTTCTTAAAAAAAAATTAAAAAAAAAAAAAAAAAGAAAAAGAAAAAGAAAAGAAAAAAAATTACACTCTTCCAAGAACAGGATATTTTTTGAGGAACAGATACAGACACAGCATACATATTAAATTAAATTCATAATGGCAACTATTAAAAAAACCACTATACAATGGTACTAAAAGAATCACTTCTGAGTATCCCCTCAAGTAGTTGAAAACTGATCCCTCTTTTTAAAAAAGTCATACCTCACCACTTCTCTCCTGATTCTTTGTAGTATTATCATGACTTGCTCACATGAATAGTTCAAATATTTTTTTAATTGTTCCTCACCAGAATGCAAAACCAAGACTTCTAGGTATTCCTCATGAAATGGGGAGACAAGTAGACACACTATCTTGAACTGGAATTTATCAAGTATCACTGAGGTTTCAATACCATCATGGGACAGAGCATTGCCTCCCCATATAGCCATAAATCAGACCTCAAGGCATCAGACTGAGGGAGACTGTCACTACAGCCACATCTACTTGGATGAAATTGGAATAGACCACCTTCACTATATCACAACGGCTGCTTTAAAACTAAGCCAGGTAACATCAAAACTCATGAGGTGGGACACTTTTGTAGATGTCTGATATGAATTATTTCAGACTGGCTAGGAATTCAGGAATACTTTTTGCATGAGTTAAATACATTTGTTTTGAAACTGCTTCAGATGCATCATTTCTATCAGACATTAGAGATTAATGAGACGTTCTTAACCCACCATAACTTATTGTTCACATCTATAATCCACCTTGAAGAAGAGATGTGAAGCAGAGCTACAAATACCTGAAATTTTTAGTGAAAGACCCACAGAAAAAAAGACAGCAGACAATGCAAATACATGAAGGGGCAGTACTGTCAATTAGAAATTATTCTTAATAGGCAACTCTTTCAACGTAAATAAAATATTCACAAGAAAAAAACATACTGCCTCAGCTATTAAAGACAATATGTATGTATATGTAGCTTCATTGGGAGAGGTAGAAAAAAAGTGTTGTTGAGCCTTCATCATGATCTGTCATTATTGACTGTACTAAAATTTAATTATGTCTTTTAAGGTTCAATTTTGGTAAAACTCTTCTTGAATAAATCACTGCACTAGAAATCAGGGAAGAACAATTTAATCAAGGCCTCTGGTCCAAATGTAGGTAAAATCCCAGGTTAGTAATTTCTAAACTGAAGCATATTGATAAGACAAAAATTAAGTTAATTAGTCGTGAATTAATTACTACTTAAACTAAATTAATGCTACTGAGTACCTGCAAGACATGAACATTCTTACATATATCTTGCTATCACAGTGATAACAGGAGCCTATACCAACTTCAGAGGCACTCACAGATCAGCCCTACAGGGCATCCTTTCCCCCCCACCCCCAGTTGCCTCAGAATGTCAAAGGAGGCATCAAATGTATGAATGCCTCCTCCAAGGTGCCAGAGCAAATGTTACTAGGGGATTACTAAAATCAGTGACATTAGAGAAGTACCCAGGTTACTCTGCCAGCTGTCAACAGAGAGCAATGCCAAAAAACTCTTTTTCACCAGCTCTTGGTGTAGTCAGTGGTGATTGGTTCATCAGTGGATACAGGCAATGTGGTCTTTAAAACCCATACCTCTGTCAAGGGGACTTTTGACTGGAAAGTACACAGGGGATCTTCTGGTCACAGAAGAAACAGACAGAGCAAACAGTTCAAATAAAAACTCATCTTCAACATTTACTTGTTAGACTAGATCTCATTGTTTATATTCCAAGTGTTTCCTTTGATGTCACAATGTGAGCTGGAGACATCAGATGGTTCCAATGTTCAATAAAACCAAGAGACGGACAGCAGATATCTAGTCTTTGAACTGCGTATCCAACCATTAAACATTTGGTGTTACATTCTCTGCTGCCGTAAAGCTGAGTAGCTCTATTTAATCCCATAGAGTTGCACCCACTCAGACCTGTAAAACAATCTAATGTCTTAAAGTTATGAGAGCTTGCCTGCATACCACTCAGGTCAGAAGCACTTGTCTATGTTTTCTTAGTTTCTACCTTTTAATGGCTGCACTTTGCCCTTTTAGCCAGAGGGAGTTAACAAGTGAACTCAGAGCAAGATATTATTTTTGATTATGAATAATGTTTATGTCCCATCAGTCCAGCAATACTTCCTTTCACACTAATGAGCCATTAAAATTTATGTTAGAGAGTTACTAATCTTTCAAGAGGTTAACAGGTAGCTCGTCCAATTCTAACACTTCCATGGCAGAAGTGGGAATTTGGGAACAGAGCATGTTTTATTGAAAAGGAAAGGAAACACATGGAAAGAGAAGTGCATTGTCAAGACTTGGGAGTGCCTGTGTTATTTCAGATATTTATACTGGAATAAAAGCTTTCACTCTGACCCCATTCTTTCCACTGTTTTGCCCTGCAATGACATCAGTCTTTTAACATGATTAGTGTCTTAAAAATGCACAGTACCATAAGGTCAAAGATGGGCCAGAGAAGCAAACGTTAATAGCAGTGAGCCATCACAACAGCACCTTACAAAAGGCATCTGCTGTGTATCTGCCAGGCTATAAGCATGGACAGGGGAAGGCCCACTTTGGCAGAACCAGAAAAGCCCAGGTCACCAACTGATGCATGTTAGACATAAGTGATGAAACTGGTGCTCAGATTCTAACTTGAGTCTTAGCCACCCTGAAGACAAATCTTTCTAGTGCAGACAAAAAGCTTAGAGGGGTTATACAGTGAAACAAGCTTAACATATACACCATCAGCAATTATAGCAGGGCAAAACCCAAATCTTCTGCAGAGATAAAGGTGGAATGTGTCCTTGTTTTCAGCAGGAAGAAGAGGGTAGTTTGGTCTTGTGCCTTCCCTTTGTGTTAAAACCTGTTTGTGCCCTTGGTAGTAACCTCAGCAGACATAGTTATCAACAGCCAGTGAAAAAACAGCCTCCAGGTTACAACACCCCACATAAAGTCACATGCACTAAAATCTACTTTCTCAGTTGGAATCATTCCTGCTTCAACTACATCCTTTGAGATAGATCTTTGATATTCTAATCCATCTGTGAAACTGGCTGGAGTTATTCACAATGTACAAAAGAGTGCAGGATACCCAGCCATACTGCACATAGTATAAGAAAATTGAAAATCAAATAGGCTTACCACCAGCTCTCTGCCCTCTACAGTAACCTATCAGCACCGCTTCTCTGCAGCAAATGACAGCAACAGGAAATGATGGAATGCTCTCTGCTCTGTGCAGTGCTGGGACCGAATAAAATAGTACTTCCTTTGTGGTACCAGAGAAGCTACCTAGACCTCAGAGATCAATTCTCTAAAGAACTTGCAAAATATTAGCAGCTTCTTTCTGAAACATTTGGAAAAACACTGAAAAAATAATTTAGTGATCTCCTCCTGCTTGTAGCTGATGTACAATTTGGTGAGTTCTCGATCTACAGAAGCATCTGTAGGTTTCCTGATGCTGCTAGTCAAGCTTGGCTGTTTCACTGTCACAATGTAACAAAACAGGTACTGAGTAGGAAAACTGACTATGGCTGTTGCGGAGATTGCGTTATTGTACACTATATTCCCACATAAATTTTCAGCTCACAAATGATCCCTTAGCAGACCATGGTTTTTGCAGTGATCCAGTCACTACTCAAAGTCCTTTGTGCGATCATTTCCAATAGTCTATTTTGAATGGCAGTTAGGGATGTTCAAAATAGAAATGGTTTTGGTTGGATGGTAAGCACACTGTTTCAGTTTCCAAACCACCCAAATGCAACTCATTGCAGGCTCTCATCAGAAAAAATACGGATCTTTAAGTTCTCAAAACTCTTATGGCACAGCCTGATTTCATGCAGAAGAAACATGAATCTCTTTTTGTTGTAGAATAGAGAGGAAAAAGCATCAGTTCAAAAGTCCCTGCATGTACTGTCCATATGGGCATGGCAGTGAACAGTGAGGCAGAAAGAAGAATCTGCTTTGCTGCCATCTCTCAGTTTCTACACATAAGGAGAGGCAATACACAAGAGGAGAAAATAGATCAAAAGTCCAAGAAGTCACAAAGAAAGGATGAGAAGATTTATCTCAGAGGAAAAAAGAAACAAGAGGGGTTATAATAAAACCATACAATCAAAGTGGAGTAAGAGGGGGTGGATTATACTTTCAGTTTGGAGGAGTGTAAACAAACCTGTGAAGACCATGTCTTTTCTTGTTGTGCTCAAGGGCATCCAAGAGAACCAACCAGGTCTTCACAATCCACTTTTGGTCCGTGTGCAGGACATGGTAACTGTATACTGCTCTTGCCTCTGCCTTCTAAACTCATATGTTTCTGGAAATGTCCTAGCAAGGGGATATTAAATGAATGAACATTAATATCAGTAACTGGCCCTAACCAGTAGATGCCCAGCTACTCTGGCTACATTATTTTGCTGCTAAACAGCTCTAGTGAATCTTTACTGAAACAAATAAAAGAATTAAAAAAAAAAAAATCCAGTAAAACAAGATATACCCTCAATACCCTCAACACTGAGCAGGTGCCAAAGTTTTTTTGTTTGTTTGTTTGGTTTGGTTCTTTTTTGTTTTGTTTTTTTGTTGTTGTTATTGTTGTTTGTTTTTTTAATATGCCTTTTATTAAAGACAAAAAAAGACTAATTTGTATGCAGAAGCACCTTCTGTTTCTCACTTTCTTCAGAAATATTTCCCACAAGTCAAGCAGGAATTTCAACCATTTCTTATCAGTAACTGAAGCTGAATAAATCATTCAAAGAACATCTGCTTTAAAAATACCATACATCATATTGTACACTTCAGTGAAAAAAAGTATTTAAAAAGTCAGTTACACTTGGATGACTAAGAGATTATAGAGGTAGGGAGAAACTTACAAGGCGAGACAACTATCTATTGTTTAATACTGTAGCTAGTTTTGCCAAACCAACCAGCTATTTTGTTTGACACACACTCTACCAGTTACAGCTTCCTCAGTATTTAGAAGCTGAATATAGTTCTGATAAGAAGTACACAGCTATTTAAGTATAGTTCACTGTATCTGGCATTATTGTTGAAAAACTGTGAACTTCAGTGTGACTGCAAAAATGACAAATCATTGAACTATCTGCTACTTATTTTGTAACGGTTCAAAGACTATTCTTCCTCTTAGACTTCAAAAATTTTAGGAAAACAAAGCCAAAAATACTTGAAAAATTTGAGATAGAGAAGGGGGTGACAAAAAGGCACTCTGGGTGTAGTCTGTCTAGAATATCTAAAATAAAGACAAATGCAGTTAGCTGGTAGCAGTTTACAGTTTAATTCCATAATCAGGTGGCATGAAGATGACATAACTATCAATTGTTAGTAAAGTGTAAATCTGTATGTATTATCTTCAGACTGCAATTAAGGAAATTTAACTGTTAAGAATATATTGGAACTCCAAGAGTAGCTTTTACTGAAATATAAGCATTGAAACCCTTTTACTATGATGATTGAAATTCTGACTCTTATATTACATTTGATGTGGCTTAGAATGCCTAAAGTAGTTTCTCTGTGATTCCAGAAAATGAACTAGAGACTCAGAGTTGCTTCCAGCCCAGACACCTCCATTTACTCAGCCACCTCACCTACTGGGACTGTTGCAGAAGAGGCTGAGTCTGTATTTGATGTATTGGCAGAAAATACTCCAATTTACAAAAAGTCATGTCACATTTATCAGAAGCATGTGACAAGCAGACTTGAGAGGCATGTGGTAAATGAGAAATCACTACATGTGAAATAAGTGAAGCCAGAGCAAGTTATATGATCACCTATTCAAACTTTCTCTATAGCACTTTCTATAATTATTCTTCCCATTATTTACCTGAAATAAAGCATACAGAGTCTCAACATTCAAAAGATCAAGAACTCACCACTCCTTATGGCAGTTTTTCCCAGCCATTCACTATTTTTGTGGTCAGAAAACCAGACCTTTAAACAAACATGGTTTTCCCTCACAGCCTCTGGCTCTTGCCTCTTCCCTGCAACACTGATACACACACTAAAGGTGTTTCCCTGTCACTGTTTCCAAACCATGAGTAACATTCTGTCATCACCTGCTTAATTCCTGCAGCCTGTCTGAAATTGCCATTTAACAGTAAGAACAATTGTTCGATTTTAGTCAAGAGCAAGCCACAGGGAGGCAGACATTCAGAGCTCTGACCCTGTGCACCATCAGACATCTCTGAGGGAAGGAACTCTGTGACCTCAAGCTGTGACCCCACTGTCACAGACTGTGCCTTCAGCAACCAACAGGCTGTGTTCACCCTGGGGTTTCCCTCCTGTAGACACCCCTGGATTTTGTTGAAGATCAACCATCCAGGTTTCAAGGCATCATCATTCACTGGCTCACTATCACAAACAGCATGTATGAGATAAATGTGTCTTTGGGCAGCGCTGCTACTAGGAAATACAGATTTTGTAAAATTTTTCTGCTTTTCATGGAAAGGACAGCAACAACAAACCTGAAGAGATAATAGCAGCTGGACTGGACTGCAGAAGAGCATTGAAAATGCTGTACAGAGTCTGAATCAATCTACCTTCAAATTCATGATGTCTATAGCTTCTTCAATAATAATTATTCTCCTAGATCTCTAATATTTCTGACAAAGCACCACTGAGTTATAATTAGTTTTATGTCTGGACACCCCAGGCATTCCATTTTACTTTAATTCTTTTTTTTTTTTTTTAAATATCAACTATTCTCTAATAATACATACAAAACACGTGTTCTTAGTATATAAAATTTAGCAAATAGCTGCATTTGTAGAGGGGGGAGGGGAGAAGAGGATAATAATTACCATACTTAATTGTACTGGACTGATTAGCATGATATTCATATCATGTGTGTCTTATCAATAACTTTTTAGAAAAATCCAGCATCCACAAACAGTAGAAGATTCCATTTTACTTTTGTAGAAATAATAATTGTTAAAAAACTTCTTCCAGCAACAAAGAAATGGAAACGTAATTTGTTGACATTAATGGCATCAACCACCCTTTTTTAAGTCCTTTATAAGGTTTTTCCTGATAAAGTATTATGAGTCATTGCTTTACAGCAGGAGAGAGAGACAAGGATGCCATACCACCACAGACGCACAATCAATTTACCACTACATCAGTTCTGCATCAAATAAAGCCATAATAAATTAGGGGGAAGGGGAAATCAAACACAAAATACACACATATTTGGAATGTTAACAGGTCAGAGAAAAATGCCAAGCCTTCAATTCACTGCTGCACTACTAGTCAGTTGCCTGAATCAGTGCTGTTCTGTGGAACTCATAATAGACGAATACTTGAGATTAAGTGTTTCTACTGAAACCAGTAGAAATGCTCAACATTTTTTAGCAACAACTAAATTTGGTTTGCCACTTTCCCTAAAGAAGAAAGATTTGATCCAAACAAGGGTCACAGAAGTGAGGGAAGGAGAACAAGAGAGAAGGGATGAAGTTGTGACAGTAACTTGGAGAGCCCAACTCACTACTTTGGATGTGAAAAAGCAAATGGACACGGTGATACCAGAAACTTTTTCTTTTGAGAGGCATTACAACTACAAGACCTTCCTAACAGTGGGAAAAGGAAGGTTGTTTAACCTTTAACCTGATTTTCATAGCTCTGGCACAAGTTAAGTAGTTGTGCCATGGCTGTTATCCCACCCCTGACTGGCAAGTTCTGTAAGCTACTATGTACTTTGTATTCAGAGCTACTCCTGGCAACTGAAATGCATATGATGTTGATGTTCACTCCAATGAAGACCTGACAAAGGGTTCAGAGTTGTGTCTCACTTGAATATAAAGACAGGCTCTTTTCCTAAAAAAGTTTCAAATTCTAAAGACAAAAACAGATTACTTATTTCTCAGGCCTTCCCAAGCCTGAAAATAAACTGAGGTTATCAGATGCATTCCCTCTTATTACAAAGGTCAGAAAACTCTTTTGATATTAAAGGGCTATCTTTGGACCAAAGCAGTTTGTTGTGTTGTTTTTTTCATTTCCCCCCCCCCCCCAATATATTTTCATACAGCACTGCCAGATCTTCTAAGCTCATGTTTTACTGAGTTAAAAGGTTTTGCTCTCTCTGCTGAACTTCTTTCCTCAATGATTTCTACCATCTCTTCATATTTACATCTTACTGTGTGATCAGTTTACGTATGCTAGCCAATCTTCTTCTCAGTTTCTTGAAGCTGTGTTTCACTTTTGTAGTACATAAGCAGTACAATGTACTCTAGAGTTTAAAAAACAAAAAGACATACTGCTCTTGAGCACCATTCAATGCAATTCAGAGAATTAATAAAATAATAAAAACAAATGAGAATTTACTTTTTCCACAAAATGAGTCTTATTTCAAATAATCTGTGATGAAGTTTCAGTCATGACAACTCAAGCACACCCGTACTTTCCAGTTTTGACTCTGTCAGCTAACATTCTTAATGACTATTTACATGCTGGGCCACTGATAAGACTAAAGTCACCTTGACTTAGTAGATGTGCACAGAGATGAAGCATGTCACATTAACCATGGTGAAGGATGTTAATAATAGTGTGCATTAATACCAGGAACACTAAACATTGTGGCTCTCCAGCCTACCTTCTAAAGGTGTCACATAATGGCAAAAACATCTAGAGCAGAAAATCATGCTGCAGATCTTGCAAAAACTGGCATCCTTTTCTTTTTCTTGGATGAAAGAAATAAAATTATTACACGACAGTCCAGGTTTTTAAGAATTAAATGTTTCATATGTGAATTTTTTGAAAGAAACTAAGATGTCTAAATTTCACAGAATTTCAGTTGAATCTATCTTCCTATTACCTTTTGAAAAATCTTATCTATTCTCATTCTAGTCAAAGATTTACAACAAGGAAATATCTGAACTCTTCTCTAACTTATATCACTTAACACAGTGAAGAGAGATAATGCTCTTAAAGTTATCCAGCTTTCCCAGGAATTCTCTGGGTATAATAAAGGGTATAATACTGAGACAGTAAATATTTTCCTGTTGATGATGTCCCATAAACCACATATTCACTGCTCTGTCTAGATGACATTATCTCCAGTATCACGAGGTCTATACACTATCTCAGTAACCTCTGTGTGTAGGCACACAGAAGGTTTTAATATTATGCCAGATAGGTGGCTGCAAAAGAAACAAGGAAAATAATTTATTTTCTATTTTTATAAATTGTGGCTCTGTCTCACCTACCGCTAAAAGCAAAGGCCCTTAGACTAAAGCTGAGGAGCTTTTTACATGCTGTGGTCAGTCCATACTAACTGCAGCTTGGACACATGCCTTGGACACCCTTTGTCTGGGACAGGTTCTTGAACAGAGTTCAAGAGACACAGGACAGGGTTTTCTGGAAACTACACACACTCTCCACACTCTAAAGAATAAACAAAAATGCTTGTTAAACAGCAATATCACAGTGTGACTAATGAAAACCTGTTTGCTTCAACTGGGAAAAAAACAACATTTTCTTTGCTGGATACCAAGTGCTCTTGTTTGTGCTGTTTTCTGGACCAAAATACTAACTGTGTCCCTATTTGAACATTATTATGGGAAGAACTCTAACTTCCAAAGTAACTCCTTTATTAAAAGTGATTAAATCCTGAGAAGTTGTCCTTTTACATACTTTGTCCCAAAAAGCAAAACTGTGTGAGGTAGGTCTTGTTTTTGAGAAGCAGGTGTGTGGTGAAATTAACTAAGCCTCATTCATTTTTCAGCAAGAACTAGTGCTGGCAACACCTTTGTGCTGGAGGTATAGGAGAGGAAATAAAACACAGGCTTATCCTTGGCTGGAGCCATCCTGCTTCCTCAGTCTGGGAGAAAGCCCATGGGGAAATCAGGTCTCTCACGACTGTGGATCAGCATGTTGACCCAGTCCTGTTGTCACCTCACAGCCCCTCCCTCTCCTCTGTCACCACACCTCCTCATTCCTGTCAGTACCTGGGTAGAGCAAGGAGGAGGTCAGTATGAGGGTGCAGACAAATAAATCTCAGCACCATGGAAGCATTAAGGTGTTTGACACACTGACCTGGTGCCACTCGGTGAAACAGCCCAATATACTATGGATATACGTGAAACTGGCAGATAGGACACAGCACCTCCAAAAAAGACATGCCTCTCTAGATCAGACAGGGGGGACAGAAGAGGGTAGTGCACTAAATGCTTATTTGAATAGCCGTAGTAATACCTAGAGATCTGCTGTCTCTGTGCATGGACAGTGAGCTCACACCTGCCCAGAGCAGGATTCTAGGGTCTGGAAATAGGCTCTGCAGGGTCACTTCTGGTGCTGTGTGGAGCCTCACCTGGGCAGTTGCCCCTGCCCCAGGACAGGGAAAGGCTGGTGTAAACACTGTGCTGTTCTGCTCTGACTGGGGGTCTCAGGCACTATGGAGACCTCCCAAATGGTACTGGCCATTTACCTGTCAGGAACTGACCACTCTCTGTACAGATTAAATTGTGTGCTTTGCAGTGAGATCTACAGTGCACTTCAGATATCCTAAGGTATCTGTCCTGACCCTAAGAGCCCATATCAGGGACCTCTGATGACACATAATGATACAGACATGATAGCTCTAGGTGGATATCTCCAGGAATCTTCAATATGTTTCTACATAAATGTTTAGGTTTTTGAAATGCTTTCCTACATTTAGACTTCATCATATGTTTGCAAACAACATTTTGCTAACGGGTACCATGAGAGACTTGATTCTGTTTTCTGGTGGATGTGATCATCTGAACTGTTTTAAAACTATGTCAGAATGAGATTTGCTAAAAATGGTAGTTTTCTTTTGGACTTTAGCAACAGCTATGATCCTTTATTCTTTAAACAGAGCATTTAATCTCAAGAGTAATAATTATATGAATGAATGTTCAGTGGTTTGTTACAGAATTATCTTTCAGTAAATCCTGAAAACAGAATGCCTGCTATATTGGCAGTCACTGTACAGAATGGATTGTATTCAGCTGAACAATGATGACAAAATGTTGTTCAGTACACAGGCCTACAAGTTGTTTTTTTTGGCATGGTACTCTTGTCCTGATCTAAAGCTACTGCACATATTTTCTTATCTGGTCTTCCTGTGGTGATTGTCAAAATTGTAAAAATTCACAAGCTTTATAATTATCATCCAAGGTAAAACACCACTAATTTTAGTCACAGGGATAAATGGGCTCTTCAGGGACAGAAAGTTGAAAGTGTCTGCAAATTTTGGCTGCCCAGCCTCTTAATCTTGAGGCATGTTTTTGCAGGTCTCCTAACACGTTTATCACTCATCTCATAATGACTTTGTTTTTGTAACATCTGTGTATCATGAAAATCCTTAGGGATTAGTATTTGCATCTTTTCACCACAAGCAAATACAATACAGATACATTTATAGGGATGTCTGTCTCTACAGATATGTAGACAAATGAGTCACTGGACAGTGATCAGTACTTCTACAGCAGATGACCCCTTTGACTAAGATAAATAGCAACACTAAATGTTCCTGTTTCTCTCCATCAGCTGTAAGAGGAGTCTAAGGCAATCAGTCCTAAGAAGAAAGGATGCCTCTTCAGCATCACAGATTGGTACATGTTGTGGAGCAAGTTCTCTAACTGCATGAACTGTTCTGCTTCCCAAAGCCTTGATTCTGTAGACTCATGTTTTACACACACACACAAGAGGGAGAAGTTCTGGATGTCACAGGGGCTATTTATGCACTCTGCATGAGACATTTATTGGATAATACATACAAACAGTATCATCAAAAGCCTAACTATTTCATATTTTATCCTAACATGACTCAGGATCCTAAAGAGTAAAAATACATCAGTACTATATTTATAACTCCCATGGCTCCTTGTACCATGTAGCAACACCCATTTTTAGGGATAAAATATGAGCAGGAAGGGAACATGTCAGGACTTTAACATGGACAAATTTCCTTTCTACATAATTCTGAAAAAATACGCTTTCAACAGCAAGGTGAATGCAAAGGTCAGCAAAAATAAGCAATAGACTGCTTCTCAGACTTGCCAAAACTACTATTCTCCTCTTATCATGCCCTCGCTTTAAAAACAGGAGAACCCATTCCAGGTTTTCGAAGCCAGATTATACACAAAGAGGTTTAACAGAAAATGTGAGATGTGTGTTAGTGTCTTTTGCTAGTATCTTTGGTCCCAGAAAACTTGACTTTTTTTTTTTTTTCCTATGATCTGTTTTCAAAGATCAGCATTTAGGCTATCCAAATCCAAGTTTCTAAGACTGTCTTATACATGTCAAACAAATGTGGTTTTCCCCAAAGTATGCCTAATGTGTTTTTCCTCAGGCACCAAGAAAGTTCAGCATTCCTTCTTCCCTTTACATGGCACAAAGTACATTACTGTGAACGGTGCAAGTCTTTTCTGTTCCCACCTTTCACACGCATCTTGGCAGAGAGGTCCCTGCAATCCTGCTTCTCTGCTGCTGGCATCCATTCCCTTGCACAGGAACATCAGGCTAGCAGTCATGGTCTGTAACCTCTATCAAATAAAGTCTGAACCCGAACAACTTTTAAGCTAAATACAAAGGATATTAAGAGATGGTGTGTGTGAGATAATATCACTCCTACTTTACAGAAGTCCGCTTTTTTACTGTACCCTATTTGGTTGCAGCTTGACATGGGTAACAAGAATTTCTTGTCCTCTCATTCTCAATAGTTTTTCCTTCACTTCAGGGTAGGAAGTAGAAAATGTTTGTGAAACCCCTAACATGTTAAAGCCTTCTGTCCTGTAGTAAGCCATTTTTCAGTATTTCCAGTTCAGATCCTACCACTTAATTAATATACAACATCGCTTCCACAAATTAGTCCTCTTCACCATAATTACAAACACTTTATGACCAGTTGCTTGCAACTCATGTCATGCAAGTTTATGAGAGAATGTTGGCAGATGTATTTTGGTAGTAGACCTTGGTACATAGGCTGAAGGCACCAAAAATGATAAGAAGAAACAGAGGAAAGGAGAATGTAGAGATAAGTAACAGGTGACAAAGAAAGATATGAAGACAAATAATATGTAAACCATGGAAAAATTTAGGGTCATTTCTTTTTCATAGCCTTGTCCTTCATATGCATTTCCTTTTTTTGTAGGACAATGTAAGACAGTCCATGAAAAAGCTTCTGGTAATAGAAATAATTAATAATTTCTACTTCCCTAGTATATAATTCTCCATTATTCACTGTTCCACCCTACTCTCTAGTGAGCTGGCCCTTCACAGAGGTATACAGTTAGAAAGACTGTATTATCCTTCAATTAATTACATTAATTTGGCAAACTTACATTTTCTTTCATTCAGTTTCTTGCTCTTTCCTGACAAAGGTTCTAACTTATTAAGGGGAAAAACAATAAAGCTCAATGCTATTTCATTGCATTAGTAAGTGTCATCCAAATATAAATTCTTCTTTAACAATTAATCTGTACAACTGGAATACTTCTGAAAGTTTTTCTACTAGGTTTAATATAAGTAGTGTCCTTAAAGGGCACCACTCTATACAAAAAGAAATACCTAATAAACACCCAGTGGTGTATTCCAGTGTCCCAGTTTCCAGTTAATGAAGGAATCCTGCTGTTGCTATTGCTTCTGTGTTATCTGGTGAAATGCATAACTATGCTTCTGTAAAGTAAATCCATAAATATTTTTATTTCCTTTCAATGTATTCACTAATCTCAACTGTATTTCCATATCCATGTGTTGTGTGGAAACCAGTTTTATGGTTACAAAGAGGAAGATGGACCTTTCTGTGACACACATTTCCACTTCTACAGAGCAAACTGTTTACACGGTGGCATTGTAAAAAACGTAAGTAATGAGGGTCAAGTGAGATGAAGAGGAGAGAATGCAATTGATTAGTTCTGGAATCTTAGCTTCCATTTGAAAGCTTTACTACTTTCATTTTACCATAGAAATAAGATGGTTTGGCCTTTTGCTCTATATTACTGCCTGAGAAGGCATAAATGACTATGAATCCATTTGTACTTTATCATACTCTTTAGCATTTAATTTCAGAGTAATATTTTTCTTAGTTTTTCAGACTTACTGAAAATCCCATGTAAATGTCAGAAATGGAAACTATTGGTTTGTTTGTTTGGTTATTTGCTTAGAATTTGGCTAATTCATTGGTCATACACCTTGTTAGAGCACTATCACTGATTTTTTAAGGTAAGCAGTACTATCTGGCACAATGTCAATGCTAAGAACACCATCCCACCAGAGGTCATTCATTATTTGGTCAGGGTGATTTCAGTTATGGCAATGTGTTCCTTCTGATAATGACTTCTTCTTGAAGAAAACCTGGAAAGAAACTTCACAGAAACAAATGAAAACAGAAGTCAAGTTATACAGGCTAAAGGAAAGGACTGGTATTATTAAGGTAATTCATATGTCTTACAAAGATTGCTATCTTTTGGGGGGAATCCAGTAACAAGCTCAAGGTCTATATTGGGGATAACAGTGTTTGAAAAATTGAGCATGAGGCAGCAATGTGCTCCTCCAGCCCAGAAAGAAAATCATGCCCTGGGCTACATAAAAGGATGAGTGTCCAGCAAGTTGAGGGATGTGATTCTGTCCCTCTACTCTCTGCCCTCATGAGACACCACTAGGAGTACAGAATCAGCTGTGGGGACCAAAGTACAGGAAAAGGTGAACCTGTTACAGTGGGTCCAGAGGTGGGCCCTGAAAACGATCAGGGGGCTGGAACACTTGTGAAGAAAGGCTGAGAAAGGTGGGATTGTTCAGCCTGGAGAAGAGAAGTCTCCAGGAAGATCTTATTGTTGCCCTTCTTTAAGCAGACTTACAAAAAAATGGAGAAAGACTTCTTAACAGGGCCTGCAGTGACAGGAAAAGGGGCAATGTTTTTAAAGAAGGTAGGTTTATAGTGGAGATAAGGAGGAAATTTCCTATGATAAGAGTGGTAAGACACTGGAGCAGGTTGCTGAGAGAAGTGTGGATGCTCCATCATTGCAAATGTTGAAAGTCAGGGGCTTTGAGCATCTTGATCTCTGCCTATGGTAAGGGGGTTGGACTAAGTGATCTGTGATAACCTCTCTAACCTAAACTTTTCTATAAGCCTAAGACATGAAATCTAGGATTTGATCACATGTTTTATGGATGTACCTGTGTAATGCAAAGTACAGCATGTCAGTGCTAATTTGGCCTGTCTTTGAGCACATGGGATGTGACACACTCCCATCTAAAGGACCATTTAGAAATTTTAGTGCAAAAATTATACATAATGTGGTGTAGCTTCCTCTCAGAAGATGTAAATGTTAGTGTTGCCATGGCCAGCATAGATTCAGTCTTGAAAGTGCTTAAACAGTAATTTTTAGAGAAAGCCTATGCTTTCTCAGATGCTCAGTCCTGCCCATCTCAATATGAGAGTTTCACCTGGCAGAAGTGGACATACATTCTGAAACAAGTTTCACAAAGTGTTAAAAAAAAAAAAAAACAAACAAAAACCAAACAAACACACACACACAAAAAAAAACACATATAAAAACAAACAAACAAACAAACAAAAAACCACAAAAACACACACACAAAAAAAAAAAAAAAAAAAAAAAAAAAAAAAAAAAACAACCAACGGTCAGAGAATCTGTAAGGAAAGATTAGAGCTGTACCTAACACAAAGATCTGGAAAACTGTTCACACTGTAATAACTCTTTCTGTAACAAAAGTGAAGCAGCCTCACTAAAGTATCTGGTTGAGTCCCCCATCCAGAAACATCTCTAATCTACATAGGTAAGCCACTGCTACAATTTCCTCACATGGAGGAATAAACTGAATCTGGAAGTGTTTTACACAGATTGGATTAGTACAATAATATAGCAATCATTGAATAAAAGTATGTTGAGTAGTTCTTCAGCGATGTTTTGTGAGTAATTTGAGAGAGGCACTTCACTTGATGAAATGTTTTAAGATTTTAAGTCTCTTTCTTCAGTCAGGGGAAAGTTTCCTATATTCTAGGGTAAGAAGAGTCTAGTTTAAAGCAAATTTGCCTCTTCTGGTGGGAACACTACATTTTTGCTTTCCATAGGCAGGTTTCTGGTCAGATACAGACTTTTGCAGAGCCTTTTCCACCAATCACTACATTAGAGTATTGATCTTCAATGGACCTCTACAAAATACATGGAAAATATGAACTTGCAACAGAAATTTGTAATTACTGGAGCCATAAGCTGAATAGACACATTGCTTCACAGCTCTTCACAATTTCCCAGTTACTTCTTCCCTCTGCTCCATAGATGGCAACCAACCTTTCCTTTCACAAAGTCTGTTTCTCCTCTGGTATGTAAATTATGCCCATATCAATTGTTCACATCTGCAGTTTGGTTTGATACTTACTGTGTTACTCCTGGTGAAAGGCTTATTCCTGTGAAAGCTTGTGTGCTTTTAGATACAGATATGTATATACATAAAAGCTAGAAAAAAAAATATTGCTCATTTTCACAAACTTTTTACTAAGTATTCCTGTTCAAAGATGGCATGTGCCTCTCCCTCTTTTTGCTAGAGAAACAATGGCTTTATTATTCTGCGCAATGGTGCTTTCAGATCATGGTTGTCAGCAAGATTAATTTTGAAGCTGTCCCCTCATCAGGGTGTAATTTTGTTTCCTTGGAGTTCTGGTTTCTGCACAAGGGGACATTATGTAATGCAGACACTAATCCTCTTTCTATGAATGCTCTATGGATTCCGTATGAGAGTAGCCCATGAAATTATACATTGATACAGTTTTATTTTCTGGTTTTTGTCTAATAATTTCATAGTAAGTCCTGGGATGCGATCAGTTGGTTTGGGTTTTGTTTCGGTTTGGTTTCGGTTTTGGTTTTGTTTGGTTTTTCTATTGGTTGATTGGTTTTCCTGCCAGGTAATGAATGCATTTTTCCCTTGATCTATCTCTCATAACCTCAAGTATTACTTGTATAGCATTAATGATCACCTCAGAGTCCATAATTTTTTACAAAAAATGGAACATCTTTCTCCCCACATGCATCACTTGACATTTATCTACATCAAATTTCCTCTTTCATTTTACTGCCCAGCCACTCAGTCTCATAAGTCCCTTATGTAATTCTTCATAGTGATCTCTTGTCTTTTTTATTTTGAATAACTTTGTATCATCAGCAAACTTTATCACCTCAGAGCTCACACTCTTTTCCAGCTCATTTATGAATATGTTGTCTGGAGAAGCAATGTATGCTGTAGAGAGAAGAGCCTTAGCGGAAGATATTGTGAAACTTCAACACTTTGACTTCAGTAGAAAAGCATCCACCTCGGAATTTTGTGGTATAAATGCCAGTGAAATTCTAACGGATGGAGAATTTCAGAGGATGTTGCCTATCGACACAGGTGCAGGAGGCTGCAATGATCCAGGCAAGAGAAAGGTTTTCCACACAGAGACATCCGAGGAGGTAAGGAAATAGTAATTCTTTGATAAAGTGGGAAGGATTGCTCAATATTATGACTGTATACAGCTTTCTTTAAGAGCTGAAGCTATAATTTGTTAGAATGAGGAAGCTGCTCTGGCCACTACTCAAAAAGCCACAGTCACATGCATTGCCATCTCATTCCAGATTTTTGTTTGAAAGTTGACTTCTCCATTCTTTGAACTGTTTTAATTGGATATTAGCTTGGGTTTGGTGTTGTTATCCTGTTATCCCATTGCTTTAATTCAAATAATACAAATCTGGAAGAAAACAGTAAATATCATACGGAAATGGAGTTCTTATTGGATGGAATTACTATAAAAGGATATCTTCCTTATCATCAGGGAGACAAAATGTCTTTGGAAAAACACCAAACATAATCTGAATGTACAATCCCAAAACAGAACTTCAGCAGCTAACTGGGCAAATACAAACTTTGTCTCTCCAAGCAAGACAGTAACAAATAAAAAGTTGATTTTCCTTCTTCATCTGGAGATGACAGGATTACTTGTGAAAGGCCACCAATTTAATTTAAAAACATATGCTGGAAATTGAAAGGTATCAGAGGTCATAAGAATGTTATGCAAACATGCATTATACGAAAAGAAGAAACTTGGTCTATTTATGTTAAAAAAAAAAAAAAGAAAAAAGAAAAACAAAAGAGAGAGAGAGAGAGAGAGAGAGAGAGAGAGAGAAACCCAGTGACTGGAAGCTCAAGAAAAATAAAATTAAATTAAAACTAAAACTGATGATTGAAGTGAAGTAATTGACTGCTGAGTCAAATGGATTTGATAGACTGTACTACTTCATATATTTCAGTTTGGATTTGGTATTTTTATACAAGGATTATCTAACTGAAGCAAAAGTTACATCCCTGTTATGCAATCTGTTTTGTAGTTGATATTGTCTTTGTCATGCTTAGGACTTTAAAATACACAAATATATAGACTCAGCTTCAGACATGTGAGTAACTGTGTCTGAACTAATGTTTATGGAGAGGAATTCAGAATATATATGCTTAAACAAAATTATAATTACACTGCATACACATGCTTTATAAATCAGCAGGGTATTCACAATCTCTTATTTCTACATGTCTGTGGTCAAACTGGAAAGTTGTCTTCTCACAATATCATGAAGGTCTCTATCCATTTCAATCACATATTTGAGAACTAGTTTCACATTAGACTGATCTTTCATGCCAGAATTTTAATATCTAAGAATAATTTTCTTCACAGTGTTAACTCTCCAGTACACTCCAGGTCAGAAATATCTTGAGCATAATAGAGAAGCAATCATTAGTGGAGTTTTATTCTGCTCTCAACTCAAGCCCCAGTATTTTCATCTTCTGTGCAGAAGACAAGATACAGTTGCTCCTGAAGAACTAGATTTGAAGGACTGTAATTGGTCTTACTGTAATTACTTATCTAAATAATAACTGAGAACTTCACTTTTCTCATTATTCCTTATTTTTGCAGTATTTCATAGATTTAAATAATCCTCTTCTTAATGGTTGAGTTTGCACCCACTAGTCCCAGAACCAACACTGCAGTATCTTTCCCGGCTGATCTGATTTAAAAGACTTGTTCCACCTAACTACTTAATCATTGTCGTTTTAAATGCTTTGGTACAATTTCATCATTTCATAATTAGTTCATTAACTCTTGTGTTGTATGATGCATTTATCCTAAGAGAACTTTAATCCTGAGGGATTTGGTTATTTATGTTAACATAATGGAAGTATGCACAACTTTGTCCTTGATCTGTAGAATTTGACTGAAAAGTCCCATTTGGGAATGAATTGATTAGTTTTAATCATGGAGGTGAAACACTAAATAATACGTATTTAGCATAAACAATTACTTTGCCTCTTGACTATTTTACGCAGGTCATGAATAATGAATAATTTGTCACTAAATAATAATTATGGCACAACAGGTAATGTATTTGCCACATAAGGACAATTGACTATATTTTTCATTGCTCTTACGAGTACCTGCAACAACTTTTCAGGTGTTCAGCTTGTGAGTTTTAGTGTATGTAACATCAACAGTTCTAGGTCATCATTATGGCCTTCTTTTTTATTTCCCAAAGGAATCATGCACATGATTAAAGCCGTGTGCTTAAAGCTTCAGGACATGCAAAGGCTTTCACTGTTAGACTTCTCACATTACTTTTCAGTGACTCCATTTTCCTTGCAGGCCTTAGTGTTTCCAAATCACAGCCTTTTTCCCTATATGCATTAGTGGGTTTCTAGAGTGAGAACCAGTCAAGGTAAACTAGCAAAGGACTACTTATTTCAATGCAAAACTTCTTTTTATGTGTAACCGACCCATTCTTTCTTACTGTTAAAGCTTAGGAAAGTCCAACAGTGAAAAATATCCCATATAGGAATCAGTCCTCTAGTGCAGTTATCAAAAACTAGGGAAGTAAAAAACCTGACTATGTAAAAGAACACGGGTAGACTCCAGCTGTTCAGAACACCATTTGTTACAGTTTGATTATGTGTTATTCCCAAGTTACATATACCAGCGTAGTGTTACTCTTCAAGGTCTGTAATAATCCAACAGAAGGTGCACTCAACTAAATTCCACACTGCATTTGGGACAATGTTGCTTTCCTGGGAAAATTATACCATTCCTAATAGTTTGCAAATATTTTTCTGATGTCTGACTTCTCTGATTTCTAGTTCTAAACTAATACTTGTAAACTTACTGCCTTTTTTTTCCACCCACATATTTTTTCTGCTTCTTTTGTGCACTGGATCACACAACCAGTGCTACAAAGACCATGGCACAGTTAATTATGCTTTGGGAAAGGCTGCCAGCTCTCAGAGGCAATGATCAAATTCAAATATTCTTTCAAGTATTCTTTTTTCCACATGTTCTATAGAATCCAGTCTACCCAGGGTATGATTCAGTAATGGATGGTGTTTCAGTCAAAGAAAAGCTTTTTTCCTTCTTCTTTGGATGTGAATTCCTCTCCTGAAATGTGTGTCCATTTTTCAGTTAATCCTAAATAGACATTCTTAAGGACAGCTAAAATCAAGTTTTTTTCCTCTTAGGTCAATATAATTTTTGACTGAAAGAAAGTGAATGCTTGCTATGACACATATATATCATACTAACAAAAAAGAAGGTATTCATGCAGTCCTGGGGAGGTGTCCAAAACTTTCATAATTTGATCATTAACATTTCCACTT
Organism: Anabacerthia variegaticeps; assembly: GCA_035583185.1. NCBI lineage: Eukaryota > Metazoa > Chordata > Aves > Passeriformes > Furnariidae > Anabacerthia > Anabacerthia variegaticeps. The sequence continues at coordinate 41,106,307 of JAWWEW010000001.1, read as the reverse complement.
ATCAGTTCTGCCTGAAAAACACTAAGGTTCTTCTTTTAGAACCCCCATGTTCCAAAATTGTGCATGAGGTACAATACTGACCTGATGAAATTCATTAAAAAAGATCACAAGGATGGATTTCTCTCCCTCACAGCAGTGAGCCAGCCCAAAAGCTTGGATCTTGACAGCATTATACATCAGCCATGAAAAAAATGGAAGTTATCGCTTTTTACCACATAACAAATTTTATAAAAAATCTATAGGAAGAGTAAAATGAAAAAGAGCAGAGAGATACACTTGGCACATCTAAAAGAGTACCTAGAAGATTTTCAGAGGAGTTTCGAGTCGGCTCAGATCTTTGAAAATAATCCATTTTTACTCACTGAAGGTTTGTTTTTTGGTTTTGGTTTGTTTGGGGTTTTTTGTAACACTAAATACATATTCAAAACCCTCATATTCCTTGAGAAAATTATGTTTCACATAACATATCTGAAAAATAGGAAATACATATTTATAGATATTTTAAACATTTTTCTTATCAGATATTTATCTTTTTTTTATTTATTTTTTTCCTCAATTGTTTTCTGGGTTAGTTTTGTTGGTTTTGTTCTTTGGTTTTGGGGGAATATTTTGGGGGTGGTTATGTTGGTCTACAACCTTGGTGTTACAATATACTGAGAAGTTGGGGCACAGAGCAAAGCCCTATTAAAATCTTTCAGTAAGGTTTCCCTCTCTTCTGTTTTTGTGGCTCATGAGCATTCCTATTCCACAAGATAATTATGTAGATGCTTATACTTAGGCTTGTAAGGGGGTTCAATTTGAAGATGGATGATGCAGGGTTTAAAATAAGGCTCAAGACATTTTTCAGATTCAGGGTCTCATTATTTTCACTATATGTGAGTCATGCTGTATCAAAGTGCCACAGAAAATCATCCAGCAGTAATGTAATCACAGCTGCCTGAGAACATAGGCATGGGAAAGTCTGTAAATAATGGTAATGCTTCTTATTAGTCCAAATAGTATAGCTGGAAAAGCAGGAAAGATGAAGATGGGCCTTTCCATACAGTCTCTTACTAGGGTATGGCTTGCCAGTGCTGCAGAATTTCTGCCTCCCTTGAGTGGACATGTAGTGAGAAAACCAGGCTGACTTAGGTATCATCTAATGCAAATGCATTAGATGATAAGTCAAATGCAAGTTACTACAGCTGAGCAATATGCATGAACTTCTTTTACAAAATACATTTGGCTTTACTTTGCCTACACAGAAAGTTTATATTAAAACCCTTTATATATAAAATTGTCTTACAAATCCTGTGTAATTTATACTACTATGAATGCCATTTACCATTCAATGACAAGACACTTTGCAACTGAGTTAATTTGTAATATCTGTTATAGACTGAAAAAAATAGAAACAGATTTTTGTGTCTTTCTTATTTCTATTTGTATCAAATAAAGTGAATTTTGCCATCTCTAACCTTTGTTAGAGTCTTCCTGCTGTCATCCACAAAGCAAACTGCACAGAACAGCTCCATATTTCCTGGTAATAAAGATTAACAAATCATTGCATAATAGACTAAAAAATATTCCCAACAACTAACAAGTCACCATAAACTCCATCAGCAAGCTGAACTTTGGAAAAGTCCCATTTATGCCTTAGGAACTTGTATTGAAACTATTTATATTTAATTTGTCTTGACTTCTAGGAAACCACTCATATATTGAATCTCAGAGAGAGTATAAGAAACATTATTAAAATGCACATTGTTGGGGTTTTATATGATACACAGGCAACTTCATAAAGAAATGTTGAATGCAGAGGACTAGAATTAAAGTCTGCTGGATGCCTGACACACTTCTTTCATTGATGTGCCTTATCATCCACTTAGCACCTTTGAGCTTGCATGTACCAGCCTTTAAAATAGCTGTCCTGAACTCTGCAAAGCTCACAGGGACCTGAAAATTTAATAACTAATATTTGCAAAGTAGATTCCTATTTTAGGATAGAAAATATAGACGAATGTGACTTGATTAGGAAAGCTACTAGAGGACACAAGGTCAGGAATTAGGTGCCCAAATACTTTTAAAAACCCATCTCCTGCATTATATGTGTATTTAAATGTAGAAAGTTGCTTATACGTCTGAGCCTGGGACAGTGGTGATCTTACCAAGTACTGCAACGTAATTTCCCAAAAGAACAAGTCATGCTAAACTGCACAGGAGAGAGTAAGGAACCTCTGCTTCATGAACAGCAATTAATTTTTGTTTTCTTACATTGTTCTACTTTTAATTATACATCCCATTTGATACTAAATCTGAGCTACTTCTGATCAGAAATATTTTCTGAAAGACCAGCTACAACCACTAATTTTTATTTTGTTTCACAGCGGTAACTAATTTTATTCAGTCTAACTGATCTTTCACAGTCCTTTTCCCAAATTTTTTGGACGCTTATCCTATCTTTACAGAATTTCCACTTCAGTTTTGCATAGTAATAAAAGGTTAATTGATTAATGAACTAAATTGATCATCCTGGGCTCAAAAGAGAGCCAAATTCCTTCCCCTTTTAAATCATGAATGGAAAACCAACTACAGTGCAAATTTCTTGATGAAAAATACTATGGAAACTATTTTGTGAGAAAGAAGTAACGCTAATGCTTCAGTAAGTCTTACAGAGCTTGCAATGAAAATCTATTGCTGTGCTTGAGATGATATTTCATGGTGGATCACGTTGCTGCTCTGTGACTTATCAGTCAAGAATCACAGACTCATAGAATTGTTTAGGTTGGAAAAGACCTCCACGATCACTGAATCAAAGTGTTAGCCCAGCACTGCCAAGTGCACCACGAGTGCCACATCTACATGTCTTAAATAATTGCAGGGATGATGACTCCACCACTTCCCTGGGCAGTCTCTTCCAGTGCCTGATAATCCTTTCAGGGAAGGATTGTTTCTCCAATCTAAACTCCCCAGGTGCAACTTGAGGCCATTTCCCCTTGCCCTGTTACTTGATACCTGGAAGAAGAGGCCAACCCTCACCTTGCTACAACTTCCTTTCAGGCAGCTGTAGGATCCCCCTGAGCCTCCTTTTCTCCAGATTAAACAACCCCAGCTCCCTCAGCCACTCCTCATAAGACTTGTGCTCCCTTCTCCAGCTCCACTGCCTTTCTCTGATCACACTCCAGCACCTCCATGTCTTTCTTGTAGTGAGGGGCCCAAAACAGAACACAAGATTGAAGGTGTGGCCTCATCAGTGCTGAGTACAGGGAGGGATGGTCACTGACCTGGTCCTGCTGGCCACACTATAGATCACAATTTTGAAGAAATTAATTGGAGAAGTTCCCATTTTGATATTTATGGATGGCTTTTCTTCTGAATATGGAAACATGCCAATATATTTAAGACTCTTTGCTCCAGGTCAAACCGTTTCACTATGTGCCCAATTTAGACACAAATTACAGCGGCAGTAAATATAATTCTAAGGGACAGAAACCAGACACTTCATTGTAACTAAAACTGTATCACACTGCACATCTCTTAACTTCCAGTTTGATTACTAGACTCTTAGGCACCACTTCCCATTATGTAATTAATTTCATCTTGCTTCATATTTCCCAATCAGTAAAAAGAATGTAAGAATGTTTTTTACAAAGAGTATTTCACACTTACACATGCTAGAAATTACCACAGGAAACAATCACATTAGGATTAAGTTTTGTCTAAAGCTCCAGGCATTGAAGACAAAAAGCTGCAGTTATAATACTTACTGATATGCAATTATGAAAGATTTTTTTTCACACCACAATAGTTGTCTCTCACACAAAGAGCACCATTTCCTGATCATACTGTCTCATTCTTCCCCTATAGTCATGGAATAATTTAACATAATTCTGTGGGAATATATCCTGAGTAATTCTAGACAATTGCTCTTTCAATTTCAGTTTGGTTTAAATTCTGTTTTAAGCCTGAATATTGTCATTATCATAGAATCATTACATAAAATGTTTTGAGTTGGAAGAGACCTTAATGACCATGTATTTCCAAAGCCCCTGCCAAGCCAGGGACACTTTTCACTAGACTAGGTTGCACAAAGTCCTGTCCAAACTGGACTTGAACACTTCCAGGGATGGGGCATCAACAGTTTCTCTGAGCAACTTGTTCCAGTGCCTCACCACCCTCACAGCAAAGAATTTCTCCTAAAATCAAACCTAATCTTTCCATCTTTCAGTTTAAAGCCATTCTCCCTTGTCCTATCACTATACGTCCTTGTAAAAAGCCCCTCTCCAGCTTTCTTATAGGTCATCTTTAGGTACTGGAAGACTGCTATATGCTCACTCATGAATCATCCAGTGCTTTAGGTTTGCTCCTGAATTCTTAGTTTCACTATATTTTGTAGCAGTGACATATACTGGTAGTTCATTTTCTCACTTACCTTACTCACTATTTTTTTTTTTTTGGAGTGGGAGGGGGGTGTTGTTTCTTGGATTTTTTTTTTGTTTGTTTTTGTTTTTTTAAACCAGCTTTATTGTTCATGTCTGCAGCTATATTTGCTTTGACATCTCTTCAAGTCCTGAGAATTTGGAGTTGAACTCTGAAAATTCTCCCCAGAATATGAGATTAGGTATCTACAGTTTGGGGACAGAATAAATTATACACAAAAGCTTTAAATTCTTCTCCTCTACATAACAGTGTTACGAGCAAGAAAAAAAAATTAGCTTATTAGCGTCGTATTAAGTCTAAGAGTTCCAAGAGATAGTCCAACACAGTATCACATTCTATTCCTCTTTTATGCTGAAGAAACTGTGTTCTCTGATGTAATACTGCCAATATGCCCTTTCCATTTTCTGTTACAGCCAGACTAATTTTTATGTATCTCATGCCCTTTGGGTCTAAAATCTGCTTAGTAGTACTTAGAAGCCAAGTTTCTACGTGCCTTTGAAATGCTAGAGAAAGCCAGACAGATTGTCCGGGGTTCCATTTACCTTGTATCTATTTTAAAAGAATATTAAATCAAGGACTTAAAGTATCCATGTTAATTATTACTTGCTATAGTTAATCATAGGACAAGATGGTAAAATAGCCTACTGAGTCATTTGTATAGACTGTACAAGGATTTTAACTTCTGGGGGGCTATGTCTTGAATTTCAAGTTGCACAGAAAATTCAAAAATATGATCTAAATTAGCTAAACACTGCAGCCTTTGGATTCAGGGCTAATACCTGTGTACACAGGATAATAATCTCCTGCCTTCTAAGAATTTTTTGAGCACTAACTGGCCAGAATAAATTGCTTCAGTTATAGGACAAAAAGCCCATTATTTACAATATCACTATGGGATATGGAAATAGAAATTTTAATTCCCTACTTTATCACATCGTCCCTGTGTGATACAAGGCAAGGTATGTAGACTCAGGGATGCTGCCTGATGATACTGAACTTGAGCTGTCTGGTCACAGCAATGTCACATGCTCATATGCTCTGAAGACCTGGTTCCAGTTATCTACCTTGTCCTTGTAAGCAATCAGAATGAGGACTGACTAAAAATCCCACTACCCCTTATAAATGGTAAATCAGTACCTTCTAAGAATTTTGATCTCTCTTGCATGCATGATATTAGTCCTGTGATGTCACTGCAAAGGCAGGCAAGAAATATGAAATTGGCCAGACATATTCTGTTGTATTGGATCTCCTGTCACTGCAGAAAATGGTGCCTTTGAATGCACTTTACAATGCAGTTGGCTTACTCCTATTCATTCCTCATGAATAGCATGGTCAATTGGTGAATCAGTTTTCAAAAAACAGCATACACAGAATCTGTTTTCCAGTTCTCCTTGTGTAAAACAATGGCAGGTTATTATTAATAATGTGTAACAGATATTATGGAGATGAACATATTTTGAAAATGGTTCAGATACTATTTTAGATGGAGGCTGATTGTAATTGCATCAGTTCCATGTAGTATATTACATAAATTATATTAAACACATGATAATTTATTATTATTTTTAATATTACTAAAAAAAACCCCATAGACAGTTACAAGGTGTTATCTGTAAATATTAGTATTAGCATAATGATTCAAAAGGAAATCTAATACTTCAGAAATGCATCCAGATAGTGTAATCTTTAAAGCATTCAGGTAATAATCCTTACAGTTGGTAGAATCAGTTCTCCAATATTTACAACTCTAGACCTGAAAATCATAACCTTGCTTACAGAAAGAATATAATAAACTCTCTTTCTAACTCCTTGAACAGTTAAGGTCCAGTTGGGTTCATTCGTGAAAGCTTTTCCATATGTAACAAAATTTGATCTTAGAGCAATAAAAGAAGAATCGCTGATGATGCCATGAACTGAACACAGGGGAGGATGGCTACAAAGTCTTCGTTAAGTTGTTGATAGGTTGATCAGATAATAAATTCACAAAAACAAAGTTTGCAAGTCTCTCTTGTTTAGCAAATACTTAATTTATCAAAGTTAACCTGACACATGGACCTATTACTAATCACATTCGTTCAACTGACTAAATTAACCACACATTTTTGGCTAAGGGAATGATAATGCACTGTGCTGAAGATGGTTGCTCTCTTATCCAAGGATTAATGGCCTGAAAAATCACTGAAATGAGGGGGAAAAATCCCTTTGGTTTGGCTGCAATTTGGATTAAATCTCAAAAAACTTACATTGAAAATATTGGCTATATGTGATTTTGTCTTGTCCTACAATTAAATATAATTTTATTTTTCTTCCTTTATAGACTGCTGCTGAAAATTTATAGCAAGATACCAATGAACTAGTTTTCTTCTATGCTAACTAGAGCAGAGTTCATTTTGCCAAAGATAACACATGAAGCTGGACCATGTAAAAGTAATTCAAATATAACCACAACACAGGAATTTTCCATTGTCTAGGGATAACTTTTTTTCTTTAATAAAAAAAAGTTATACATATTATGATCCTTATATTGAAGAATAAAATGCAGTGATTCTTAGTATAAAACCAGGATGCTTTTCCATTACATTAAAGCTCATTATAAATTCATCTCCTCTAAAACATTTTTTAAAGAAATCATAGAATCACAGAATAAGATCATCAAGTCCAGCTGTTAACCCAGCACTGTGAAGTCCACTACTAAACCAAGTCCCTGTGTGCCACATCTACACATCTTTTAAATACGCCCGAGGCAGTGACTCAACCACTGCCTTGAGCAGCCTGTTCCAGTGTTTGGCAACCCATTTGGTGAAGAATTTTTTTCCTAATATCCAGTCTAAACCTCCCCTGGTGCAACTTGAGGCCATTTCCTCTTGTTCTGTCACTTGTACCTGGAAGAAGAGACTGACTCCCAACCCAATGATAGCTCCATCCAGCTCCACAGACTTACGTGTGTCTAAGTGGTGTAACAGTTGCTGTCCATTTCCCCTTGGATTATGGGAACTTCACTGTGCTCCTTGTCCCTGTCTTCCAACTCAGTGGTATGGGTACCTGGGAAAAAAAACTGGTTTTACCATTACAAACTGAGGCAAAGAAGACATTATGTACCTCAGCCTTTTTGTCAGCCTTTGTCACTATGTTTCCCCTTGTATCCAGCAAAGGATGAAGCTTCTCCTTGGCCCTTCTTTTGTTGCTAAAGTATTTGAAGAAACATTCTTAGTTGTCTTTGATGGCAGTAGCCAGATTAAGATCTAGTTGGGCTTTTGCCCTTCTAATTTTCCACTTCATAACCTCAGAACACCCTTGTACTTCTTGTGAGTTGCCTGCACCTTCTTCCAAAGGTCATAAACTCTCCTTTGTTTCTTGAGTTCCAGATAAAGCTCTCTGTTTAGCCAGGCTGGTGTTCTCCTCTGGCTCATCTTTTGTCACATGGGGGACAGCCGGCTACTGTGCCTTTTAGACTTTTTTCTTGAAGCTTATCAAGCCTTCCTGTACTCCTTTGCCCTTCAGGACTGCCTCCTAAGGGACTCTTATCGACTGAACTCCTAAACAGGTCAAGGTTTGATCCCTATGACCCGCGCAAGTTGGGAGGTAGAGCAGGCACAGAGGAGATGCCTCATGAGAATGCTATATGGGAACATGATGATGGCACAAGGTTCTGATTATGTATCACATCCATTGTCTTTAATGAATCAAATACAGTGTGGAAAATACAAAGTAATACACTGAGAAAAAAATTAAGGCACTGAAAATAAGTTCACCAAAGCACTAAATCAGAATACAATGAATCAAACCTGTAAATTTCATCTAAATAAGTAGAAGAATTCCATACAACAACTTCCTTAACAATAAAGAATAGAGAAAATATTAGGAAGCCCAAACATGGGGATCTCAGTATTTGGAAAATTTGCTCTTTGTACCTTTTACACTGCAAACATGAGAGACAAAGGGGCAAACACTTAAAGGCTAAAAATATGGTCTCAGCACAAAAAGAGCAAAGGTATAAAGAGAAAGCAAAAGATGACAGCATTTGGATAAAAGCCAGTCATATAAAGGTATCAGCACAGAATAATAGAATAGATTAGACACAACCCAAATCAATTATGGAAGATTACTACAGAACAGGCCAATATGTTTGCCTTCAGAAAGCCTAAGATGTGGATAAAAAAGTTCAAGAACAACTACAAAAGATAAAGGTAAAAAAAAAAAAAGGGAAGAAGATGTGAATTCGGGGAAATAGGAAAATGAAGGCAGTGCTAATTATAAGTCAGAGGAAGACACAAATGTGTTATTATTTCACTACTTCTGTTTGAGACCTACACAGGATCTCAAATTACTGATTATGGACTGTACCTAAGACAGTAGTTCAGTGGGTATGGCACACATTGAGACATTTCATCCTGTAACCAGATGCATTGTCACTTGATGCTCAGTAGTTCTGAAAAAATACAAATTAGTTTAAACTCACAAAAACTTAATCTACTCAAACTGTGATATATTCTTACCAAACCAAGCAAGTCTAACATGATGGATTTCCATTTTTTAAATTAATAATGTTTTATGGAGACTAACAAGAACCTTCAAATAAACTCCTGCTCATTAATCATTCTGGTTGTAAATAAGCCTAGAGCTATTTCCATCACTTCCTCAGAAAGGAAAACATGACCACCTTGGATATCTTAAAATTTGAGATGAAGGTAAAGTAACCCATAAATGATGTGCATGGCAGTTCATCATACATTAGTAACTGGTTACTGAGGCTATAGCTAACACTTATTTGGACTACAGCCCACAGTTGTCAATTGCACTGAGTATCTGAAAATACCAACAGGAAGTAAAGTATTAAAATCACCTACTGTCCAACTTTTATGAATAGTGAACTACCACTAGTTCTCAGAATTTAAGATAATTTAAAAAAGTGAAGTTTCTCAGGCCTTCTGAAGGCCACAGTGTCTCTCAGAGACACCTGCATGATAACTTGAAGTCAAAACAATAGAGGAGCCCAGAGACTGTTAGAGATAGTTTTGGGGGGCATAACCAGGCCCACGTGGGGTCCACCATCGGGGGGAGTTAGAAATGGTGATTGGTTATAGGTATTAATGTATTAAATATGCTAATGGTTTGAAAGGGTATAAAATTGTAACTTTACTGAGCTCTGGGTCCTTCGTGCTCGGAGGATCAGAAGAGGTCCGGACCTAAAACCACAATAAAGGTATTATCTATCTTATCTCCATTAACCTTGTCCAGAGTTCCTATTTTACAGGATTTAAGGCATCAGTTTAAATTCTTCTTCACTTCTTTAAATTATCGCTCCTTCCACTGGAATTATGTACTGAATTCCACGGTAAGAATACTCATCTTTCTTGGATTCAACTTTCTCTTTGTGCTTCTCAAATACTTAATTTAAGAGCAAAGCTTCCAATTTTTCATCTAAATCTCTGTTTACACTTTTCAATGTGTAACAGGCTTAGAAGAGAATTTTCAGACAAACAGAAATGGCCCCTTCCACCTCATTTTCTTTTTCTCCTGTGCCTATTGCTATAGAATTTAGAACAATGCATTATTACTCCTTCTCCAGAGAGATATTATCCTTATTTTGTTATGAAAACAGTAAGAAAATATGACATGAAAATGGTCAGACTGTAAGTCATAGACTGGCTACCTGCCTCACTGTCACAGAGCTAGCTTACTAGAACTGAGGTCCCTTTCATTACTGACTAGATCCAATGATGGGCAAAAAACAGGATATTTCTCCTTCTCTTATGGACATAAAATAGGATCTTTTCTTGATGGACATAAAACAGGATCTTTCTCTGTGTCTGTGTCTGTGTCTGTGTCTGTGTCTGTGTCTGTGTCTGTGTGCAGATGCATACAGCAACTTACTCCAACAAACAGTAAATAACCAGTACTGTGTGAAGAGGTAAAAGTGTCAGCTGTAAGAATAGAATGAAAAAAGGTATATAACTTCCAATAAAAAATCTTACACAAACAACACTGTTTTCAATTACCTAAATAAATTCCTCCTCTGTTAAAACTGTGGGGTTTTTTTGGAAAACATTGTTTCCATGCTTTTCTAAAATCTGTAATAAACCTCCTTTATCTCTTTTTATCCAAGAAAGAGACTAATAATCTTCCTCTCTACAAACTGTTCTTTTCAGATCTCAGTGACTCAGCTGATTTTGCTCCAGATTAGCTTACTTTGACACCTGACTGATGACCAGGACAGCAGATTCTGTAGTCCCAAAGTTTTAAACAGGGATATTTTTTCATATGTAAATATCTGTAGAATTCTTTGTTGGAGTTTTTGCTTGCTGCCTTAGATTTGCACCAGCACCATGATGTGCTCAGTCCAAAACAGCTGTCTGTATATAGCAGTCACTGTGTTGCCTGCCACTTTTCGGTCATGCAGATTTGCACAGGGTAAATTCAGATGTGGGATTGCTAAACACAATTCATTCCCACCTCCAGTGACTTTTGATATAAGGCAGCTGCCAGTATAGCCATACAAATTGCAGTTCTCTCCAAAACATCTTTGTAACACAGTGAGTAGTCCCATGGTCCTTATTTAAACCGTGGGTGGAGAGTGGTAGTAATGCAAATATGCCCTATCATGTGCCGAATTGATCAGTGTTAATGGAATGACTAAAAAGTTCATGGTCCATTTCTCTTCTCCCTTCCCAAGTAAATTTGCAACTGCAATAGAGATACAATTGTAATGCCTGGAAATCTACTGTGGCTGCAGATGATGCACTCTTCTGAAAATCAGATTTCTCAAATTAGTTGGCAATTTTGGAAATTACGGTCAAAGTCAGTCTTCCAGTGTCCTGTAGTAAACTAAATCAAGTCGGGCTTAGAATTCATATCTCTAAAGCCCATTTCCAATATGTTAGATGTTAACGTCCTGCCTAGGAAGGTCACCAGAACCTCTTGCACTATTCAGTGGGTTCATAATGGCTAATAAGGAGCTCGTATGGACTACCCCTGCAGTTTCCAATGCAATACAGCCAGAGTGAGCCCACAGCAGAGCCTCTAATGCTTGATCCTACTGACCTTCCCCATCCAGGGCAGCTTCTGAGCAAGGAAAGTACAGATGAAAGGAACTTAGGAAGGAAATACAATGGTTTAGTGAGACCAAAAACTTTTGTTGCTCATAAAATACCCCTAAGACCAGGACATGTGAAAGATGCCTTCTAAGTTTAATGTAAACCATGCCTGAGGAACTGTCAATCGAGCAGTACAATCACCTCCTGCCAGACGCTGTAATCCCTGAGCTGTTTTAAGTGATCATATCACATAATTTTCAGTGCTTAGTCAAGGTCCTTTTCCTTTTTGCAAAAGTCTGTAACATCAGCATGGAAAGTCATTGCCCACATGCAATGGGACAGTGAAGCTCTACTAGGAAGAAGCAGGGAGGAAATTTTGTAAAACATTTTTGCCTAATGAGTTAAACACTGACTAGTACTTCAATTTGTTGCATGATAATTTTGTGCAATGTGACATTGGACAAATACTTGTAGGCAATGTTTTTTCTATCTCTACAGTATGAATATTAACAAACACCTAGCTAGCCTCCAGAGAGAGGCTCTGATGGTTGAGCTGTTTTTTTTTTAAAAAAACTCTTGAAAATTTAATGTCCTTACAAACTCCAGAGGAATGCTGAACTAGGGACTAGAGTTGAGATACTTATAAGGATGCCATGAAAGCAATTTGCATGCCACAGAGCTGAAAAATGCTGAAGGTTTCTCAGGGAGAGCTGATAAAACTACCTATTATTAATTTGCTCTCCTTTCCTACTCTATGACTCTCTTTTCAAACTTTAACTGTTTGAACTGAAATGTAGCATTCCAAGTGTCTGCCTCAGGCTGATGTCTTTTCATTTGCAGTGAATAACTACTGTACTGCTATTAAGATTGCCATGCCAAGCTTTCAAATACATTCTGTGCAACCTTAATTTGGTGCCTTTTGCATATCTATTACAAAGCCAACTAACACAAAACATGATCAGAGACATGAACTCTGTTCAATTTTTGTCTACACTATAGGTGTATCTATGGCTAGATGCAGGATTTTATTTGGCAGATCATATATCAGTCATTTAATTTGGATGCTACAATATGTAGTGAAGTATGTCATTATGCCTTTCCTCAACTGGGATTGGGGTTCAGAAAGATTAAGGTAAATAGTTTCCATTAGTTTTAGATACTAAGATTTATACTGCTTGGTATTATATAGCACTATACATATTAAAGAAACGATTAACAATAACTGTTAACTTCAGATATAGCAATACGTGCTTTGAACTTCTTCAAGTTGTCTCTAGCTGGGCATCCAGAAAATGACAATCATAGTGCTAGAGACCAGCTGTGAGAAATCTGTTTTGCCTCATCTGTGTAGCAAGACATGGGTGGGTGTAAAAACCCTTTCACAGCATTAGGAATTCAATTTTCTTCCCCATCTACCCTCTGCCCCACTTACTTCATAACTTCAGCTCTGCAACAAGTGAAGTAAGGGTTCTACAGACTTCTCCCTTTATACTGCAAAATCATGATTCATCTACTTCATTAAGTATACTGAATCCTCTGAAAAAAGTAGTATGTACACCTAATAATTAAAACATATGTCCTATGTAAGTAAAAGGAGGCTGAATTAAGATTCAAAAAGCATTTTATTTCTGGAATTTTCTAACTCCTTATTGGTAACTTAGGTTTTCTTAAATTAGACATCTAAGTCTGTGCTAATTGTCCATAGCTGTCTTACTGGGGAAGAATAAAGCCACTGGAGGTGGGGGAAGGGCAATAGGGACTCAACACTTCCAAAGCTAATCATGAAAATGGCATGTTAGATGAAGCACCCTCTGGTAGTATCTGCTTCCTCTCATAGACTGTAATGGAAGCCAAACATATCTAATTCAGATTTAGCTCCCAAAGTTTCATTTACCCTTCTAAGTTTTGTTTTCTAATTTTGTGTTTAGGCAGATTATTCCTACATTTGTTTATTGAGTACGTCTGTACTTCAAAATGTCCACAAAGACTGTAGGTGTGCACAAATATTTCTTTCACTTGTCTTTTTTCAGTGCATGTTCTTATCACATTCTGCCATTCCAGAGGTCTCTGGAGAGGCCTTGGTATTTAATTTAGAAAGTACTTCTGAATTAAAATGGAGCTTGATAAATGACAAAATATATTTTACTGTGCATGCTACTTCCTAGGAATGCATTGAATTAGTATGCTTTGTTGGGTTCTCCCCCAGGAGACTGATTAAGTCTAATGATAGTGCAAGGTCATTAGCACAGAATCAGCATAAATTCTGCTTAACCAATGCCAGGTGGCTAACTGGTTTGTGTTAATGTGCTGTGTGCATAAAACTGCGAACTAACTCCTCTGTATGACAATGTGATCTGAAGAAAGAGTTGGGCAGCCTGAATGTATTTCCACTAATTTCGGAACCAGAGATAAGTCATTCTTACTGGTGTCCCTAATTTTTTCTTAACAAGCTGATTTATAAACTGCATATATTTAAAAGAAAAAATCAAATATGTTTAATGGTTTTTTTCCCAACACTTAATAATCAACTCCATTGAAAATCTGGTTGTTTATATATTGTACTCTGTTGCATATGGGTTCTATTTTTTTTATGGTCTAAAATTACCTTGTCTAAAAAAAATAATCTGTGAGTGAAGAGTACATTTTATGACAACAAGGCTGAGTGCAAAGTTCTGCATGTGGCTCAGGGCAATTCCCAGTAGCAATATGGACTGCAATGATGAATGGGAATACTGGTGAATGAAAAAGAGGACAAGAGCTGCCACTGTACACTCATGGCCCAGAAGGCCAACCATATCCTGGACTGCATCAAAAGCAGCATGACCAGCAGGTCAAGCGAGGTGATTGTTCTCTTCCCCTCAACTCCCCTTTTGTGAGATGCCACTTGAAGTGCTGCAACCAGTTCTGGAGGCCCTAGTGCAAGAAGGACAACAACCTCTTAGAGCAGGTGCAGAGTTGAGCCCTGAAAATGGCCAAAGGAGTGCAACACCTCTCCTATGGAGAAAGGTTGAGAGGGTTGCAGCCTGTAGAAGTCTCCAGAGGGACCTTATTGCTGCTCTTCAATATCAAATGAAGACTTTTAAGAACGATGGAAAGAGACTTTTTACCAGGGTCTGTAGTAACAGGACAAAGGGTAATAATTTTAAATCAAAAGAGTAGAGGTTCATATGGGATGCAAAGAATTTTTTTTTTTTTTTGAATGTTGAAAATCAGGTTGGATGGGGCTTTGAGACAAGTCATCTAGTGAAAGTTGTCCCTGCCCATAGCAGGGGAGTTGGACTAGGTGATAATTAACGTTCCTTCCAACCCAAATCGTTCTATGATTCTATGGTAAAAGCTCTGTGAGTGAACTTTTGAGCTTCAGAGTTTTGTATTTCTGACTCTCATATTCTGGATTTGTCCATTTAATGGTATCTAGTTATTGATTCTGAAATTACTGAAAAGGCCTCATTTTGCCATACCTTTGAAATACAAGTGTGTCAAGAGAAAGTATGACAAATCTGCTTTCGAAGCACATAACCACACACAGTACCAAGATGGTCAGCATTGGAGAAAGGATTCTCATGCATTGAGCATTTCTTACTGCAAGCCAGAATCTTCCCTATTTGTAAAAGGGTGTTGGAAAATTCTTGAGTGGGAAAGAAAATCAGAAAAAAATGGGGCTGGTTTTGTACAATCAGATTTAGCAAGTATGTCCATTGCACATGTGCACTCAGACCTAAAAGAGGATTGAAATTATCGATGAAGGAATGAAAAAAAAAAGCCCAGCAGTTTTGAAACACTGCTGACAAGAGGAGTAAGTGGTGTTCTGTAAAACTGAAGACAAAGGATGAAAGGTAATCTGTAATTCAGGAGAACAAGGAAAAAATTTACATAACTAGAAGGTTCAGCCCTAATAAAATCCTTAAAATATTATAATAAACTTCTCACTATCTAGATGACTGAGTAGAGGACTTTATATAGAACACATAGGTACAATGACTGCTCAGGACTTCAACTCTTGGGAAACTGAGTAGAAATCATCAATCAACAAAGGAAGGCATTTGATCTCTTACCTACCTTCTGAAATGAGCACAAACTGTAAACCTAGATGAAAAGAAGTTCATGTGCCGTCTTTGTGGTGCCAAGACAGTAGTTATAGCTGTGAGGCTTCAGTATCAAGGTTCATTTCAGTCTTTAAAACATTGCTCAGTTGGTATGTTCTAAGTTGTGAACAAGATAATAATTTACAGAATTTGAGAGTGTTCCCTTACTGAAAATGTGGTGGAGAAAACAAATGCTGAAGTCAAGACAGGGCAAATGCTTCCTGCCCTGGAGGAAAGAACAGAGAGTAGTCCAGATAAAATGTCTGGGCAGTATTATACACAGAATAATCTACACCATATTGTTCTCTGTCTTACTAAAACTGGAAGCTTTATTTCTAAAGTAGTATCTGCACTGTGCAGACAGAAAGTATGAATTATCACGAAAAATTTCAGTCTGAAACCTCTGATCCTAGCAATCTCACACTACCAGCAGCAAAACATTCCTAGAATTCCTCTAAAATTCTTAATGACAATTTTCTAACTCAAATATATCATTGAAGACAACCAAAATCTCATTTTGACAGGTGCAAAGAAATTGATCACAGAAATAACCCAAGTAGTTAGGTAGAAGTTACTAGGGTATGAAGACAGCTGTTTTGCTAAGTCCAAAACAGTAGGTTCATATTACTTGCATCCAAATATTTGGAAAGACCAAACAGAGAATCCTGTTCATCCGTTACTGTTCATCCACAGCACAAAATCCAGAGGGAAAAAATACTGAATCTTTGAAAACAGTCATTAATCACTTGAAGTGCTTAACATTTATAGTGGGTGATTCTCTGTCTCAAGACACCATGAAATTGAGTTTACTCCTATTTTAATATCAAGTTTTTATATATTTTTATATATTTTTTCTCCTAGAAGATACCATACTAGCTCCTGAGTAAACAAGATAGGAGGTCAGACAGAGAAATGGTTTGGCTTATTTATGAAAGGAGTCAAAGAGATTTCTTCAAGTCCATGAACCTGGGAACTGGGCTACAGAAGAAATGCAGTCTTTTTGAAGGTATTATTTTCTTATTAAGAAAACTTATGAGAAAACTTAGCCCATTCTTTTTAAACATGAATTTATATTTAAATGATGATTCTTCTGATATAAATGGGGGGTAAAAATCCAACTTCACCTAGGAGGACAATATTTCTTATTTCATTGTGGCTTATGCTCATTTCTTGAAAGCATGGCTCTGAATATTGCATGCACACTATATGTCAATTGGTACCATCACTAGGTACCAGTGGGACACTCTGAGTGGTACAGCAGTTTGTCAAAATTTAATATCAACATGTTCAGGTTGGGACATCATTTTTTCTCTCCCTCCCTATGTTCATGTCAGTGCAATATTTGCCTCTTGGTACTTGCAGTGAAGAACTAGGCAAAATATACATAAAGCCAGCCCAAGTAATTTAAGAATTGGGAAGGGAAACAGGTGTACATTGAAAGGGAGAAGGGCACAGCATTCTGTAGCAGTGCAGGCACAAGAAGGAAAATCAGAAGACCGGATATCTCAAAGCTGCCTGCAGCTGTTCTCAAGAATGGGCAGACAAGTGACCTTGCACAGCTGGCTGCTGAAGGAGGACAAAGAGCAGCACCAGTTGCAGGTCTGTGGCCCAGATCTAATGTTCAGAGTGTTTTAACATTAGTTCCGTGAATCAATGCCACATTTGTAGAGATACCAGGCAGCAGTGCTTGGGCTTGTGTTTGATAAGTCTGATCACCTAAAGCGATCAGTTTCACTGAGGATTTTCTATGCATGTTGTTGAAACACTGTGTGCAGCTCAGACAGTAAATCTGGGCCATGGGACACTGTGCTGCACTTCTTTTCTGGATGCCTTGGTGCCTGGGGAAATTTTCTTAGCAACACATGACTATGTTTTCTAATTCCAGACACATAATGACTTTGGCCTAAATTTCCCTTAGATTCTTTTGGTCTGCCATCATGGTTACATTGGTTTACTTAAGACATACATTTTAGCAATGGTGAGATGTTTCTCCATACGATTCTGTGCACCTTTGATCATTCTCATATCATTCACAGATTATAAACTGAGGGATAGTGTTGTTGCCCTCACTTGACTGCCATCCTATGTAACACAAATCAGTGCTTCCCAGAATGAATCCCTGGAGGTACATTTTTTTAATTGTGATTTTCCAAGAAACTGTAGAACCACTCAGAAATTTCATCTGTGGCTTGTAGTATGGTACATATAAACATGCTTTGCTCTGTTGCCTTTACAGACCTTTTCAAAGTGATTAATAGATCCCGTGAGTTTCTAAGCATAGCTTGAAACCACTTGACTGGTTTTAGGAAAACATCAAATATTGCCTTTTCAATTTTTAGTGGTGAAGAATATACAATTTTGATATTTCCATAGCTTTCCACACTGAAAAGTGTGCCTTTTATTTCTAACCTTGTCGATCTCCAGCTTTCACCTTGATATGCCATTGCCCACTAGACCGAAGAGCCTTCTAGAATCAATATCCTACCTCTGGGAGGTAGCTGTGACCCCTCTGATTTTCTCCTTGGTAAGTTAAATGGCTTATGATTTCTAAGCTTTCCCCTAAATGGCATGCTTCTCAACCTCTAACCAATTTTGTGGTTTTTCTCTCAGTGTTTTTCACTTTATTATAGTCCTTTCTAAATTTGATTCACAGGCACTTAATGCAGCAGTCTAATAATAACAGACGAAAGCATAATGCTGTTAACTCTAATTGATATTTCCTTTCTTAGATAAATAATCAAGGATCCCAGGGATAACACACAGAGATCCTGGCTTTTGCTACTTAATCATCATAATTCAAATGTTCCAAGGGGTGGACACACAGTACACCTGTTCTCCATGGACAAACTGTATGATACTGGAGCATCTCCCAGCCAACAAATGATAACAGACATGGCTATAGCCCATTGACTTCCTTGATAATCCACCCCCATAATTTTTTTCTGCATCAGTACTTTCTAGGATTAACTACTTCATCCATTAACTATGAAATGTATTTGCTCTCTATGCTCTCTCCATAGTCAGTGGAGAGAAACTGGACTTTCCAGACCATCCCAGCAATAGTGCCTAAAACCACTGAGCTAGAGTGCCCTCTGATGGGTATCCAGTTCTCTCCAGGAACAATGAGAACCTGTGTAACAGGCTTAGACCAGACACTTTCAGAGGATTAAAATGAGGGGAGTGTGGGAGGGGTGGATGCTATAGGCACTGGGCAGTGATACCATGGGCTACTTTAAAGCATAAGCTGTATAAGGACTCAGATTTACAGTTATACCCAGTACCTACACGTCTGTCTCCATATAACACCATTGTTATAAATCATCCCATTACTCCCCCAAGTTTTTTTGTCATCTTCAAAAGTCATGAGTAATGACTGCAATTTTTCCCAGGTCATTTCGGAAATGCAACTCAATGCGGAATTAAAAAATTAGCCTAAGTGGTGCTCTCTTAGAGAATCCATTTAATAATTTCTCTTTTTCACAGGCATTTTTAAACCTGTCATTTAACAAGTTTTGAAAACACTTAGTATGCATGACTTTCATTCCATATGATTCGAATTGTGTGTCACCAAGTGGTACCTTATGAAAGCTGTAATTTTATGCTATTCTGTTTGTCAACCAGGTTTCCAAGTTAGCATGATAAGATTTTCCAGGTTGAATAACAATAATTCTATTATTTTTCTTTTAATTTCTACTGATTGATTTTCAGATCAACAGTTAGTTGTTGTTGTTTTTTTAATTAGGGTCCCACTTGCGTTGACAAATTCTTAATTACCTGTGCTATCACACTTATACATCAGTATGTGCTTTCATGCAGTAACTATGGCTTGCTATAGGTCTTTCTATAGAAATCATCTAATGCTTTAAATTATCCCAGACTCTTGGAATACAGATTAGCCAATGTGTTAGAATGTTTGCCAGAAAGTAAAGAACCAGTCATGTGGTTATAAAAATGCCTGAGCATAATCCAAACTTCTCACCCTTTGACAGGGAGTTCTGTGACACCTTGTTATAAAGATATTCTTTTGGGTTTTATTTGGTTTAGTGCTTTTTAAAGTGAACGGAGAAGCTGTAGCAACAGTGATTTAAATGCAGACCTTTTCTGCAATGGTTTATCAATGCATGGCAGTCTTGCTGCTCTGTGTCAAAATCTTTCTGTACACCTGTACATCAAATTGAAAAATCTGGGATTTTTTTTATACTGGATGAAAATAAATATCTGTAGTTCATAGTCTCTGTTCTGGACCCCATGATATCATTCCCTGTCTGTTTTCTCACCCGAGGAAAAGATCTGTCTCTTCTGCCACAAAAATATTTCTTTGCTTTAGAATAAAGAATGGCACCATCCCATGCTTTGCAAAAGGAGGGACAGAAATGTACCATGAGCATATGATAGGAGTTATACACAGTTCCTCTTGATATATGTCAAAGCCATTGGTGGTGGAATCCACTTGGCTGTTTTCATCACTGCATAGTTTATGATGCCTCATGCTATTTTGCTTGAGAATTCTCTAAGTAATAAGTACCTCTGTTGCAGAAACATGAATTTCATTTTATGCACCACAACAGTATGTACTCTTAAAAAACCCCAAACAAATGTGCTGTGGAAACCTCAGTTTTGTGCCCTGGTCAGTTTGAGGAAGTTTAAACCTATATTCTCTGTCAAGCCAGGGAGCACATCAGCCAAACAGCTGTGGAGTATTTAAGGAGTATTTAAGTCTGTTCCACTCTTGTGTCAAAGCTGGACCTGTGCAGCCAGAGAGGCATGGGGCCAGACAGACTTTAGCTCCAGACAAGCTCTTGGGGAGACACATTTTATATAAGAAAATTTATAGGGATAAAGCTGGGTACAAAAGGAGAAACAGGCTTGGAAACAGTGCCCTTTCTTGACTGAATTATGCAACTGCTCAGATCATGTCAAAACACCTTTTGTCAGACTTTGGAAGGTAATCTGTCCTTCTTCCTCTTCCTCTTTCACCTTAAAGTGTCCACTCACCCAAACAGAACCAGTCGTGAGTTCTAGCATCCTGAGTCTAAGACAGAAGGAAGGCCCGAGGACACTAAGAAAAACAAGACTTTGCTATGAAGGTAAAGGTCAGGATATCAATCACCTCCTTTTATCTTAAAAGGTACCTGCACTCAGAAGAGAGCTAAGGAAAAGGGATCCCCCATCCTTATTTGCTCTATGTCCTCTATTTGACTTTCTACTTCTATTAGAATGATTCAATTGGCCACCTTCCCTCTATTTGCCCAGTTACTCCCCCTGAAATGGGCACCTAAAATGTAGGCACATCTGCTCACAAATGAAGGACTATTGGAGCCTTTCCATTATCTACCACATGGGAGCAGGATTAGGTTCGCTGTCAGTTTTGGGGAACATGAAAGGGATAAAGAAGCATGAATTATGCATAACAGAATTGCACCCTACTGGTTTCTTAAGTCATACAAGATGTTTCAGTCCCATTGTCATCCTAGCATGCTCTTGGAGAAAATGCTTCACACAGCCAGAGGCAGTCCTCAGAGTGTAGCAAGGCTCATCCAAGACTCCTGATACACCACCGTATTGACATTCCTCTTCTGCTAATGAGGTATGTTTCACGTTGTTAAAGGTCTGGCAGCATGTTACAGTCTGTTAGACTGGCTGAGAGTATATGAAACGTCTTAAGAAATAAAGGGAGTAGGGGAGGGTTTATTAGAGAACTGTTAAAACCTAAGCGTTTTGGGTTTTTTTCTGCATCTTCCCTTTGATTATTTTCATTGCAGCTAATGAAAGGGAAAAGTATTAAACTAGCAATCTGAGCACAACCCTCACATACCTTTGGTTTAGACCTAAGCTCTTCCAGGCTGTAATACAATCTTTTAATACCAGACCAAATCGAATGATAGTCTAAATTAGTAGGAATTAACTTTTTATGAAAGGTTTCTGACAGTACTTGGCATAACAGAAGAGCCCATATTTCTCCCAGGGACAACTGCGGGTTATTCACCAATTTTCCCACTAAGCCTCCTCACCCGCTCTGGAGCAGCTCAGTGATTTGATTCATTGAGCCCAGCGACGGCTTTTACAGGGGCGCCGCGGGCCCCAGGGTGACGGGAGGGACCCCCGGGTGCGTGGCCGCTTGGTGGCGGGGAGCCCCCGGCTCCCAGCGCACCCACCCTCCGGGACCCCGACGTTCGCCCCTCACGGGGGGCAGCCCCCTCGCACACCGCTCCTGTCCTGTCACTTCTTGACCGGAGCGGAGCCGGCGGGGCCGGTACCTCAGGGAGGGCCCGGGCACGGCTCCCGCCCCCTTCCCCGGGCCGCCCCTCGGCCGCGGAGCGCGGGGCTCCCGCCGCTCCATCCAGCCCCCTCGGCGCTCCTGCCGGGCGGAGCGGGCCGGGGCCGGGGGCGGTGCGAGGCGGAGCGGGGCTGCGGCACGGCCGAGGGGAGGGGGCGGCGGACCCGACCTGGCCCGGCCGCTCCGCACCCCTGCCGACTTCGGCCGGCCCAGAAGGGCAGCCGAAAAGTTCAGCATGCAGGAAGTTTGTGGACAGCTTGGAGAGTAAACCCGTCGGCGGTGGCCGCTGCCTCCCGTGCCGTGGGCTTTTGCCTTTTTTCTTTCTTTTTTTTTCTTTTCTTGCGGGGATTGTGCCTTTCCCCCGCCGCGCGTACAACTCCCCCAAACCCACAAGCAACCCGCAACAACCAAAAAAGTCCGGGAAGAGAGAGAGAACAGGAGCGAGGGAAGCACCCTCGGCGGGAGAGCCCGTTTCTTCGCAGGGACACGGTCCCTCTCGCAGCTGGTCCCAATGCAACTGCTCATCCTCCTCCTGCTCTACGCCGTCGTCTGTGCCAACTTCTGCAGCCGGCAGGGCACCACCGCCCCTGCCCAGAGCGGATCTATAAAAGCCCTGCGGGCCTCCAACATCAGGCGAGATGGTAAGTGTCCCGCTGCTTTATTTATTCCCAAAGGTTGCATTTGTGGGGGGAGAAGCCCTGAGCGCGCCTCGGGGCTGCCGTTCCCCTGTCCCGGGAGCGGGGACCGCGTCTCCAAGGGGGGACAGGGGTCGGTCCGGGTGGAAGTCCCGTCCCGGAGGGGTCAGTCGGGGCATGGGGGTCGGTCCCCGAGGTTCGGTCCCCAGGGGCCGGTCCGGGAGCGTGTGGCCAGGTGGCACGGGGGAGGTGTGGGCTGAGGGGGCTGCTCACCACCTCCGGGCTGTCCCAAACTTCTCAGGGCAACTTCGAGGAAGTCCCCTGGGAGTCGGCGGTGCCCCCTTTGTCCCCTGCGGGCTGCGGACGGCACCTCGCCCCCGACAGACCGCAGGTCCGTGTGGCCCACGTGCCCCGGGCTGGTGGCAGCTCCGGCCAAGCCGGGGCCGCTGCGGGGACCCTCAAGGGCGGTGGGTGGTGGGCGCCGCCGTCTCTCAGGGCTCCTTAGCGGGCTGCTCTCCCGGCCCTACGGCAGCTGTCGCCGCGTTCGGCTCCTGTAAGGGCTGTCGGGGTGCCGCCCTCCTGGAGGGGGCCTGCCTCGACCGGAGACTCTGAGCCCGGGGCACCCTGTTCCACTGTGTCATTCAGTGCCCTGCCAGGACTGGCCTCGTCCCTTGTGATGCCCGGGCGAGTGCCAGGATGGTGAGCATCAGGCAGGGCGGCCGCGGGCTCCCGGACACTGCCCGCCCGGTAGGAAGGATGGTTTCAGCCGTCGTATCTGAACTCTGGTGCTGTTCCCGCCGCGAGCTGCCGGCAGAGGATGTCCTGGACAGCCAAGGTGCTGCCGAGGGTCTGCGGCGCAGCTGAGTGGGAAGCAGGTGCCTCGAGTGAACGGGCAGCGTGGCCGTGTGATGTGGCCCCATGGTGAATGAATGGATTCCACGCCTTTTGGTTTAGGAAGAGTGATGAGCTTCTGGCTGGGCAGCAGCCTGTTGTGTTCCATCCTCACATGGGAGGACCTGCTTTTGCACGTTGCCATGTACCTTACTACACAGAAAAATACAAGATGTTGTCCCTGAAAATGAACAGAGTTGCGTTCAGTCTTCAGGTTAACATCTTTTCGTTGACATAATTTATATATTACATATACCCTTTTCAAAAATCCATTTACTTGAGCCATTTCCAAGACTGTACTCTGTATTTGCCAGTGTTTATTTTCCAGCATGTATACAGTGCATGTAATGGGTATACAGTTGATTTAGGAGGATGTTTTTGTTTCAAGTTTGGAGCCATATTGAACTTAATAATCTCTTGTATGCCTTTTCTAATCACTGAAAGAAGGCATAGAGAAGGTGGAGAGTTGTTTTTTTCTCAGAACTGAGATACTGAGTCAGGAAACAAGACAGAATTGCAGTTTCTTCTGCTACAGAAGTCAAATTTAATCTCATTAAAAAAGAAAAAAGAAGTAGTGTTTGTAATAAAAGCATATGTGTTATTTCTGTTTCATCCTTTAAAACAACTGTGTATCCTCATCAAGCTTCATGACTTGTTAGCCTGCCATCTTAAACTTCATAGAAGAACTGAGACCATCTCTGAACGAAACTGAGCAAGCTTCCATCCAAGTCAAACAAGCTTTTTTCATGGAAAACTGCGGTGATTTCCTTAGAACATTAGAATGTGTTTTACTCTGATCTCTGTATGGTCAATGGAGAAATCATTAATCTCTAATATGAATAAAGTTTTCATCTTAATGGTAGCATGACAAGTGTTTTACTCCACAGAGGACTTCCTGTCGTGAAACTGCTTCTTGGGGTGATGAAGAAAACAAGCCTCTGAAATTATTAGTTAATTGCTCTCTTCCTAGTTGTGAGCATTTAACATTGTGATTAAGCTTTGTACCTTTAAAATTGTCTGAGACAACTTGTAGTAGTTGAACTTTGTGGGTTCTGGGTGGACTAACACTGGGGCTGTTGGAAAGTGGCTGATCTGTATGTTATTACATGCTACCTTTCATCTTTCCTGAGCCATGTGCTGGGAGTCCTCCAGCCTACAGACATAGTGAAACACTCCCACGGTAGAGTCAGACACCTCTGCAATTCTTTAGTGGATAACCATGCTCTGAGGAGGTAACAGACTTTTAGGAAGAGCACATGCAGACCCCCAGGATGCCTTGCTCTCTCCCTGTGCTTGGGAGTCCTTTTGCTTTTTCTAGGCAAAGACTGTGTGTTCTGTTGTGGCCAGTGGAGCTGGGCATCAGGTTACAACATCTAAGCAGATCAGCTGCCAATCCCCCTGCTTTTACTCAAATGAATCAAACTGTTGCTTAAATTTCTTGACTAAAGGTCTATATTTGTGCAGCCAAAGGTTATGAGCAGTATTCCAAATGTTGCATGCATGTGATGAGCTCACAAGCAGTGTTTAGACCATAGTTGGCTGTAGGCCACTTAAAGTATTTCTGTCTTTTATAATTTGTAGTGGGATTTTTGTGTTGTTTTGGTCTGAAGCAATGATATGGAATAACATTAAAGGCTTGTCAGTTGCATCGCTGAGTGAGACAGTATTTTTTGCTTTGTAAATATTTGCAGACATGACAATAAAGAATAGGATCTAAGAACACACAATACACTGGGGGTAAATGTGTTCCAACAGTCTTTCTCAAAGCACAGAGTAAGGATAAAAAGTAATTTCACATTATGTCCTGGGTTGATGATCATGGTTATTATGTTGTGGAATTAAAAGAGATACTGAAGAGGAAACAAGACCTGTTCAGCTTTTTAAAAAAAAACATTATATCTTGGCAAGTCCAAGACCACCAGCACTTTTTATTAAAAAAGAAAACACTCCTTTGGATTCTAGTTTTCTGTTACTTACAAGCAGGATAAACTAGTGATACTGCATACACAGAGCTTTAATATGGAGGCTTGGTCTTGCTTTTCACCAAAACAGACCTTTGCACTGTGCATGATTCAATTTTGCCTTTCTTCTTTCAGACTAAAAGAGGTTGGCCTATCTGTAATTGCTCTTACTTAAGACTGAAGTTGCTCTGATAAGAAATCTATAGATGAGGGCAGTAAATACAAAAAAAAGTGCCATTTAATGACTACCAAACCTAACCAGACTGTTCATTCTGCTGAAGATATTAAGAATATAAATAACCTGCTTACAAGACATCCTGTTGTCCTAGTGGAAGGACGGGCATTGATGACTCAGCAGTCTAGTGTAGCACTAATCAATTTTTTAAAGTGTCCTGGAGATGCCAGTGACATTTATAGCGCAAGTAGCGATATTCACTTAAAGTGTTTATTAATGCTATTAAGTCCTTTGAAGTTCATCAGAATAACATACAGAGATGCTCCCATTGTTCTCTTTTGACTTATTTTCCCAATTGGCAGTATGCCAGTAATACTGCCTAATTACAAGAAATCTAATATTTTGTTTCTCCTATTTGGTTGTTTATGTATACTTGGAGATGAAAAGTAGGGGATAAAAAAAGCATTATTTACTGTATAACAACTAACAAACATCATTTACTCTTATCTGTTATTGAATAAACATCTGCTTAGTCTAGGAAAATATGCCTAGTCCGTATCTTCAGACTAAGCATCATATACATATTTTAAATTTTAAACTCCAAAGTTTAAAGAAAAAACAGAACAAAACAGACAGCATAGTATCAAATCACATCAGTATGTAAGCAGCTGAAAGCCATGGAATTGGTATCTTCTGATGTGGATTTGAAACCATAACATCAGATGACTCAAGATAAGATTCTGTGCTTTTGTGGTTTTCATTTGGAATCACAATTAAAAAAAATTAAAAAAAAAAAGGAATTTCCAAACTGATTTGCTTGTGCACCACCAAAATGCAAAAAAAAAAAAATAAAAAAAATTGTGCTTTATCATTCTGGGGAAGTGCCAACAGCTTTTGACATTTTGATGTCCAGTCCAATTGAATGTGTGCCATTAACTCTACTCTCTTCTTCCCTGTGTTGGCCTATGCCTAATCACGGGAAAAAGTATTCCATGATTTGGGCAGTATTCTCTCACCAAATAGGCATTAAGAATATGCTCTTGGGAGAAGATACAATTGTGTTGTTTCCAGGTTTTCATTTGTTTTGTTTTGTTTTTTTCTTAAAGAGGATAAGTTCTGAATAGGTGTGGAACTAGATGATATTTAAGGTCCTTTCCAACCCAAGACATTCTATGATTTTGTGATATTATGATAAATTCTTTACTGTGAAGGGGTTAAGGCTCTCGCACAGGTTGCCCAGAGGCATGTTCGAGGCCAGGCTGGATGGGGCTCTGACCAATCTGGTGTAGTGAAAGATGTCCCTGCTCGTAGCAGGGAGATTGGAACTGCATTATCTTTAAGGTCCCTTTCAACCCAATCCGTTCTATGATTTTGGGTTTCCATGATTCCATGATTCTGTGAAATGTCTTTGGTATCACTAGTGATATCAGAATCTCAATTTTGGAATGCACTTACTGAGCTATATTAGGCTTGTATACGTTTTTTAAAGGACTCTGGTAACATAAAATTGTGTCAGCTGTAAAAAGGGTAAAATAAATTTGGCTTTATGAGCTTTATTCCCCCAATTTTGTAGATTTTGTCTAAAAATGTGTATTTCAGGCTTCAGCAGGTTTTATAAAGAAAAATCCTTAATAATCTCCCTGTGGTAATACAACTTCATTGATATCTCTTATCTGCCTAATTAACAGATTGGACTGAAATATCAAAGGATATTGCATGAGAATTACAGCCCTGACTCAGCAGCAAGCAGCATGGAGGAATTCTCTAAAGGAGCTTGAAACATGTTTTATCAGGCAGATGTATATCATATAGTCAAAGTCACTATAAACTCCCCAGCCAGTCTCTTGAAACTTCTTGGGAGTTTTTTTGCTGTGTTTTTTTTTTGTGTTTGTTTTTATGTATTTGTATGAAACTGAATTAGGCCAGCTAATTCTTAAAAGGCTTGAAGAGAAAACTTGATAATAACATTGCTTTGATTTGTAGAAACTGAACAGTGCTGAAATTTCTAAAATAATGTGGAGGTTTTTCACACTGTGATCCCACAGAGATGTTGTATTTTATAAAACATCTAGGAATAGGCATAAATGGAGAACTCACGGGGAATCAATAGTGCAATAACTTTCATCATGTGCTTAACTTTGAGTATCTTCATAATTCTGTTCAAATCAAGGGGCACTGTCATACAGGATGGTGTAATAAGAAAGGTCGAACACCTTATATGTAAATGAGGTGATGTTGAGTAAAACTAAGTATATTTATAATGAATCATGTGTACAAGTATTTGCAAAATTAAGAATCATAGAATCACTGAGTCTAACTGTTAACTCAGCACTGCTAAGTCCACCACCAAACCATGACCCAGAGTGCCTCATCTACATATCTTTTAAATACCTCTAAAGGTTGTTGACTTAACCACTTCCCTGGGCATCTTTTACACCCCAGTCCTGTTTTACCGAGTATACATTTTAATTTTAGACTTAAAGAGGTTTTGCCCACACAAGCTCTTGCAAAGTCTTTGATTCTTTGATACCTAGAGTTCATGTCCAGAGAAAAAGCCACACATTTTTCTCCAAGAGATTTCTTTCAATATGGTGAGAATATAGGCTTTTTGGGAAAGAGTTTTACAGAAATAACATGCAACTTCACAACAGCATTACAACAGATTACCAGGACTAGCAAGCATTGCTATAGAGTAGGGAACACTGGTTACACCCAGCAAACACAAAGCCCTATACAGCTTAAGTAAGATACCCACAACTTAAGTGAAGTACAGAAAATAGGTGTTTAAGTTACCCACAAGAGGAAGAAAAGAGCAAAGGAAGACCAATTAAGAGAAGAAAGCATAAAGAGAGCAAGAGAGGAGAGAAAAATATAGTTACCACTGGAAGGTCACATGTTGATGTCTTTGAAGAGACCAGGCCAGGGCCTGGCTGCTTATAGACTTTGGCTACTGTGGCCACTCTCTCCAGGCGGGACCTTTGGTTCACTGACCACTGACTGTCCCTTTAGCCAAAGTGAGGGGTGTCACAGCCAATCAGGGGCTCCAGGGAGTGTGGCGTGGGGCAGGTTATCCAGGCAGACCTTATTGACTGATAGGTCCTCCATGTGGTCTTCATGCCATGTGGCTGCAGACTCCAGTGGTCATCTTGGCTGGCCATGTGGATGCTGTGCTGGAGGGCTGGTCCCCTCCCCCAACAGACACACACAAACACGCACACACACACACACACACACACACACACACACACACACAGACAAAATGGTTGATTTGACCCATCCATCAGTGACATATAAATCTGGTCTCTGAAGCAGCCTCTTGCAGTGCCTGACGATCCTTTCAGTGAAGAAAGGTTTCTTCAATCTTAACCTCCCTTGACGCAACTTGAGATCATTTCCTTTTGTCCTGTTGCGTGTTATCTGGGAGAAGAGACCAACCCCTACTTCATTAAAAGCTTCTTTCAGGTAGAGTGATAAGATTCCTCCCGAGCCTCCTTTTCTCCAGACTAAACAACCCCAGCTTCCTCACCCACATAAGACTTGTGCTCCAGATCCTTCCCCAGCTCTCTTCCCCTTCTCTGGACAGGCTCCAGCACTGCAGTGTCCTTCTTGTAGTGGAGACCCAAAACTCAGCACAGGATTCGAGGTGCAGCCTCAGCAGTGCTGAGTACTGGGTGACAATCACTGCCCTGGTCCTGCTGGGCACACTATTGCTGGTACAGACTGGGATGCCACTGACTTTCTTCATCACACTGCTGGCTCATGTTCAGCCACTGTTGACCAGCACCCCCAGATCCTTCTCTGCTGGACTGCTTACCAGCTGCTTTTCCCCAAGTTGTAGCACTGCATGGCATTGTTGTTACTGGAGTGCAGCACTTGGCACTTTGCCTTGTTGAACCTGATGGGCATTAGCCTGTCAATTAGCCCATCAATCCAGCCTGTACAGGCCCTTCTGCAGAGCCTTCCAGCCCTCCAGCAGATCAACACTCCTGCCCAGCGTCGTGTCATCTGCAAACTGACTGAGGATGCACTCGATCCTCTCATCTAGGTTGTCGATAAAGATATTAAATAGGACCCTAAATTGATCTCTGGGGAACCCCACTTGTGACTAGCTGCCTGCTATACAGACTATTCACCACCACTCTCTCAGCCTGGCCATCCAGCCAGTTCTTCATCCAGCAAGCCATAAGCATCTAGTTTCTCCAGAAGAACACTATGGGAAAAGGTGTTGAATGCTTTACTAAAGTCTAGGAAGACAACATGCACACAGCCTTTCCCTCATCCACTGAGTGGGTCACCTTGTCACAAAAGGATCAGGTTGGTCAATCAGGACCTTATTTAAACCCATGCTGACTGGGCCTGATTCCCTGGTTGTCATGCGTGTTATGCATGATGACACTCAAGATGATTTGTTCCATGACTTTCCCTGGTACCAAGGTCAGACTGACAGGCTTGTATTTCCCTGGATCCCCCTTCTGGCCATTCTTGTAGTTGGACATCACATTTGCTAACCTCCTGTTAACTGGACTTTCTGGGTTTGCAAGCTCTACTGGTAAATGATGGAAACTGTCTAGGTGAGCTCTTCTACCAGCTCCCCTGGGATCCTCTGGTTGATCCCGTCTGCCCCCATAGGCTTGTGTGTAAGTGATGTAGCAGGTCACTGACCATTTCCCCATGGATTGCGGGGGCTTCATTCTGCTCCCTCTCCCTGTCTTCCTGCATGGGAGGCTGCATACTCAAAGAAAATTGATCTTACTTTTAAGGACTGAGGCAAAGAACGCATTAAAGCTTTTTCCACAGCTTTTTATTTTTGTCAACTGTGTTTGTCAAATATTCTATTAAACTTAAAAAGAAAAAATGTGTATATCATAGGCATGAATATTTTGTATATGCCTTTGCAGAATAAATATAATTTGTGTCTTTAGCATATTGCCTAGTATAACATAATAGATATGAACATATAGAATACATAAAGGACAGAAGCACAAGGAAGTGAGATTAAGTACATTTGATATAATTTGTTCCAAATTAGCATTAAAAGAATAAAAATACTATACCTGGGGATTTTATTTTTTTTTTAGAATTAAAAAACAAACAAACAATAAAACCACCACATCCCAGTTTCAGTGTAAATTTTTGAAGTCCTAGTTGAACAATGAACTATTAAGAGAACTATTTGAGCCTAACTATTCAGGGTAGTTAAGATCCTTTTTACGTGTTGTTGTTAGCTATGTAATTTATGGAATTTGGGTTGAAAACAACAGTTATATTGAAAAATATCTGTCAGTTTTCCAGGTTGCTAGTTGAAGTTCTGAAAGCTGTTAAAATTTTTATTAAGTAAAAAGGAACTTATTAGAAAAATAATTATTGAAGGCAGAAATTCTTTGAACAATAATATACAAATTCACTGCATTATATTTCTGTCACTTTACACTGGGTGCAAATACTATATAAAAGGAACATACCCACAAAATGCATATTGCTTATACAGCAAGAAACTCCTTTGGGGAGCTGTAAATTAGAAGGACAGAGAATGGCCTTCTTTTCATACCTCTAATAATAGTTTATGCACAAAAGATGCAGCAGGAGCTTATGTGTTTTATGCTCCATTCTTTTCCTATGGATAGTCTTGCTAATATTAAAATCTATCTGCATATATATAAATTACAGACTGATCTCTTTAAGAATAAATAAAATATCTTTCAGGACTGGCTCTGAACACGGGAAAAGCAGGCATCTTCTTGTTATATCATAGCCCCAAAGGTCTCAAAATACCATTTCCTTGGTGTCTCCGGAGCAATAGTGGCAACAGCCGGAGGTCACTTCCAACCTTAACCATTCTGCAATGGCACCTACTACAGGTGAGAAAGCAATGGTGATGAGTGGAACACATCAATGCTAAGAAGCAGTGGTTGCCTTCCTCATCTGTTCCATCCTGATCTCTGTCTTTCCCACTCTCACCTCTTTTCCTACATGCAGCAGTAGCAGGAACAAGAAATCTGGTTCTTCCACATCTCTGGGCCCAGCTTATCCCTTCTCCTTGCCTCCCTCTTCCATTTCTTGTGTGGCAGTCTTGTGTTTTGCTTACCGGTCTGAGAAACTGTGAGATACCTCTCAATGTTTGGAGCATGATCCCAACCCTAGAGAAGGGCTGTCTGCCCTGGCTTGCTCTGTAGTAAGAATTTGCCCACTATTGCAGCAAAATTTTGTAGTAAGCTTTTAGTTAGTTGATTCAAGCTGTATTCAAGAATTCCTTCCAAAAATCCTACTATTATATTTGTGAGGTTGATTACATTCTACCACGTTTTGGATAAAAGAGACCACTGCTATCACTGCTTTTGGTGAGGATCTCTTGGCTAAAATACTGGATTGTGTTAGGTTTTTTGGCAGTTTGTTTCAAATCAATCTCTTGTTTATAAAGCTAAGGAAATGTCCTGTTTACACTGTCAAACTGGCAATACTTTCTTTTGGGAGTTTGGGTTTGGCTCTAATATTTTTGGTAATGAATAAATCCTGCATGATCTTGAGCTTCCTATTGTACTTGAGTAATCTT
This sequence comes from Anabacerthia variegaticeps, assembly GCA_035583185.1. Lineage (NCBI taxonomy): Eukaryota > Metazoa > Chordata > Aves > Passeriformes > Furnariidae > Anabacerthia > Anabacerthia variegaticeps. The sequence continues at coordinate 41,074,280 of JAWWEW010000001.1, read as the reverse complement.
CAGTTTCATGTTTCCTTTTTGATCTGTGTCCCACACTGTGAAGGCCAACATCCCATTTTCTGCTTTGGCAGTTGAAGCTCTGCATATTTGAGGTGGTGCAGGAGGACACATTTTACCTTCTGTTCAAGCTTCCTGCCAGTGTATTTTAGCCCTGCTGTGCCTTGGGAATTGGTGATGTTAAGACTAAATAAAAATATTTATTAAACAGTAAGTCCATGAAAAACTTGAAAAATAGCTGTCTTGACCTTTGCTGCACTAAAATCAATGATAAAACTTCCATCAGCACTTATGCAGCAAGGTCTGGCTCACAGTTGACATGAAGTAATACAGGATAAAAGAAAATGCCTAGGAATTCAGTTATGAGTTTGTTATAGAATCAGAGTCAGTTTAAACTGAAAAAGATTCTTAAGTCCAACCATTAACCCAGCACTGCCAAGCCCACAACTAAACCACGTCCCTTAGTGTCACACCTACACATCTTTTAAATACCTCCTGGGCTGGTGACTCAACCCCTTCCCTAGGTAATGTGTTCCAGTGCTTACCAAACCTTTCAATGAAGAAACTTTTCCTAATATTCCATCTAAACCTCACTTGGTGCTACTACAGTTAAGTTAGTTAGTGTCTGTACACTGAAAAAAAACCAAATCAAATCCTTTGCACTGGTGGAGATGGAAGGGTAACTGATGCATTTGCAGTTTGTGTAGCAGAAGTACAGAACAAAGCTTTGTGCATTCAAGTGTCCGGTTGCTTTTTCTCCTCTACTGACTACCTGATGTGTCATCCACAGGATATCCTCCAAGTGACTTCAGCTGCAGTACATTTCTAAACAACACTGTAAGGAAACCTGTCAGTATTTTTCGGTGTCTTGCATTGTTTATGTTTGGGTTTTTTTTAGATTTAAAAAAGGCTGGAAGTATAATATGCATGGGTTTCTGTTATTGTTTCTTCTTGGATCAATTGCAAAAGATTTTTCACATAGTTGAATATATTTTTAATCTGATGTGACTCCCAAAAAAAGTGGATTGATGATAAAGCAGAGAACCAGACTGATTAGAGAGAAAGATTAAAAATAGGTACACATAATGTTGATTACCAGAAGTACTGTGGAAGCTGGAAACCCTTAATGTACTGTTGTGCTTGAAAGATAAAATCTCTTTAGCAAACCAATGACCGTAGTGCTGCATGAGAACAGCAAATAGGTGGTGATAATGCCTTCGGATTCTCTTGGGATTCTTTGTGAAGATGGACCAACACAACTTCTTAACTGCGATATCACAGTAGGGATAATCACACATAAGAATGATTTCACTAAGAGATCCAGATGTCAGTAAAAGGGTTTAAGACCTCCTTGCCGAAGCCTACAGAGTATCTGCTGCTTTGCAAATGATACAAAGCCCCAAAGTTTGTAGGGATCAAGTTGTAGGCCTGTTCCCTTGCTCCATTAGTCACCTTCACATTGCTTTGTTAGCTTGCTGAATGTTTGGCAGTTGGCACAGGGGGATGCTCTTTTTCTTCATCGCTGTCCATATGGTGTGATCTGAGGTTTCCAAACTCCCAGGCAAGCATATATTGCTGTTTTTCTAGTAGGATGGCTTTGTAGTTTTGAGACGGGGAAAGATATTCTTTGCTTCTTTCATCCTTCTGTTGGAAGAGAATAATTTTACCTGCATAGGCTTGGTTTTATTTTTGTTTGGAATTAACACGTCACCCAGGAGAGCTTAATGATACGGTATGCATTTCTCACTGCTTTCCATAGTTTATTAGGTCCTGGAAAGTTAAACTCTTCTTTTAAGCAAAATATAAAGATTCTTGCATCATATAGTAGTGTTCTGGCTGCTCCTAGTATGTATGTGCTTTGCCATTACATAAATAGCACGTGCAAACATTTGAACCTCCAAAGTCAGTTCTCTGATGGTGTGCACCATGTTTACAGTATACTCAGCATGTCTTGAGTGGTGCCTCTGAGAAATGGACACAGTTGCAATCCCACGTTGAGTAATGCCAAGGTGTCTTGGGCCTGTCCTTGCACCTTCATGACAAAGCCATGTTTTGGTGTTACATCCCCATCTCCATGCATACAGCCTGCCTCCCAAAAGACTTCAAGAAATGAATATATGAAGAAATACCATACTCTAGTGTGCATCTGAGGACGGATCCTGTGCCTGTGTTGTTCCCACAGTAGCAAGCAAAGGAAAATGAGAAGTGGATCAGTGTGGCTATTCAGTCTGCTCTTTTCCCAGTCTACCAACTGGTCATAGCACGCAGCCTTTACTGGGCAGTGTTCATGCATTTGACAGTATTTTTCTGCAGGCAGCACTAGTATATGGTGATGCCTTTGGTGTAGGAAGTTGAGCTCTGGCAGTTTGAAGAGGCAGAACTGACACCTGCAGCCACCATTAGACGTGGGCAAAGACTGGCAGTCCTTACCAGGGTGCAGCCATCCTTAAAATGCTGTGGTATTGTTGTCTGTGCTGTCCCACCTGCTGTCTACTTTCCTGTTTAGAGTTGCCACTGTTTTTGCAGACTGAGAGTTATGTGACATACTGAGATTAAAAAAAAAAAAAAAAGGGGTACATGGATAGCCAGTTTTGGGGAACAAAGAATCATAAAAAATGACATAAAAAAATTTTTATACAGTCCTGTAGAAAAACCTGATATCTTGGTTCTCACATGCTTGCCTGAAAATAGCTTCAGTGGCATGGAAGTTAAATTGCAATCTCCTCTTCAAAGAAACCCCAGAACAAAACAGGCAAAGCTATTATCCTGGTTTTGTTACTTTGCACTTTTGTTCCCTGGGTTTGGTTTCATCTAGTGCATAAGGGTATAGAGGAAGGGTGTGAAGAAAGAAATCATAATGACTTGATCTGTCAGTTCAGTTTATTTTTATTTGAAGAATGACTTTAAAGGCTTTTTTATCAATATGTGCAGGATATTTTTCAAGGCTTGCCAGGTGGTCCCTTTTAGTTTTGTACTGGGATCTTGTCTCAAGATTTGTCTCCACTGGCTGCCATTTACTGATGCTGCTGCTATTTTTTGTGCCATCATGAACCCTTGCAGGACCTGAAGTCAAATCTTGTCAGGCAGATTGCTTTTAAAGCTTACCTTAGGCAAGTTAGTCACAAATTGACTGAGGAAAAAAGCGTCACCTGTGTTTCTTATCAGAAGCGAAACAGAATGTATTCATATATATATATATATATATTTGCGATGAAGTGATTGCAAATTTAAGTACATGTCATTGTAGTTTTGACAATGAATTTCTAGCATTTCATTTTCAAAAAAGGCCTTCAGAGATATTTGGCCAAACCAGAACAAAAATTCCCTGAGCTGCCTTGTTTCTTTCTAGGGAGATAGCCAGCCCGGTCACCTAATGCAACTTCTGCTTCCCTTCTGTTTCCATGGGTAGGAGATAAGCATTTCCTTTGGTTGTTTATTATAAATCAGTGTTGTAGATTTTTTTATTTATTTTTATTTTACATTCTCCGTGGCTAAAGCAAACTCTATACTTAAGAGGCAAACCACCATGAACTCCTCAGTATTATCATTATTTTGCTGGCTTGATGTTCTTGCCAGTTTAAAATTGCTCAAAATTACCAGATAAAATAGAGGATCCAACACCAGCATGTGAAACCAGACAGTTCTGAAAATTGGTTTTGACAGAGGTTCCTACGCATGCAGTAGCAGCTGGCACAGCTTTTCACAGAGTGTGAGTGGGACTGTTGAAAGAGCTGACTAGAAGAAACCCGGGGAGCTCCCAGTAGGGACTTGGCTGAATCTCTGTAAGAAAGCTACATATGACATGCAAGATACACTGTGCTTGCTTATGATGAATACTAACAAAGATTTCCAACCCGTAACAATTGGTGAATAATTTCACATGGACTGCCCAATTTTTTCTTCACATATGCATTGTTTCTGTTAAAAAACTGGTAAATTTTGACTTTCTGATGATGTCGCTTTGGGTCCAGAAAAAGAAAATTGGGAATAGACTGGCAATACTGGAAGCTGAAGATTTCTAGTACCTGTCAAAACCCCCACATTTGCTATATTCAAAACAAAGCACTGCCCTTCCAAACTTTTTGCTAAATATATACTCTTAGATATATACTTCTTTCCTGGACAAAAAAAATGAAAAAAAAAAAGCATCGTCGAATAACTAAATATGTGGGTTTAACCTCAAACACTTTTAACAAGAAATTCAAAATCACATTAGGTACAAAGTTGAATTGACTCCATGGCCTTGTTAAATGTACAAAATAAAGAAAACATAAGAACTAAAAATGGTGGTTTTCATTTTGTTAGATTCATTGTAGGGCCAGACATAGCAGGACTATAGGATAAAATCATGCTCGTTCAGCCAGGTGCATTACCAGCCATGTACTGGGTGCCAGAGGGAAGATGGGGAAAGAACGGCAGCTCTGTGTCACTTTTCCAATTAACCTTCCCCTCGGGTGTACCAACACAGGGGTGTTATTGTAAATAATGAGTAAGGCAGAAAGGTTGGAAGGAGTTGGATAGTGTGCTAAGACTGCTCCTTACTCCCTGCTGAACTAAGTGCTCCATGTCTTGCTGATGAATGTGAAAGGGAATCCCCTTGTTTGTTCAATGTGCACTGGATGGGACTTCCTCCTGCCTCCTCTGGTGTCTGAAGAATGGAAGCCACAGTTTAGCCCTGTGTCAGCAAACAGTCTGATACATTGCCAGATTTGACATTTTACAGTTCTTCCATATGGTACTGCAGGTCTTGCTAAGAAAATTATGTCTCTGCTCATGGCAGGGTGGTTGGACTAGATGACCTTTAAAAGTCCCTTCCAACCCAAACTATTTATGATTATAAGATTCTGTGAAAAACAAGTGATGTATTTGGTCTCCATATTCCTCACTGAGCTGTGTGGGAGAGACAGTCCATGTGCACCTCACATGACATGTATATATATTTCCAGCATTTTTTGTCAATGTATGCCATTTTTATTTCCTGCGGAACATGGGCACTGTGTGTCGATCCTGTATTCACCTTGTTTCCAAGACTGGGAGTAATGCAGTTTTAAATATTGTGTGACTGTGTTCAATTTGTACAAAAGTAATTTACTGTAACTGTGACCTTATTAATGTAGTGTGATTTCAGCTGCTGCTCACCTCTTCTTAATGACTGGTAAATAAAATGCTTATCTATTTTACAGGTTTTGTGTTGCAAAAGTTCAGGTATTCAGATAATTTAATTAGCACCAGTGTCTGCAATACACTGATTAGTTGCTCAAGTCTGACAGTTTTTAGACATATTTGCTGAAAGTGATCAAACTGTAATGAAGCTGTTAGTGCCACTGTGGTTTGAGTGAGGTCTGTCTTTTCAGAATTATCTGGTATCTTTACATTCATACTCTATGGATCCATATTGGCCTTTTTAGTAGAGAGAAGGAATCGAACTGTTTAAACTATGTCTAAAACAGTCATGGCTTTTGTCCATTGTGGTTGACAGAGGAGAAAGGAATATTACAGAAAACATGAGAGAGAACATCTTCGTGTGTGCTTTCCTCTAGATCTGGTGTCTGAAGGCTGTCCTCTGCAAAGAAACATATGCTTCAGAAATCGAGAGAATACAGTATCTAGGCAGTGTCTCATAAATCCATCAAGATCACTCAGTCCAAACTGGGGCAGCAGCTGATGCTGTCAAATTTTAAGTATCTAAACTATGGGTTACTCTTTTACAAGCTTTATTATCCTTTAGCGATCATTGTCTCTGTCCCTGTGATTCTGGCAACTTCTAAACTAAAACACCTCAGACAGCTTCCCATAAAGAAATCCTCTGCTGCAAGGTGATTCAGGCTTATATTCATCACACTATGTGTGGTGCGGATGTTATGTGGAAGTTTTAGGGATTCTTTGGAATTTTCTGGTTTCTAGTGCTCTCAAGGATCTAGTTTTGAGACCTTAACCATATTCTGTAACCTTCTCCCACTTTCTGTTTTGGTTTTTTTAATAGAGGTGGTTCCTGTGCCTGTGTGCATAGCAGCTAGTCTGTCTATGGAAAGGTAATCAAATACCATGGAGTATTGCTTGATTCTAGTGTAAGTACCTGTTTGCATAGAGCATTCTAAAGATAATATGCTGTACCACTTGTGTTTTGTTCCTTTGGCTCTTCCTGCCATAATAATTTCATAATAATCCTTTTCAGTTTGTCTGTGTTTTGCAAAGAATTTCTGCTATGGACCGAATGACATTGCCAGCTACTGAGAACGTTCCTGTGTCACTTATAGTTAGGATTTTACTCCAGTAAGTGCAGAGTTTTATGAATTCATTTAGTTACACTCTCCCTGGTCATATACATGGACCTAAGCTGGTTTCTCAGTAGCTGGGACCTAACTCCAAATTCAGGTGTCCAAGGGATACATTTTTGTTAACAGGCCCTACAACCTCCTATGTAAAATCTATGCAGAACTTTTTATTGTTCTGATAGACATTGGAAAGCAGTGACATTGGACACACTTTTTGTGTCTACAATTTTGGAGGTATCTGGACATAAATCTTTTATACTACACTAATAAAAGTGTCCTTCTCAGCTATAACATTGTTTTATATTTCAATGAAAATCTTTCTAATCTTGTGTTTTGAAGAATTGATGTCATAGGATCTTGATGAAATTAGTAACATTGTGAAGGTTTATTTGCTTTTTTGGTATTGTTTACATCTGTTACATTGTAAACTAAATGCTGGGGGTGGTGCTGTGTTCTGGAGACTATTCTGCACAAATCTTCATAAAATCTGCAAGTTTTTCCTTATGATTAAATATAAATATATTTTTCTTAAATATAGGGCTCAATTGTGTAGTAAAAACATTATTAATAAAAAATGTTTGCTACCTAGCTTGAAAAAGAAATCCATTTGAAATTGTGACAGCATATTTGAGGATGTGAGAAAAATGTAATACTTTGCTAGATATAACACATGGTATTGGATAATTGAAAAATGCTCTTTCATTGAGATCTGTAAAATTCTAATACTCAAAATGTTTTCTTAATTATGGGTGGAATTTAATAACTTTTTTATGTCTTGAGATCAGCTCAAGTTTTGCAACCATACCACAATAGGATGCAGTTCATTAGTTGTCAGTATTGTCTGCATTTCCAGTATATTGAATACTGCTGTTGGCATTTTTTCTTTTTCAAAATCTGCAATTTTCAATTGCTACTGTACAAAATTTTTGCTTTTATTATTCCTGGTTTCAATTTATCTGACAATTGCAGAGTGAACATTTGTTTTTCATTTTGTTTAGTTCATTCAGTATTGAGAAATTGGTTTGGGCTTACAAAAATCCCCCAAACCAAACAGATCACAAACAGAACAATTATTTTTCTCATTCAGTCCCTAAGTAAAAAACAACCACAAATGTATGAAGTCAGCAGTGCAGAGAAAAATGGTCAAAATAGAAATAGGAACACACTTGCACAGATGCTTTCAAAAAGGTTTACATTTTCACTTCATTTTATTTTGGAGTTCATGAATCATTTCAGAAATATGGCTGCTGCTGTGTGAGTGGGAGCAATGGGAGTTCATAAGTAGGCATATTTTCTGTATTTACTGAGTCAAATTTGTTATTCAAAGCATGATATGGTACTTCTTTTTCGATACTTTTAACACAATCAAGGTAATTCTTTTTAACTAATGGTTTTTTAGAGTCCTGGGATATACAAATTTTAATTGAATTTTGATTTCTGTCCAAATGCAGCTTGATGGAAACCATAGTCAAAACAATAATTTTCATTATCATGAATATGTTCTCTGACACCTCAAAAATCGTAAAATTCAGGCTACATAATACATGTATGGTGAGACAAAGTAGCTTTAAATATTATTAGACATAGCTCATCCTCCCAGGGAGCAGAAAGAATTACTTGATTTTGTGCTGTGTTATATTTAATTGCAGACTGTAATATTTAATGGAAGAGTGTTCTTGAGGGTTGTGTCTTTGGATATTCTTTTAAAGCAAGCAATTCAGAAAAGGAAAAATGAAAATTTAAGTTTAAATTAAAATTAAAGATAAAAAGTTAGGTTTCCTTCCAGTACTAATATCTTTAGACCCCAGCTGAAATCTCAGATATGATTCAATCTATCTGCCCGGCTCTACAGTAGATAAGAAAATATATCACGAAGTCAGTCACTTTATGTACATCTTGATTTGCCTTGTGCTTTGCTTAGGGAATACTTATACATTTACATTTAGATTCAGTCTGCATTACCACTTAAATGAGGCTGAAATGCAATTGGTAGAGAAAAGAAGTTCATTTTATAAAACTTTGGTCATTTCAAAAATGGGGCATTTTGTTAAAGCTTCTCTTATAATTGAGGGGGAGAGAAAGGCACATGCAGAGAGCTGTTCATCCCATTCATTTTAGATGTCCATCTTCAGGTGGGATGAATTATCTTCTGCATGTGTCTTCTTTCTGCACTCAATACAGAACAGGTCTAGGGCAAGTAGGTCACTAGCCCAGCAAGCTCACAGAAGTACCTAAAAATATTCCAGTTTTTATCACTGTCTGAGAAGTGTAAGCTGGATCTTCTTGATCTTTTCAAAATGCTCTTCTTTAGGATAACATTAAATATTTCTTTACAGTGATGAGCAGTGACATTGTACTAGTTATTTCTGACTAGCAAGTGATAATAGTCCATCAGTAGTAATGTGAGCTTCAAGAATAAATGTTCACTATCACTGCTTTTGGGATAAAATGTTCAGGGTTGACACTATGGTTGGAATAAGAGCAGGTTTAGGATTAGATTTGTCTTCCTGGTTTTTTTTTTTATTCCAGGATTGCAGGCAGTTATTAAATGTACTTAGACCAGCACATACTTGACAAAATCTTATGTTAGCAATTTTTTTATATGTACAGAGGTCAACTGAGATTAATACATATCACCCCTGCCAGCTTTTTTTAGACCTTGTAATGGCATTAGGCTCTGACTCATGGAGAATGAATTTGTCAGATGTTTCTGGCAGGGTCTGAAATCACTGCTAGCAAGGAAGCAGCTCTCATTGACACCTGGTTGAAGGCACATAGTCAAAAAAGTTGAGCCAGAGATTCCTGCTGAGTTTGGAGGGAAAAGGAATTGATTGAATGCTGACTCCCAAACTGCAAAGAACATCATGAATCTTGTTGTGGTAACACTTTGGGTATGGGCTGTTGGCATGAATATGTAAGTGCAAACATGAATTTACATTTTTTGAGCCCATTACCTCTCTACCTTCTGAATCTTTTCAATTGTGTTTGTCTCACTGCTCAAGTGAAAGCTCTTTTCACTTTCCCTTTCTTCCTTTATCCTGTCCAAAATCACTCAAGCATCATGCTGACTGAGAGATCTGTGCTTGCAGGTCTCCTGGCTGGAGGAGCTATAGCACATGCAGTCATTGACTCCTATATGTGTTCCTGTGCCTTAGACTGTGTAGGGGGAGATTCTTGGTGGCTGTCTACCACTCGCATGTTGTAAGATACTGGTTTTCCTTGACAGCGAGCAGATACAAAAGGAGAGGAAAATAAATAATCCCAAATATATTTAGAATTTATTTTAGCATTTTCCAGCTTAAACTAATTATATCTAAATGCAGATATAAAATGTCTAAATCTTACTGTGTTAAGACTTAAGCTTTATTTAACATATTGAACTCAAATAAAGTATAATTCTTTGTACTGCAGAAGTATTGTGACCTTAAGGCTTTATACCTTATTGGTAGACTGTACTGTGAAATGTGTGCTGCATTCAAAACTTTTCCCAGTGTTAAGGCATACAGTAATATTCTCCCTCTGGATTGCCTGCTGAACAGTGACGATGAGGATCCTCTGCTTCCCTGCTCACAGTCTCTCTTCTCTCCGTTTTCCTACTAGTCTTCAGAAAGCTAACAACTGAAATACCTTTGAGGCTTTATCCTCAATTTAGCCAACAGGTTCAACAGTTATTAGTGAAACTCACAAATGGGAATATAGACATAGAGCAAATCCACACTGGTGATGTTATTGAGGGCTTAAGTATTAAAAATTAGATTTTGTGTATACCTAGAAGTCCATTTGTGGAAACATAACAGCATGAAATCAGGCCTCAGTGCTGCCTAAGCTCTCATCTCACAGGAGCGTGGGATAAAACTAGCAATGACTTCAATGGGAATAGGGTATTGGGAGCTTTCAGAAATCCCCATCCAGTCATATTTTTATTTCTCAGAGAGTTATGAGTAATTCAGATACTAGAATTTAAACACATAAAGGAGGAAAGTCAGTCATAGAGAGTAGGGAATTTCTTTTCTTGAAAAAGAAAATTAATGTCTCTTTAAAATGATGATAGTCAAAAGAAATCAATGAAAGCAAGAGCCCTGAGTGATTCTGTGCCATTAAGAACGAACATATGGTTTGTGTATCTAAAGTTGCCAGTAAAGGTAGTTAATGTAAAATTCTTATCTGAAAGTAGATCATACTCATAACATTATAGATGACAGATTTCATGGGAGAAGTAGAGAGGTAAATCATATTTTGGATATTAGACTGAAATTTATATCTTGTTAGGAACACCATGAGTCTATAAGGTTTGTTTAGCATTGTACAATGAGTCTGAAATAAAAGCAATTGCAACTAGAATCTGAGTATTTTCTGGACATCCAAATACTGTTTCTGGTTCATACATACTGAATTTACAACATGACTAAAACTTCATAGCTCAGCATGCCCCATATCTTCCCTTCCAAGAAAAGATCCCAGCCAGTTCTTATCCAGCCCTTTATATAATTTTATTTCAAATACTAGTTAAAAAAAAAACAACAAACCCCTGCATGAAAAAGTATTTATATATATATATATCTCCAAGAGTTAGTAAACAGAAATGCAGAAGTGAGAGGGTATATGAAATGGCACAGTACAGACAAGCTAGGATGGGATTCTTTCTTTGACCCTCTTTGGGAGCAGATGATGAAACCCAATTTAAATGAAAAACAGTATTTCTGTAGAGGACTTGTAAGGATTTATTTGCTCAATAAGTTCACTTGCAAAAGTTCAACTCATAGAATGCTCGATTCAGAATATTTCTAAAGGGTATCTGGTTTTATCTAATGTGCGACAAATGGTTTAATAAGTTTTGGGCAATGGTAAGACACTTCTGGATTTGACCATATGCCCTGGAAGATAATGATGTTATTACCTCTGTTTCCAAAGTGCAGTACTTGACCCTGAATGAAATTGAATAGAAACTGTCATTAAATTAACTAAATGTTTATAGGGCTGTGAATCGAAATAGAATTAAAAAAAATAAATCTATGAACCGAAATATGTTTTCTTTTGTTATCTAATATTACAGAATTGCTTATGCCTATTGTAGTTTTAAATTGCCCTCTGAGGAACTTGGCAAAAGCATTATCAGAAGAGAGATATCAGACTGAATGACTGATTTGACCTGTTTCAGCAGAGTTCCTTCTTGGCTGCTATTATTGAGTTTAGATTAAACAGAAAAGCAAAGGCAGATGTGTCTAATATGTTGGAGATAATGACTTGGACAAGCTGTGGCTGTTTTTCATCTCCTCTGATTATTACCTGTTGACACACCTACAAAACTCACTTGGATTTGATCTGAACCAAAGGATCTCAGCATCAGTACTCTCTTGGACCGAATAGCTGTTCACTGAAGGAAAGGCTGGTTCAGAATGAAGGAACTTAAGAGAATAATAGCATTTTGTATCTGAATTTTGGTCTACACATGGAAGGTTTTGATTAAAAGTAAAGCTAAGGTCCTCCTTTCTCTTCCTGCAGCACTCTAGCTCTTCACTTGATATCTTCATGAGGTTCGCTATTGTTAGATGGCTTTTTTTCTCCTCCCTACTGGCTTGATCTTAAAAATGCTGAGAGCTGTGGATCAGATATAACAAGAAATGCAATCATATTTAATTCTGAGAGTAGATTGCTCCTGTCCTTTACATTTTGCAAGCCTGTGGTCTCCCTACTCTAAGCTATAGCCCATTTTCTGGGACTTTTTTTTGCTTATGACTGGTGTCTTCTCATCTCGATTGCCCTCTCCTATTCTTCGACTAAACTGTTTTTGTCCTTCATTTCCCTATGCAGCTCATTTCCCTTTCTAGCCTTCAGTACAGGTAAATACTGCCTCATGCTACCCACAGGTTGTCTTTCACTTCTCATGCCTTTTTTTAGTATGCTGTATTCTGCTAAATTGGCGTTTTTCTGGGGTCTGAATCTTTGTCCATTAACAAATCTGTACCTGTCTTCCTTCTAGGTGATATTCCTAATGTAATTCGCTTCTCTACACATTTTACATGAAATCTTGTGCTAAAATTCACATATTCTATTCAGTGTAAAATATGTGCTGGTACTTCCTCTTTGTCATTTTTTACCTTACACTGCAGTTGGAAGGGTTGTCCCGGTCCAATTCTCTGTATACAGGTCGAGTGAACCTCATCTTAAAAATAATATAGTCTGTGCTACTGCTGGTACTACTTAGGGGCTGTAACAAAGCTGCTTAGCAACCCTCCTATCATTCTGGCCATAATTTGGATGTGCCAAGTGTATGTCTGTTTGCTCCCAGATGAACTCTGTCCTCTAGCTTGGGTCCTTCTCTTTCTTTGAAATTAACACCTTGGTGTATTTATAGAAAATGATTGTGTTGCATATTGCTAAACTGAACCTTGCTAATAGGAAGATGGTCTGAGTTGTTTTGTTTCCTGTTCCATTCGGGAATGCAGAACCAGCACGCTCGTCTTGAGTTTTAGCACCTGAATGCTGTACCGCTGAACAAGCAGTGGGCAGCATACTAAGAGTGATTGAAGACTATAATAGAGATGACAGATGAATTAGGTTTTGGGTGCTAAGCTGTTAAAATGCTTTTCTGAATGACGATAAGTAGTTTCACGAGCAGTTACCCAAAAAAAGTTGGTTTTTTAAGCGTTTCCAGTCTTTATGATGGGAGGCAGTATGAATTCCCTCATACCTGATAAGGGTTCTACTGTTCTGCAGCCTTTTCCTGAGCCAGTGTCTCTACCAGAGTCCCCTTTTCTAGATGGCTTCCTGTTTTGTCTTAACCTGTAGAAATACAATATATTGCAAGCTCTCTTCTTATCTCACATTGGTTCCAATTAGCTTGAAGGTTAAAAATCCAGTAGTGGGTATTGACAAGGAGGCATGTAAACTTAGCGTGCTTACAGGGGTAACTAGCTTTAAAACCGTGCATGCAAATGTGCTGACTCTATAGGATCCCTTTGGATATTGAATGTTATTGTGCATACTTCAATCAAAGTATAATTATTAAATTTTAGCTCCCCAAGTGCAAGTCTCACATGCTTAAAAATACTAAGATTGACAAAAAGTATATATGACTAAAGAGTTTTTGTGGAAATAGTTTAAAGGCACTAGTCTCGTGCCTGGACTAGTTCTGTCTGTTTACCACAGTCCTTTGCAGAGTGGAGATAATGCTGATATTCTTGAAATATCAGACATATACAACCCATTAAGGAGGTTAAGTGTTAGAGCTCTAAAGCTTTACACCTCTGGGACTTTCTATTGGTTTAAGTGGAAGAAAGTGAGCAAGAGCATTTGACTATCATGATTAACTGGGTATTAAGTACTTAGGAGAATTCTGTATTGGAGTGTGTCCCACCTTCCAACACCCATTTTTTGAGCCTCTGGTTTTCAAGAGCCTTTTTTTTTTTTTTTTTTTTTTTTTTTTGGCCCTAGCATTTTTTTTTTTTTTTTATTCTAGCATTCTTTGTTAAAAAGACTACAGTATTTCACCATATGATTACTTCATAGCAGTGACATTTTTCTGATTTGGTCTAGAGCAAATTTTTGTTTCATTACTTAAAAATCCCTTTAAATGCTTAAAGTTGCTAGAGTCAATTGGTAAATTATTCCACTGGTTTGGAGTTAATTTGATCTCATTTTCAGTAGGAATTTGTCTAGGCTTGTCTGGACTGTAGCAGCTTGCTATGCCTCAAATATAAATATTTGTGGTAATGGTAATGAGAATAAAAGATGTGTACTGGCTAAGAAAATTTTCAATAAGTGAATTTGCTCTAGTGTGAAAGACCACTGCCAGCGTTTTAAGGCAATAAAACAACTTATTCATTATGTCAGTTTTACACAGTTTTGTCACTTTTATCCCTTTACCTATGGAATAACTCTGGAATTTGCTATTTTGCAGCTGATAAAAGGGAACCTGTGTCTCCTGTCTTCTACTGCTAAAGCATGTTGTGCTTCCTCCACTTTCCATTCCCCTCTGCCCTCCTTACTGCTGAAGAAAGTCTCACATAAAACTTTGGAAGTGTGGACCCTTATGATTCATGCTTGTCGGTCCCCAGAAACCTGGATTGCTATGGGAAAGTGACACATTACAGTTTAATCCATGGGCTCTGGAGGATGTGATTTTATGTATAAAGTGGTTGGTTTTTTTTCCTTCCTATCATGGACACAGATATTTAAGTTTCATTTGGGAAGTGTCTGAAAAGGACCTCTGTCTCCAGCGTGGTGATCTTTCAGATTAGATCTAGCTTCATGAGTCACGGTTAGTTTCATTTGTAACTAGTCTAAGCTGTTAGCTCTTGCTTAACAGAAGCTTGGGATTGTGGTTTAGGATGTCATTATGGAAAAAGGACATTGTGAACTTAACTGGAAATTATATTAACCTTTAAAGTGTTGTACTGAAGCTTTCAAATATCAAAATGGTAATCCAGAAAGCTTAAGATTCCTACAGAGTCAGGAAAGAGTGAATGTCAATTAGTTTTTCAGAAAAAAAGAGAAGAGTGTATTGTGGAAGTGACAAGATTTCTGGTTGGAGAATGTTTCCAGTGTTACCTAACATGCCAGTGACAGTGAAACTTTGACAGATACCTCTCTGTATGCAATATTAAATATTGTGCTGGAAAATGCTAGCATGTGTTGGCAGTTAGTGATTAGAGGAGAAAAGATGATGAAATAGCGTTCCAGAGATGATGAAAATAGAAAGTGATATCATCTTGGTTAGAGGGAGATTCAGTAGAATGCGGTCTTGCAGTGGGTTCAGTGTCATATATATGCACAAACATTCCCTGAAGCTGCCTTGCAGATATTTTCTTTTTTCCCCTTGTTGAAGAATGTCCCACTGAAATGGAGTGGAGTGGGTGACACGTTTGGATTCGTATCACTCAGTGATTTAAGCAGTGTGTACATGAAGCTAGTCATCTGGGTTCTGTCTGCAGGCAATGAAAAATGACAGGCTCATCCTGAGGCTTTACCCCACCTCAGACTGATATTAAGACAAGGTGATATTGATCCACTCTGGTCTCCTTTTTTTTATTTTATTTATTATCTGACCTTCTGACTGTCCTGTGGTACTGGTTTTGCACAACAGAAACCTGCATCCCCCTAACTATTAAAATTTCAGAGCACGCTACCTGTTTCTGAATTTCCATTCAATTAAAAACTTTGGTTAGGGCATTTCTTTGATCTATGACCTGTCTTCTTTCTTCTTTTCCCTATTTTATTTGGCCTAGTCCCCAGGGAGAATATATTAGTTTACATTATTTTTTCAACTTCATTTCTCTCTCTTCATAAATGAATACACTAGGCCATGTATTTCTCTGAAGACCTTGTAGCACATGCCCAACTGGGATCAAAAATGGCTGGAAAAGCTGAAAGCTGCAATAAACTGCCAGTTTCTGTGTTTGTGTCTTGTTGCCAGATAGAAGCTTACATATTTAATATATGATAGAAAAGTCTGCGAAAAGGCAGAGAGAATAGGATGCATGAGAAATTAAAAAGAAATGGGAATCTATAATATTTACTGAGAGTCTGTCCCTCCCTTGCACCCACCATCCCTCTCCCTCAGTAATTTTAACATCTTAGGTTAAATTTGTCTTTCCTTGTAGAGGAAGTGACTCTGGTGCCTTAACTCTTGCACATCACAGGCTAGAGAAAATCATGCAGCACAAATGGGTTAATGTGGGTGGTAGCAGAGGCTGCATAGTGGAATGAAGGGACTCAGGTAGGTGTGATCATGAGTGACCTCACTGCCTGTATTGCTCTTTCCTTCACAGCCTCAGAGGAGCCACACTGCAACCTGAGTGAATGCAACACAGTTGCATAAGAGTAATCCTTAACCTTTTTTTATTCCCCCCAAGGAATGTGAACTGACCTTTCATTTAGAAGTCTTTGTCTTAGTTGCCGGTCTACTACTATTCTGTAGTACCGATATGTTTCTTTCCAAGTACCAGTGATAATAACAAGTGGCAACATTCAGCAGAAGGTCCTGGAGGTCATGAGGCAATGAGCTGGGGAGGAACGAACACCCTGTGCTGCAGCAGGTGAGAGAAAAGCAGCAACGGGAACAGAGAGGGAGCCGAGGGGAGCTCCTTTACGTGCACTTGCACAGGGGTTTTGTTAGTCCTATCAGCAGCTTGAGCTGCCAGCTGTGGTCAGTGTCAGGACTGGGGGGAGCTTTGCTGGGCAGGAGTTTTGCTTCTACACCCCATTTCCGACAGCATAATATTTGTCTACTAGGAAATTCGATGAAGATGGGTTTGGTTTAAAGTACTTGATGTTCACTAAATGGCTGCTGTGGCAACACTTTTCTGTGAGTAACAGATGCACCTTTTGACATCATTCAGTCACACTGCACCCATTCAATCCTCTTCTTGTCTTTTGCATAAAGGAGAGGAGATTTCAGTGCCTTGGGGATGAATGTGGACATTTCTCTTTCTTACCCTTATTGATTTCCTTTTATTACTTGTAGCATAATAGTGGTAATAGCTTGAGTGCACTGTTTTTCTCAGCAATAAACAATGTGATAAACTGCTGGTCCTTTCATCTCTTAATTTGCCCTGTTGGCAGCCACATTAAGGCTTTTTGTGTATCACAGTGATAGTTTTATTTATTCATTTAAAAAGGTGGACAATCTGAATGAAGAATGGAGGTACACATGTAGTTCACATCTGATACCGAGAAGATCTGGTGTCTGGAACTGAATATTGTAGTTCACATCTGACACCAAGAAAATCTGGTTTTTGGACATTCCAGCTCTTGTGACTACAGGGGAAACCCAGACATTTGATTTAGACTGGATAGGTAGCTTCAGATGGCTTATCCCAGCTAGTAAGCCCATTTCTCCTCGACTGTAGGGACTGCGTTTGTGTATACCCACTGTAACTTTGGATGACCTTGATTATTCTTTACCATCAGCATAAGTCTAGACCTCAGGATAGGTGGGTTAGCTTGCCCAAGGAAATGGGTAAATGCTTTGGTAGTTAATTCACCTTAAGCATTGTGGTACTGCGCCTGTACTGTTATAGATATCCAGATTTAGGTAGTTTGAAAAATAATGCAGTAGTTTCCATGAGTTGCCATTGCAGCATACCATGGTATAGTTGTCTGCTTTCTACAGTCTCTAAGATGAGATCCATCTGGAAGATACTTCTTATGTAGTATCTCATCTCTGGCAGCTTCTGTCACCTGGCTTGTATCTATGTAAACTTCATATTGTGACTTTTTCATATTGTCACTGTGTAACAGTTGAGTAGAAAGGACTATGTCATCAGTTATTCCATCTCACCCTCAAAGCTGTACTGCTTTAATATGGTATTTTACTATAGTGATGATTTTTTTTTTTATTTAATGTCAAATTGCTGTGCTAGAAGCTGTAACAACTGCTTCTATGTACAGAGTCCTAAAAAATTGGTTTTTTGGTGAGTATTTTTTGTTTGTGTTTGTTAAATGAGACTAATTGATCATATATAGCATATGATATGTAGGATCTTTGCACAGGAGTTATGAAGGGTCATTGAATGACCTATAAACTGGATTTGAAGAGGGAAAGGAATAAAACCAGACTTACCAGAGATAAGTCTGGGGGCATCACAGCAATGTTTAAGGGATGGTGTGCTAGCAAGGTCCTTCTATGTGCCATTTCAGTGGGAGTAGGGGATAGAGATACAATAAGCAGCAAAAATGTAAGGGTTATTGATGTGTTAGAAATCATGGAAGCTCCTGAGAATGATCGTATGGGAATTAGGACTTCTCCCCCCCAAAACGAAGTGGAATCAAGAGCCCAGCTGAGGTGGATCTACACCAATGCACACACCATGGGCAACAAACAGGAGGAAATGGAAGCCGTGGGGTAGCAGGAAACCTACGACATTGTTGCAATCACGGAAACATGGTGGGATGACTCACAACTGGAGTGCTTCAAAGTTAGACTACAAGCTCTTAAGAAGGGATAGGCAAGGAGTGAGAGGTGGTGAGGTAGCCCTGTATGTTGGGGAGTGTTTTGATTGTCCGGAGCTTAATGTAAGTGGCAACAGGGTTGAGCATTTATAGGTAAGAACCAGGGGGAGGGCCAACATGGCAGCTGTCCTGGTGGGAGTCTGTTACAGGCCAGCCAACCAGGATGAAGTTGAAATGCTGTATAAGCATCTGAGAGAAGTCTCACAATCACTAGCACTTGTTCTTTTGGAGAACTTCAGCTTACCAGATGTGAAATGCAACACATCCAAGAGCAAAAAGTCCAGAATGTTCCTGAAGTGTGTAGAAGAGACTTTCCCGACACAGTTAGTGAGGGAGCCAGCGAGGGAAGGTGCTCTGCTGGATCCAGTGTTTCTGAGCAGAGAAGAACTGTTGAGTGGTGTGGTGCTTGGAGGATGTCCTGAGCAAAGTGATGACACAGTGGTAGAGTTTTTGCTTCCAGAAATAAGGAAGGGGGTCAGCAGAACTGCCACCTTGGACTTGAGAGAGCAGACTCGGATCTATTTAGAAGCCCAGTTGACAGAGTCTTTGGGAGGCAGTCATGAAAGGCAAAGGAATGTAGGAGGGCTGGATGTGCTTTAAGAGGGAAATCTTAAAGACAAAGGAGGAGGTCTTCCCCATGTGTCTGAAAATGAACCAATGGAGAAGACAGCCATGGATGAACAGAGAGCAGTGGATGGAACTTTAGGAAATAAAGAAGAGTTTGTGACATTAAGAAGAGTCAGGCAGCTGAAGAGGATTACAAGGATGTCATGAGGTATTGCAGGGAGAAAATTAAAAGGGCCAAAGCACAACTAGAACTTAAACTGGGTAATGCTGTAAAAGACAGCAAAATGTATTTTTTCAAATGAATTAGCAACAAAAGAAGGGCCAGGGAGAATCTCCATCATTTACTGGATACAGGGGAGAATACAAGCTTCCTAAGGAACTGGTGCAGTCACCACCCTGGGAGGTATTTAATAGAGGTGTAGATGTGTCACTTGGGCACATGGTTTAGTGGTGAACTTGGTGCTGCTGGGTTAACGGTTGAACTTGGTGATCTTCAAGTTCTTTTCCAATCTAAATGATTCTATGACTCTATTTCACATTTAAGACATATATAACATTAGTTGTATATTAGTTGTTGAAAAACTGCTTGCAAGTTGGTGACTACAGAAAGAGAACAAAGGTCAAATGCTTTGCCTAAGGCCATAAATGCATTCAGTGCCTAATACAAAGTAGTTTCTGGCTTTCTTGCTGTAGCCTCTTGCATGCAGAGAGGCTATTTTCAGTTGTGCAAAGACTGCAATAACACAAGGTCGAGCCAAAGAATATAAAAATCAGAGGAAAGCTGGAGACATTTT
The DNA here is from genome assembly GCA_035583185.1 of Anabacerthia variegaticeps. NCBI lineage: Eukaryota > Metazoa > Chordata > Aves > Passeriformes > Furnariidae > Anabacerthia > Anabacerthia variegaticeps. The sequence continues at coordinate 41,054,695 of JAWWEW010000001.1, read as the reverse complement.
CTCTGCTGCATGCTTCCAACTTTGAGTAATCAATAGCACTATGGAGACTTGCTGAGCCATAGTTTGCATCCAGACCATCATATTTTACAGCTTGTGATGAGTCCATCCTCTACAGACGGCTAATATTTTATAAACTTACTTAAACTGTTAGCCTTTTGCGTAGCCTGTAGTAGTGAGTTCCATGAGTTAATTACAGGCTTCATAGAAGCTCTTTCATTTTGCTGTCTGTAAATGTTTTGCTTGTATTCCACAATATCAATTTTCTTCCCTGTGTTGAGACTTCCATCCTGTCCTGTGCAGAGGGTATGAGGTGTTGAGAGCTGGGCTTAGGGTACCTGGCTGTGTGTGGGCACGTGGTGTCTGCCCTTCTGCCTCTTCTCTTGTGCCAGGTTGCACGTGAGTGGAGTGACTGGCCTCTCTACTTGACATTCCTTGGCTATAGGAAAGTAAAGGAATATCCTTTTCATTTTAACTTCAACTCAACCATTTCTTGGCCTGTCTTCTTTTGGCAGAAAAAGGTGTCAGTGGCACTTTTGCTGACTTTCTGGAAAGAAATTCAGCAATTTGGGGAAGTGTCTGACCTTCCCCACACCCTCTGTGTTGCAAACGCGCCTGGGAATTAAAAAGTATTTCATTCTTAAAACTATCAGGCAGTTATTTCAGTTAATTTTACTTAAACCTCCTAAACCCACTTACTCCTACTAATTAAAACAAAAAAAAACTGAAAGTCACATGCAAACTATTTTTAATATGCAACCAACTCTACTTTGTATGGAGGATAGCAATAAAATACAAGGTGAGCATTAATATCCATTGAAATCTTGAATGGTTTCTGTTGTTTAATACAAAATTGTCGGAGGCATGTTTGATGTTGTGTTTTAATGCTGGACTGGTTTCCTTCCCTTACCCATCACAAGGAAAGAAGCAAAGAGGAGGCTGCATTCTCTGTTAAACCCACTGTGACCGTGATGCTTCCTGCCAAGATGGTGCGGGTCCTCGTGCAGTGATGGGTCCCTCTGGCAGGAGAGGGACCTTGCAAGTGCAGCAGCAGCATCTTTGTAGTACAGTGTCTTCCCAGGTTTGCCAGCATTGCTCCAAAATGCTCAAAAGCACTAAAAGCAAATTTTCAAGGTCTTTCCTTTTCAAGGTCTTTCAACTTTCTAGGTGAAATTCCCTTGTCTGAGGATGACACTTTTTCTGATTCCTCATGATTATTGATTGGAAACCTTCCCACTTGCCTTCCCACAGCAGCCATCCACAATGTTTGCCTATGCAGCTCAGCTCATGCTCTGTAGGATAGAAGACTTCCCTTTTCTCTCTTCTTTGCAGAAATAGAAGGGGAGCTGGAAGGTGCTTCATCTCTTTCCTGTTCTGGGCAGCTAGTCAGCCATTTGTGGAGAATCTAGAATCTAACAGTGGAGGGAAAAATATCATCATGAGACCTTTCAAGTGTTTTTGGACCACCACTGGATTAACAGACAAAGATCTCTAATAAATTCTATAGGCATAAAATGCCTGCTGAAAGCTCATAGAATGTTTAAGAGAAAATAAGGGGAAAAAAAGTTATGTTGGGAACACGCTCTAAAAAGCTGCATACCTGTTGTATTTTATATGTGATAGGTCAATATGCTAATAGAAAGTTTAACGCCTTCTAATAAATCCTGTGGCTTAGAGTAATTCCTCTTGAACTCCTAACGTTTCTGTAAATCCTGGATGTGGAATACCTGTTCTGTAGAACTGCTCTGCTACAGCCTGGCTTGCTTTGTAGTGGTGCACTGATTATCTGTGGTGCTATCTCATGGCATGTCCCCCAGTAACTTTTTCCCTACCCCAGAGACTAAATTTTGCCTTAAGACCATGATTCTCAGTGAGATAATTGATGATCTTGTTGTGGGATAGAGCTTGGCCTCAGGAGATACTGCTTTTTCAAGCTCCCAGCTGGGAGAAGCAGCTCGGATGTTGGTGAGGAATGGCTCCACACCCACCAGAAATAGCCGCGAAGGCCCAGGAATGTTGTTTGTGTTTGTGAAACTCCTTGTGCTCAAGACATACAGGGCCACCCTGGAAGAAGCCAACAAGGTAAACCAAACAGCTAACTCCTGCTTTGCCCTGGGAAGCCAAGACGCTTCAGCAGCTTCTGTTTCCTCACTGAGGACCTGGGAATTAATTGAGGATCCTTGAATTCAGGTCTCCTGTGTCACATGGCTAACACTGCGGCCATCGTGATTCTCAAGCTCACAAGAGCAGTGAGAAGGTCTGTATCAGGTTCCTGTGGTAGCAGCGTGGAGAGGCAAGGAGGGGTTGGGACTGCTCAACATCCTCAGTTTTGGTGTTCTGACTGTTTCTCTGCACTGGGAGCTGCAGTTGTTCCGTGAACCACTTGTTCTCCTGACCACCAAAACCGAGGTGAGCACCCGAGTGTGCTGGGAGTGGTGGGGTGCGTGAGCATTGCTCCTCTTCTCTGCAGCATCTCAGGAATAGCAAAGTCATGCTGCAGTCACATGAAGTGAAATAAAACATCTTGTTTTCCTTTTCTGATATGAAACATTGGAATAGTTTGTCTATACAGGTAAGGCCCTGAATAATTCTTTTTTATGCTAGTGGAAATAAAACATGCCAGCACTGTTTGAGCTTTTGTGACCCAAAATTCTTGTTGCTCTTTCTTTCCTTGCAGTACGGAAAAGGGTTTGGACTTTTCTAGTGCCAAACTATGCAATTCAGGGAGACTTTCTCTCTGTCACAGCAGCAGTCTTTTTCTTGTGCTCAAACAATGTATGACATGACCAAACTTCATTTACATGTTGAAGTTTTAATGAAGTGGCCTCTTTGAAGAAAACTGTTTAGAGTATCTCCAGACATTGAATTGCTGCAGATAGTGGCCAGGCACTCCAGTGAGGGAGTCTGCCAGCCCTTCCTTTCCAGCACAGCATTTAGAGGAAGCTTGTGCGGCTGTGTTTGAAGACATGCGCCCAGTAGCCTGTTAGTTACATTGCAGCATTCAAAGCTTCCACAGTGATGGTACTTTATCTCTCTTGTGCAGTAGTACAGCAGAGCTAAAAAAATGTCTGCATAATGGAGTGTCAGGTGAAGCCTTTTTTTTTATTCATTTCTTCTGGATACAAATTAAGCAGCATAAATTTGTCTTCTCAGAGTCATAAAGGATCTGTGATATTTTAAATTTACAGCTTGAAGAATTTTAACAGAAAGCAACTATTTCAGGAACATCACCTCTAAGAGCAGAATTGTTAACTCTGACTGCTAATTTTCTTCTTCTTTGTCTGGGTGGGGTTATTTTTTCTTAGTTATAGTGATGATTTACAGATTTGAATCTGCTTCTAAGGGAGCAAGAAACAGTCTTGAACACCCTTGCCTACATCTTTTTCCTGTTCATTTTAGTGCTAATTTTTCAGTCAACTTAATTTTAAGTATGTGATATTTTCTGTAGTCAGCTATGCCCCACAAACCTCAATTCAATCACTTTTCTAGCATGACTGCAAGGAAAGTAGGGAAACATTGCTCCCACCACTTCAGAAAGAAAATCAAGGCAAAAAGTCTCCTGGCCAATGTGCACGTTGTAGAAGACGTGTGACTTTTGTAGAGTTCAGGTCACTGGTGGAGCGTTTTGGGCATGAGGTCTGCAGAGCTGACTCTTAGTTTGCACTTTGCAGTAGCTAAACCTGCTCCTCATGTATTTTCCATGCAGAGCTGTGGCCTCTGACCCTTGCCAGGACAGTGTTGGTCTAATGCAGCTTGATCTGTGGTCTCTGCACCTAGCTGTCCTTGCTCAAGGTCTAAGGAGGGAGGTTGTAGAGTTGTGCTGCAGTTAGCCTCACTTCCTATGGGGCACCTTCCCCAGCTGCAGTTTTACTCTATGAGCAAAGCCCTCCCCTTCTGCAAGTTGTCAAGTGGCAACTTGCTGTTAGCATCTTTTTTACAACCCAGAAACACCAGGTTCACTCAGGTCCTTGATCTATATATTTTAGTAAAACAAACAAGTAAAAAGGAATAATGTGTTTCTTCCTGGATAATAATAATTTTCTTCTCCAAAACATAGGATATACTGAATAATGTTCAAAAGCAGCAGTCCTAAAATGCTTAAGATTTACGACTACCTTATATATGTGGCATATATTTTGCCTTGCAGTATTTTTTCTGCAAGTTTTATAATTTATAAAAAAATAATTCATTAGACAAAAGAACATAAATGACTTTGTCTGTTTATTTCTGATAACTGCATTCAAGGTTTTAGAACTGCAGTGCTCATCCTCTCACCCTGTGCTTTTAGTCACAAGATGAAATTAGAAAGCAAACTGTTTCTGAAGCTTTTTGTTTTGGTCTTTATTTCCTCAACTCTTGGTTGGTTCCAGATTGGAATGAATTACTCAGTGAACCAAAGTGCTTAAATAAACTGTCAAGAAAGATACATTATCTGTATTTGCAGAAGAGACTGGTGCTGTCAGAATCTGGTTTAGCACTTTTTATTCTAGGTGCTTAACCACTGACTTCCAGTTAACTTGTTACTAATAAACCACTTTAGGTATTTCACTTGTTTTAAAACTTTGACAAGCTTGTACTATTTCAATTATTCAGTTTAAGTAAAACAGTATTAATATTATATGCTTTAATAGACATAATTGTTTTCATTTTAAGTTTAAATAGGTTTACTAAAGAGAGATGCATTCAAATGCAATAGCATCATAAAAAAAAAAAAAAAAAAAGCAAGAAACCCCCAGTGATTAGGTTTTCCTTGGTCCTTTCTTAATTGACCCTTACTTATCTTTAGTTGGACAAGAGGCATCCTGGAGAGCCAAGGTTCATCAGTTTCTAGTTCTTAGGCCACAGACAGATGAAGCTTGTGCAGAAGTATGAGAACCCTAAACATTCATTCATAGAATCACAGAATAATTTAAACTGGAAAAGACCTCTAATGACATTGTCTCCAATGTTTACCTGGCATTATCAAGTCCACCACTAAACCATGTCCCTCAGTGCCACATATACATGTCTTTTAAATACCTCTGGGGATGGTGACTCCATTGCTTCCCTGAACATCCTGTTCCAATGCTTGACCACACTCTCAGTGGAGAAATTTGTACTAATATCTAATTTACATCTCTCCTGGCACAACTTAAGGCCATTTCCTCCTGTTCTTTCACTTGTTACCTTTAGTAGGGGGTTGTAGAGAGTGACAAGGTCTCCCCTCAGCTTTTTTTCTGGGCTAAACAACCCCAGCTCTCTCAGCTGCTCTTCGTCGTACTTGTGCTCCAGACACTTCACCAGCTCTGTTGTTCTTCCCTGGACATGCTCCAGCACCTCAATGTCTTTCTTGTAGCGTGGAGCCCAAAACTGAACACAGGATTTGAGGTGTGGCCTCACCAGTGCCAAGTGCAGGGGGACAATCACTGCCCTAGTCCTGCTGGCCACGCTATTGCTGATACAAGCCAGGATGTCTTTGGCCTTCTTGGCAATCTTCTTGGCACACCGTGGGCTCATATTCAGCAGCTGTTGACCAACACCCCCAGGTCCTTTTCTCCCAGGCAATTTTCCAGCCACTTTTCCCGGTTCAGTTGCTAGTGAGCTTTTTTTTCTTTTTTTAATCAGTTAGTGTTTTATATTTAGATCTGGTCTTCATTGCAGCCTTTCTTAGCCTTTATGAGGTTTTAAAATTGTTCTGTTTCAGGGATCATGTGTCAACTCCCACTCACTTTTTATTATAATTCATGAAAACTACTCCCAAAATGTATGTATTCTACAAAGCAGTCTGCAGGGTAATGCTCATCCAAGGTGGCTTTTGAACCTTACTTCTTCATTTATGTGCATGGAAAAGAGGAGTTCTCAGTCTCATGGTCTACAGCCTGGGTGAAGCCACGTCTTTTGCCATTTCATCCTCTTTTGTTTTGTACTATGTATTTTTCTTTCTTCTACAATACCTTACTGGGGATCCCTGATGTTTGTCAGGAATGGTTGTGTTGTCAGAGTCCCTGCAAAACAGCTGAGTGGGGAAAACAATAGTTGAACAAATTTGATGCACTGAGCAAACATTTAATGAGGATCAAGGGAGCAGAGTGAGGCTACAAGGAGCATCTAAAGTACTGCATTTCCCCTCTGGCTCTCATCTCCATCACTTTGCTTGGTACAAAGAGCTGAAGCCAGCTGCCTTCTAGCATTTGAACACAGCAATTGCAGCAGATGATTCTCATCCCTGACACAGTCTGTGCATGCTCTCCTGTCAACAAAGAAATGCCACAAACACAGTGCAGTGGGCCAAGGAGAGCAGTCCCCTGACACAGGAACATCATGGTAGCTTTGTCACATAGCCACCACAGACCCCACTGTGAAATTCAGAATGACACCCCCCATTCACTGCCACAGGAATTCCTGACCTCATCTGAAGCCAGGGATTTCCCTGAACTGATGTGTAGACCATTTTTATTTCAGTTTTGTTTTGGCAACTGTTTTGCTCCTCACAGTTGTCATGTACTTTTGTAGGAAAGAAGGTACCTGAAAAATGGCGCGCATACTCTGGTGGGAATTTGTGTCATCCAGCTTTGTTAATTTAGAAGTAAATGCATTCCATTCTAAAATGGTGAGGTGAGGGAGAGTGAGCTCCTTTTCCATGGCAGCCTCTCGTTGCTGGCTACAGAAAAAGCTTTGAGGTGACAGAGTTATCTTGGCTTTAGATCACCTCACTTGATAAACCTGACCTTGGATAACATATTTATTTGGGTAATGTATTTATTTCCTGCTACTTTGAGGGAGAGAGGAGAGAACATTACCTTTGTAGGTTCAAGCTGGTACTTATATTGAAGCAAAAGTGGGAAGATAAGGCAGGATTGGTCCATTCCCCTCTGGGACAGTTCAATCATGTTGTTAAGAAAGCATCAGCAACCAAGTAAGTGTCATCTTTGCCTTCTTTTTCTGGGATTTGTTACTTAGAAATCCTAGATCTTTGCAAAGTCCTGCATTCCTCTCTATGGTTGCTATGTTGATTTCATTGTGGCTTTTCTTGTTGAGAAACTTTATTGATGATCTTTCTCCTTCCAAACCTAGGAGCAATCAGTGGCCAAAATATCTGTTTCAAATCTCATTTAACCACAGAACTGCCAGCTTTCTCATCGTGGTTGCTCTGGAAGCTCCAGCCTTTCTACCTCTGTCGTAGGTCCCAGCTGTCATGCCTGCTGCTGAGATCTCTGCTGGGATCTGTGCCAGAGCTGAGCCTTGCTGTGGGCTGGCAGCCTCTGCTCTGACATGAAGCCAATCTCTGCCTCCAGACTCAAGCCCAGTGAGACCGAGAATGAGAAGAGCTCAGCGCAAGGGCAGGCGGTGAATTTCCTTTGGCCCGAAATAGGCTTTTGGGGATTTGCATAGCGCTTGCATGGTTCGATCCCTGGATAATACCAAATAGTTGCAGTGAGTGAAACTACAGAAGTGGCCAGAGTTACGAGAAGCCTGTCAAAAGCAAAACAGTATCGAGTTGTGGTACTTTTGCCAAAATGAGTTAGGCTCAGATTTTATCTCAGCTAATATAAAAGATTAAAGTGGGGGTGACCACAAGGTCAGGCACCAGGCTGGAGGTTCACTTCAGCTAAAAGGCAGCAATTACAGCCTGTCCGTAGACAGAAAGGACTGCCAGAGCATTCAAAAGCTTTCTGAACAATCATGTGGCTTGTTCTCAGAAGAATATGTGTTAAAATTGTTTATTTTTCATGATGTTCATGAAGTGATTCTTCACATCTTGGTGAGTAGTTGGAGTAGCGTCTTGGGTTTTTCTTCTTGCTTAAATATATAGAGCTTAACACATATATAGCCAGATATGAGAAAGTTGGTACTGATGCAAGGCACTTTCCAGTTCTCTAATAATCTAATCATGGGCTCTCACAGCCTCAGACAGTTGGAATAGCTGTCCTAGCCTTATTGGCATCTTCTTTTGCATTTGGGGTCAAGTAAGTGACCTTTATCAACTTCTACTGTAAGGGAATGGCCTCACTGACATCATGTGAATTGAGGTTATTTGGAGGGAACAACAGAAGAAAGAAACCACAGGATTTTATTGGTGGCCTGATGTCCATTACCTGCAGTACAAAAATAATGGTGTCAGTAGCAGAGTGGATCAGGAGGGTCACAGTCCACTGTTCAGATGTTTCATGCTAGCATTTGGGAGGGAAAGGTAGATTGCAGAGAGGACACACAATAAAGCGATTTTGGATCATCAGGGAAGGATGAAACTCACTTGAGGTGTAAGCGTTGCTTTTGAGGACCATGCACACCTTTTTATTACGTGTCTGTTGTATCCCACCTCCCTCTCTGTCTTCCCTTAAGACATTATGGAGTTTCTAAGAAGTTAGAGCTGTGAATGCCCCTGTAGTGCTGGTCCTTCCCTATGAAAGGGTAGCCCAGTGACTATCTCAGGACTTCCACCAGCCAGCCCTATGGGACTTCTGTGCTCCGAGATTCCTTTGTGACAAGTGCCAGAGCTCTTTCCTGCTAAGTCTGGTATCCATCTGGCCCTGGAGATTTTAAAATTAAGTGTCAAACCTAGGGAAGGGTTCTGTAATCTTTCTCCACAGCTGATAGAAAGAGCTAACCATGGCCCTGCAAGGTGGTCCATCCAGTCCTAGAGACAGTATCTCTGGTGGGTGGTGTGAACCACTGTGTATTTCTAGTGCTCTGATCCCAGCAAGAGAAGCATCAGCTTGATTTCATGGGACTAAAGTTGAGCCTTGATTTTCTGTGAGACGGCGAGAATAAAGCTGAGTTCTGGCAAGGGCTTGAGAGTATGGCTGTGTGGGTGGTGTGGAGCAATGATTTAGATACTTCCTCTCATGGAAAGAAGACAAAGTGCAGTCATATTTAAAAGCTGCTGGTTTCAAAGGTAGATAAACAGGTTTCCTTGGCATTTCATCAGGTGCTGAGTGAATCAATGTTAAATATATTCAGTTTTCTTTCCTTTTTTAAGATTGTCATTGTTTAAGGAAATAAATGCCTAAATGTTTTTTATTTAGTCTGTTAATAGAAATAGGGAAAGATGTTATCATTAAGTTTTGCTTGGTTCAAGATCTTTTGGTCCCATTTTTAAATAGGAAATATTCATAAGTTCCTTACTATTTGTAGTAAAAGTCAATGTTACTTGAACAGTTAGCTGTGCTCAAGAAGAAATTGCACCTACTGTGCAAAAATTGTTATTCTGAAGCAAAATACCAGGGTCTTTAATACCTAATTTGTGGAGTTTACACTTTTAGAAGACAGTTTGTTTACATGGTATTTTATAAAAAGGAATATTTCCCACTTATTAGGAAAAAAACCCCCACTAACCTGTTTTTATCATGAGGAGGAGTTAAAGGTTACAAGTATATATAGATGTTTTGAAGGCAAAGCTGTTTTAGACATAAGGTAGTAAAAATTGACTCTCTAATTGGAGTCTGAAATTCCATAGCTGCATGTAAAAATGTGTGTTACAACTGTGTCATTGCCCCAGGCAGAGGCATCCCCCTGCGCCACGATGGATGAATCTCCTTTTTGCCTGCCCCATCCTGTCCCTCAGCCCCATAAATGCAGTGCTCTAACACAGTGAATTTTTGAATGTGTTGTGATTGCACAAAAATTCTAAGTATTTGAAATATTTCAAATATCTGCATTATATTATAGTGGAAATAACTGTGTGTTATAACTGAGACTCTGCCAATGTCTCTTCTGCAAGAGTGTTCTGTTTTACATTCCCAAACACATGCCAGAATTCAACCACAATACATTTTTCTCTTATTCTTAACATAACCATGCTATTCAAATATGTACTTCCCCC
>JAWWEW010000001.1:40868503-41044796 GCA_035583185.1 Anabacerthia variegaticeps | reverse complement strand
TCCCCCCCCCCCCCCCCCCCCCCGTTAGCTAGCTTTTGCCATAGCTTCTGTCACTTCAGGCAAAATATCTGTACTGCATTTAGGCAGTAGGTTTTAACCAAGGTGAGGCCTTTTTATCTTCTCTTTAAGTGTAGAATCAGTCATTTTAAGGCAAAAGGTGCTAGACATAGGCTGGAAATCAAAATATGGTTCCACATTAATTTCCTGTGTTATTTTTACTTCTTCATCAAAATATTAAGAGGCTTGAATTACTGTTATGAGTTCCTCTTTCTCCTGTTAAGCTGATAATTATGGGGCAATCAGGCCAGCATTAGTTCTCTTAAGTTGCTGTTAAGTCCTATGCAGATGGCAAATTAGCCCAGAGGAGATTTGAAGGTAGTAAGTATTAGGTCTGCATAAGTAGAGTGGAAGAAGAGTGGCATGGCTGTTTGCAAAAGGAATTGGCTGGATGGTTGCACTCAAAGAGTTATGGTCAATGGCTCAGTGTCCAAGTGGAGACAGTGGGATTGAGTGCATCCTCAGCAACTTTGCCATCAAGACCAAGATGTGTGGTGATGTTGATACACTAGAGGGAAGGTGTACCATCCAGAGGGACCTTGACTGGAGAGGTGGTCTTGTACAAACCTCACGAAGTTCAGCAAGGCCAAGAGAAAGATCCTGCATCTGGTCCACGCAATCCCAGGCTCAAGTACAGGCTGGGCAGAGAATGTATTGAACATAGCCCTGGGGGGAACTTTGGGAGTGTTGGTGGATGAGAAGCTCAACATGACTGTGTGCTTTCAGACTAAAAAGCTAATTGTATCCTGGGCATCAAAAAGCAGTATGGCCAGCAGGTCAAAGGAGGAGGATTCTCCTGCTTTACTCTGCTCTGGTAAAATTCCACATGTACATAGGGGCTGCCAACATAAGGACATGTATCTGTGGGAACAAATCTGGAGGACGATCATGAAGATGATCTGAGGAGCACCTGGAGCACCTCTCCTGTGAAGACAGGCTAAATGAGTCAGGCTTTTCCAGTCTACAGAAGAGAAGGCTGCAGGGAGACCTCATTGCACCTTCCAGTACCTAGAGGAGGCTAACGAGGGCTGAAGAGGAACTTTTTACAAGGACATGTAGTAAGAGGACAAGGGGTAATGGCTTAAAATGAAAGAGTGTAGATTTAGATTAGGTATTAGGAAGATATTCTTTCCTGTGAGGAAAGACAGGACACTGTCACTGGTTGCCCAGAGAAGTTGTGGATGCCCCAACCCTGGAAGTGTTAGGGAAGTTAGATGGGGTTTTGAGCAATCTGGTGTAGCAGAAGTTATCCTTGCCTATGGCAGGGTGATTGAAACTAGATGGTCATTAGGTCCCTTCTAACCCAAACCATTCTATGATTCTGTGATTCTAAAAGTGTATTTTAAACCCCTTCTTCCCTTAAACTTCCGTTGCAGTCCTTATTGACCAATTCTCTGGACAATGATTGGTATTTGAGGGACTGTCTTCTCTCATTAGTATAAAACTGCCATCTGATGTGTTAATATCCCTCTTACAGTGCAGATCTGAATTTTCTTTTGTGACAATACTGCCTTGCCTTACAGGAGTTCTGTGAGGATGCATATGTTAAAGATCTTACAATACTATGATAATAGTATGGAATAGCTGGGCACAGGAGTGCCATGGGCAACTTTATACAAAAACCTATTAGGTCTGCAATTTCAGGTCTAGATGATCTTACTCAGTTGTTCCTCTTATATGGCATATGTTCCTGCACAGATAGCATTATAAATGCATTAATACATATGTTGATATTCAGCTTTTATGTGGATTTGGAGATAGTGGGATTTTGTCCTTTGAAGAAGTTGAGTCCATCTTTGTTGTACAGCAGGTAACTTGGATGTAGTGATATCCCTGGGTTAGGAGTACTTTCTATTTCTCATTCTTAATTTTTTAAAAGGGATTTTGTATAGTACAATTTACTCTGAAAGCGGTGGATTTTTTTTTCTGAGTATCTGTATTCAGTTTTTAACAGGCCACTCCTATGCACTCACTAACACGTTTTCTTTCATCTGAAGCAGGGTGGTTTTTGTCTTCTCCACTGAGACTATAGCACACTGTTAGTACAAAGGGAAGATTATCAGATCATGATCCTATCCCTCACCCATCTTTTAGAAAACCTCATCAGGATAAGTTTCTTAGGATTGAATAATAGAAAATGCCATCCTCAGATTAAGCAAGTATTTTCTGGCCTGTGCCTATCTTTTGCTGCCAGAATATCTGCTGAATCCATGGGAATTAGGCCCTTTACCAGTCCTCCATGCTTTGTTTGATGTCAGATCTTCTAAAGAGAAAATTAAGATTTATTTTCCTATAGTTTTGTATAATGACCTAACTACAACTGCCCTTTAAAAACAAATACTGTATTTGCTGTCAAGAATAAATGTACATTTTAGGTTGAGATAATGTCAGTGCCTGATCTGTGGTGTATTGTTGCTTTGTAACAGAGTGCACTGCAACAGGTCAGATTAATTTTATGCCATCAAAGCAACTTTACTGGTAGATTTCTCTGCAAGGATTTTTGTGAACTAAGGAAATTATAATAGAAGATCATGAAATTCAGAACCTCAAAGTTAGATTTCTGAAGCTTGAGAGCAGATGAAGCAGCTCTAGCTAGCAGAATCATTCCTGTGTTGTAGTTTGCCACATCATTGATCTTAGTTTAGTTGGTAATTGCTTTTAATGCACTGAAGAATCCCTCATTTTTTTTCCTGCAGTCTCATATAATGTTCAATATTACAGTGTTCATCACCCAAAATATCACTGATATTCTTGTGGGGCATTGTAGCTGAGCACTATTGAACTAGTATATCATTTCCTCGTTGATAATATTTTTAGAATGTGAAGCTGTTTGTGAAATAAGATAATTCAGTTTTCTGCAGTCGCAATCACAAAACATTTAGCAATTTTAAAAATGCCTTGAAACCAATACATACTATGGCTTTGATTTCAGAAGAAGCTTTTGCAATGTTAAAGGGACAACGCCAGCTTAAGTTCATGCTTCAGTAAAGTGGTTCACCTTTTACTGCTGGTAGCAATACACATTTTAATCCTGTAGGAATGTAGTTTCTGAGTTGGTTACATTCCGCAAATGTACTGAGACTGAAAGGATCAATGAGATGGATCAGTCCCTGGTCAAGGTCCAGCCTCTGGTTCCTGCACAGGAGAATAATGTTGCTGTGCTCTTTTTCCTGATACAATAGAGAGAAGGTTAATAGGGTGCAAAATTTCTCAACAAGAAAAAGTAAAAGCTGTTTTGCTGAAGTGTGTGAAACAAGCTGACATGAAAATGTACCCAGGTTTTATTAGACCTCATCAACTTCAAATATACTTACAAAAAGACCTTCTAGTTTTACTATGGTGAGTGAACGCTCCTGGGCTCAGATTTGTATACTACATGACATGTCTACAGGAGTTACAAGCTCTTGAAATGGGAATGGTTTGGTCTTTGGTCTGTATGTATGCATTGAGGGGTGGAGGTAGTTGCGTGTTGACCTTTTGATATAGCAGTCCTAGCAATTGCCGCTATAACAATCATCATCCTTTCAGTTCCATGGGAGAATGGAAACTGCAGTTCTACAGATTGCTTCTAATTTTATGCATGAGCTTGTTTAGAGTCATCTATCACTGAAGAGCATGTTGTCTACTCATTGTGGCTTTTAAACAGCCTGTAGCATTCCAACTGTATTGGATGGCATATGATGCTGGATGCAGGCTGACCAGATGAAGCATCCTTGCATCAGCCACGCTGAATTGCTTTGCTCCTCTGCCCGTGATGAGAGGTGTTGATAAAAACTGCTGCTTTTCCCAGTGGTGATGAGTGCTGGCCCTGCCCCAAGTGCCGGGAATGGAGTGGGGCTTCCTTCTGTAAGAAGAGTTCCCTACAAACCTCTTAAAAGCACTGCGGTGATTGGAAATTAATTTGCTTCTGCTAATATGATGTGGCTCTGTGTTGCTCAAAGGTATGATAGTAACTTTAGGGTCATAGGTGTCTTTGAAAACAGTTCCTGACTTGTCAAATACTTGGTTGGGTTTGGTTTGGTTTGGTTTGGTTTGGTTTGGTTTGGTTTGGTTTGGTTTGGTTTGGTTGGGTTGAGTATTTTTGTTTATTTGGGTATATGTATGGAGTAAGGAGTAAAGTATGTTCTCGTTGACTCTGGTGACAAGTGAAGGCTGTGTTCTTCTGTGACACTAATTCAAGAAATATCTTCTATCCATGTACCAGGTTTGGTGTCTTAGCACCACTCCTGAATCCATGAGCTGGTTTCCACTAGAGATGTATAACCTCAGTGAGACAAATCCAGGGCTTTTGGCAAAGTCTATATTCAAGTAATATTCCCATGGCTTTTCTGTGAATGTTTTGCCTGCCTGAAGTTGTACTAAACCAATGTAATGGCTTCAGGAAGAATTAAAGATCCAGGGGGCAGGAATGAGGGTCCATGAGGCTAAAGGAGGGCTTGGATTGGGACTCAGCCATATGGGAGCATACAGGCAGAATCATGACATGATGGAATCAGGGAACAGAAAGCCATGAGCAGATTTTAAGAGAGGTCAAAGGCAAGATCAGAGAGTCAAACATGGGAGTATACTTCACCAAAAGTTAGTGGTAGGATAGAAAAAAGGTAATGAACATTTTATAAGACTGAAAATAGCAGGAGAGGTGCTGTATTGTGTTCAAAGCATTGTGATGCTGGTGTTGCCAGGTGCCTCAGTTCAGAGGCCTCAACATGAATGATTGCAGGCATTGAATTATCTTTGTGCTCCTAGAATTGATCCCAGTGGATCCAGGAGATAGTATGTTCTGGGGATATCATGGAGAAAGGTTGCATTGTATCCCACGCACTCTTCCAGTTTAAATACAAGCAAAAGTAGTTAATCAATTTTTGCAGGTTATTGTTTTGCATTTCAGGCTATTTTTCTTTTCTCAGCTTCTCAAAGTCTTCCTCTATATGCACTTGGGGACTTGAGGATTCAGAAGGTCAAAACTGTTCTTTTTTCCCTTTTGTATAGTGAGTGCGTTTGTAACAAAGAAATGGGCATTCCTAAGAGAAGTCGTAGGGAACAGCTATTCCCTAAAAATTCTTACTCAAAAGGAGACTGAAAGGAATGTGCAGGACTCAAAAGATCTAAATGAAATTTGGCCTCAGTGACATTAGTGGTAAAACTTCTTAGATTACCATGGAGCCAGTGTTGCAGCTTTGGATTTAGTTTCTATCACTGCCATTAGAGATGCTGCCGGTTCCCCCCATGAAAAGTGACCACTGTGACACTTTCCCATCGTTCTACAATGCTGCAGGGGCCACTGATAGAAAAGTCCACACTAAATCCAGGTATTTACTTGGTTTACAAAGTATTGTTTTATTGCTGGCTTATCATGGGGTAGAAAGTGTGGGGAGGTTTCCCAGCTGTTTCCAGACACCTCCTGCATGGACTCTCCCCTTCCTGACAGCTGAGGCCACCTCACGCTGTCTGGCATAACAGTTGTACTGCCAGACAAGACAGATAGCCACACAAAACTCAGTGTCTTCAGTGTGTGGCCTTAATTCCCCATCTGTCTAGCATCCTGCAGCTTTTACAGATGGATAAGTTCCCTGTAGGTTAGAAAATATTCCCTGCAGCTGTGAATCCTAGGGGATTAGGGGTGCTGTTATGGGGCCACTAGCTGAAGAGGGTATTTACATCTCAGGCAGGCCCTTTGGTTTATTATCAGAAATGCATGAGGTTTTGGAGTGACTTTTCTGGTATAACCTGTCTTCATTTGTATTATTGTCAGTTACTGTCTCTCAAAGTTTTTCAAGCAGCTGTTTATCATTTTGAAAATATATCTCCAGTTGAGAAGAGCAGATGGGCATCTCACTTCAGACTCTCTGGGGAATTAGCTTTGTGAGCCTGTCTTATAAGCAAGTTGGATTTAGGACCTAGAGTTTGCCTTTGTTTTGAAAGCAATGTTACGCATTCGGCCAGAGTACTGCCCTGACTAGGAGGAGTAAGGCTAACATAAGAATTTCTGTACATGTGTGTAGTTATGGTACAGTGAGTACATAGAATGTGAGCATCAAATACATTTTTGTTTGCTTTTCAGTGTTCAACACATTCTCTTTTGGGTCAGCCAAGTTACTAGCTATATTTTAATATAAATTCTGATGCTAATACTGTGTATATCTGTGCATATAGGCAAGTTTGCATTTACTGATGCAAAATTACCTCATAATTTTGCATGACTATAGTGAAGTAAAATTAACTTGAAAAATTGACTTGTAAGGACAGGAAACTGTCAGTAAAAGTGATTAACCATCTATTATTAGACAAAGAGTTAATGCCTGTTCTTCGTATTTACAGGATTCTTCCTGTTTACAGGATTTAGTTAAAGCACTGGAGGTACTTAAACAATATCATATGCCAAAGAAATGAGTACATAAGAAAGGAACATGCAAGTTTGGAAGATGTTTGCCATACTGGTAGCTTCATCCTTGTGATCTCCAATGTATGGTTGAATGGTGGGGTGGCTGCAGCTGTGCATGTGCCAGAGCAGTTGTGCATCAACCAGGGCAGGGAGGTGGTCCACTCACATCTGAAGTGTAGGACATAGGAAATAGGAAATTAGATAGCACAGGACTGTGCTATTAGAAACAAGGCATTTCATCACTAATTATGTTGGAAAGGATTTGTGGAGGAGCACTTGTTCAGGGTGATCTGGACAGCTGGATCCATTCTGTGTTATCTCAGAGAGGGCTACCCCTGTTTCTCCACCTGAAACACCACCCACTCTTCTAACAGCATCTTCCTGTATTCACACTGCACAAGCATCTGCCTTCCCGACTACCCCAAGGCAGCAGCAGGAAACAGCAACCCATTCACACCTTTTCCCTTCTTAGGTATGGTGCACACCCCACTGGCAACCAAAGATTATTCCCTCTCTTTCCCTCACAGAAATAGCAGCCTCTTCCCATCTGCTCCATCAGAGCCAGCCAGCAGAGCCTGGGGGCCTGTGAGCCGGCGTGGGAGGAGACGTTTGGCTGCTCAGCCAGCCATTCTTTGTGCTGCCCAGGGAAAGGGCAGCCGGCTGAGTGTAGGCACTGGGTTTGATGTGCCAGCTGCCAATTGGGCCATGCTGCTTTAGCACATTCCAGCCATGAGCAGTGTAAAATGATACATCAGGAGTACAGATGTGGTTTACTTGCTGGCACATGCTTCCCAACATTCCTAGTCTGTGCAGCATGCACATCACACTTTCATTCTTTTCTTTTGATTGAAAAATGGTGAATAAGGGATAACTGCTTTTCTGCTCTGTAGGGACTTGGGTCAGTTCTCTCTTGGCCAAAGAACAGAGATTGTGGTACAACTTCCACAGAGTATTGTGTGCCTGTAAAGGCATCTGCTGTTCTGCTTGTGTACATGCAAGCATGTATGCACTTTTTGCTTGTGTGCTCTTAAAATGTTGTGTATTTACACACTGTAGGATCAGGATACTAGGAAAAACAGAATCACAGAGTCACAGAATAGCTTGGGTCCGAAGACACCTCTGGAAATCATCAAGGCCAACCCCACTGTTCAAAGGGTCTACTAGAGTAGGTTGCCTAGGGCTGTGATCAGTTGCATTTTGAATATCTATACGGATAAAACTCTACAGTTTCAGTGGGAAATCCTTTATAGCATTTGACCATTCTTAAGACTAAATAAGTGTTTTTTTATGATGTCTATATGAAATTCTGTGCATTTCAGTTTGTGCCCATTACATCTTTTTCTTTGTGCACTACTAAGAAACACTGTCTCCATCTTCTTTACACCCCCTTCAGGTATTTATATACATTGATAAGAACCCTCAGAGCTTTCTCTTCCCAAGGCTGAACAGTACCATCTCTCACAGCCTCTCATCATATGACAGATGCTTTAAGACCTTAATCCTCTTTGTGGACCTTTGCTGGACTGCCCCAGTATCTCCATGTCTCCCTTATACTAGGGACCCCAGAACTGGGCACAGCACTGCAGGTGTGTCACTGACCACAACCCTGTGAGCCTGACAGTTTTCAGTCCCACTCACTGTCTGCCTACCTAGTCTATACTTCATCAGTTTACAGATGGAAAATGCAGTTGCTTCCTTGTTCTTTGTCAGCAGGTCTCCATTCCCATTCAGCAGCAGGCTTGTATTTTTCCTAGTCTTCTTTCTGATGTGGATATACTTGTGGAAGCTCTTGTTGCCTATCACCAGATTAAACTCCAGATGGGCTTTGGTTTTCCCAATCCCATCCCTGCATGCTCAGACTGTTGCTACATTTCTCCTGTTCCTGCTTCCACATCTTGTACGCTTTCTTTTTGTGTTTTGAGTTCAGTCCACAGGACCTTATTCATTTGTGGAGGCTGCCTACCACTGGTGCTTGACTTTCTGCATTTTAGAAACTAATCTTGAGCTCAGAGGTGATCTTTGAAAGTCGTCTAGCTCTTGGACCCCTCTTTGCTCCAGGATGGTATCCCATGGAGTTCTTCCAAGCATATCTTCTAACAGGCCAAAGTCTGTTCTCCCAAAGCCCAGGACCGTCATGTTACTGTTTGCCATGTTCCATCTTCTTAGGAGGCTGACGTCCATCATTTTGTGGTCCTGCAGCCAGGACTGTCCCCAGCCTTCACAACTCTCGTCAGTCCTTGTTGATAAAGATCAGGTCCAGCAGAACTGGACATAACTGAATAACCCTCAAACATAAGAGTTTTAAAGCTTATCTGTGAAGTGAGTTACATTTTCTTGAGCCATTGGCATCTTTTATTTGTTACACTACTTTTTTCTTTTCTTGAATGAATGAAAGTTCACATCACTATTCACCACAAGTCTTGGTCTATAAGATTTGTACTGTGACCTGCTCTATTTTTGTAGGTTCCACTGCATGAACATTCCTTCTCTCATCCACTAAGTATTACCTTATAAGTTTATGCAGTCACTTGTAGTGGCAGAGCCACAATAAAGTTAGTCCTGGCCAAAATTTTTAACATTATTTGGAGGCAATATGGCTTTGAATGTGGAGCATATGAAGACCATTCTTTCTGAAAATCCTTTTGAAATATATGCTAAACTTAAGGACATAAGGAAAATTATATTTTTGTCTCCTCACATTGCAGAGAAGTTAAGTTGGTTCTATTGTCTTTTGTGTGTGCTTGTCACATTGATTTTTTTGTGGCATGTTACCTGTACCAATATGGGAACGTCTTCCTAAAATTTGGCTTTGGGAAGAGACATTAGTACAGAAATGCCTCAAGTCTTGCACCTGGTACAGCTTTTACCAGGTTTAGTTCCACTGTCTTTTCAAGACCTGCATTCCTTCCCAAGGACAGGCTGATGTTTGGCTCTTAGGTTTTTCAGAAAATGCTGGTGGTGATATAATCAGTTCCTTACTGTCAGTGTGTCACTTCTCAGTTGGCTAGCACAGCTATAGATTAAAAACTTAAGTGGGTGGAAACCCAGCTTTAATTAATTGAGATGGTTCATAATTATTTCTAATGTTACTGTTCTCTGAGGACATAGATAGTCACCCACGAATATGCTGCATTAGTTTGAAAAAGACTAATTTCTCCAAAAGGGAAAGATAATTTTATATAAAAATTTAACCACTAACAGCCTATTTAGATATTTCCATATAATTTTTTTTATTGCAAGTAGATGTTGTTAGCATGGTTCATAAGTGGTGGGTTATACTAAGTAATATAATCCTGTGGGTTTTTGCATCAGTCTGAATTCGTGGACCTCAGCTGAGTGGCTTTAGTGAAGCTGGGTACAATATTTGCCCTAGATATGTTCAGGTTATTGATGAGAAGCTGTGCAGACCATAGTGCAACGCTAAATATTGTGTTATTCAATATTATTCCTTTTCTCCAGAGCATTTTTATGACTATCCAAGCTTTTGATCACAGGTTTTTTTACATGATCAAATTCACTTTCTGACTCTAGAGGCTACAGAGAGTAAAAATCTGATATCTCCTAGAAAATTAAACTTCAACATTCATCTTTAGTATCTCTTCCTGTATCTGTGGCACTCCCTCTGGTGAGTACTTGCCAGGAATGCTTTTCGTGGTTATTTATAGCAGTATTTCTTTTTAAAACCAAATCTTTTATGATAGACTTTGGCTTTTGAGCTCATTTTTATTCCATATCTCTACTTTAGTTGTACAAGACCTCTGACATGTGGTAATCCACTGGAATGAGAAGACTGATCAATTTAATATAGGTTTACACAAGTTTTGAGTCTTTGTCCAAGTTTTGGGATATACTTCATACAAATGTTTCCAGTATCATTATTGTTCAAGTCTTACAGATATTTCATAATATATTCTGATAATTCTTGGCTTCATAATGTATGGACCATTTGTATTATCTAGGAAACAGTGAGGGTGAAAATGGAGGTTAAATGCATGAAATATTGAAAAGTCATCAGGTGGGATGTTTCTTTAAGAAACGTAGATAGAGCAAAAGTCTTAAAACAGAAGGCCTGATGGCTTTTCTGTCTGTATATACTCTCTTGCCTCAAGATCTCTGATCCAGAACACTATGTCACTCAGTGGTTTAAGTCAACCAAAACTGGCCAGTAAGAGATTTCAAAATTTGTTTAGTAAGTTGAGCTGTCATTTTGTTGATCTTCTCTCTGTTGTATACATGATGCCTTATATGACTTTCCAAATGTGGGAAGTTTCCCAGCATTAATAATGTCTTATCTTGAAGAAATAAATAGTAGTGTTAGTTGTTGCTTGCATCATACCTGATCCATCCTACTGATCAGGACTACATCCCTCTGTCATGAAAAAGTAAGTATGTGCTTTCTTGCTTTCCCAGGAACACTTCAGCAAATGTGTAAGAGTCCATTACATAACTGCAAATTTAGCTTCTTTCAGAGTCCTAAGCTTTAGTCAAAGCAATGACTTTCCAAAATTGCTAGCATTTGTCATCACTGTAGTTTCAAGCTTTTGGAACTCTCTCTACCTTAGAATGTCATTACATTCATTAAGTTTGTTGTTTGGTGGGTTTTTTTAATTTTTTAGCTACTGACTCCAATTTCAGCATGTCTAGGCCAAAAGATGGTTTTACATGGTAATATATTAAAAATGCTACTTAACAACCTGAATGAATTAAGGAATGAAGGAGCCTGGGGTTTTTTTCTTCCTTCCTTCAGCTAATTCATGATGTTTTTCATCCCTCCTTTGTTTTCTCTGTTTCATTATTCTCCATTCTTCATTTCTGAACTTAAAATATCTACAATAAATACGCAAAAAAATTTTAAAAAATCTGCTGAGATTGAAGCTCTTAGAAATACCTGTGATAACTTTCAAACAGCTGCAATATTCAGCATGCTGAGCTGTGCTCTTTGTTATGATAGCTGCCCTGCTATCAGTACTGAGATAGCTAATTCAAAGATAGCTCAAATATGTTCCCTTGAGCTCTAGTGACTGGAGTGTTGACTGTAAATGAGTACTCTGATTACACAGTGAGTAAGTATTCTGTATAATATATGGGGTATACCCAACAAGATAATGGAAAATGGAAAGGGAAGGCTGCTTTTCTTCGTTTGCAGGTATCCAGTTTGACTTCAGGAAATGAATAAGGTGAAGGAAATTATGTGAGGGAGGGGCAGGACACCAGCAGGGTAAGGATCCCTGTGCCCGTTTCTTCTTCAACATTAAAATTCAAAGCATAACAGCAGCATGCACAGCATTGGTGTCTTCCAGGAGGAGGCAGTTGCAATTCAAAAGTGCCTGCATTTGTCAGCAGATTGTGCCATTGGGAAGGGGGAGTCCACATTAAAGATGTCAGTGTTTCTGCACTGACTTTGAGTTCCAGAATAGCGTATTGTTTCAAAATTATTTCCTCTACATTCTATCCAGTGAACTTTGCTCCACTTCTGCCATCCCACAACTGTTTTGTTACACAGCTGTAACTGGTTTAGAGTCATCATAATAAAAAGGAAACCTTTTTTTCTTTTAAAGCAATCTGTAGTTTGGCAGGGAATAAAATGACCACTTCAGCACTGGTGACAGAAAAATCTGCCTTTAATTGACAGAAATAACTTTATCCAGACACTTGTTTAGACACACCATCTGCGAATATGTATGCCCTGATGTACCCTGGGGGTTAATATGTAGTGTAGAAATACAGTGTGATCTTTTATATTTTTAGTTTCCTTTGCCACATTTCTCTGTGAATTTTTCTCCCTATTATGCTGTAATACTCCATTCAGTTTCATGCATTGCTATGCTGCAATGCTGTATTGCTGTTTCTCTTTCAATTCGTTATCTTTTGCAATAAAGCATTCACTTTTCCGTATAAATAATTTGAGTTTCTCAGCTAGTATTTTTTCCAGGACCCTTGTTTCCTATTATGAAAGGAAACTCTACATAACAGAGTGCCTTTACAATCCAAGAAAATCCAAAGGCTCGGTTCTGACCTGCAGCAACTTCAGGTCTACTGAAATAACTTCGGAAAGCCAAATGTTATTTGATTAACCAAACACAATCAACACAGTGTCTGAATGCTCTCTTGTTACTCTCAAACCAATGCAGGAAGCAGAGGCAAAACATTGCACAATTTTTGTCATGCATCCTGAAATATTTTTCAAATCTCTAGTGCCTTCTGAAGCTGCAGACTCAGCTTTTGATAAGAGAGAATGTGAAGTTGCCTCTGGGCAGTGGGGTGGCAGATTTCTGCAGCAGTCATCTTCTTTAGCCATTCTGCCTCTCTGTTTTCCACAAGTTCACATCAAGCCATTCAGCAGGGAATTTACAAGCCATAAAACTGCATTATTCTGTCATGAAGTAACAACCTCATCACATGACTTCAACAAGGGCTCATAAAAGGCAGCATCAGATTTATAAGCAGAGGAATTGCCAGCTATGTGTAACATATGGTTCACAGTGACAGACTTGCAGGTTTCTGTCACCCGATAAGGTAAAATTCTGGTTAGGTGTATTGTTGATAGTCTTTCTTTGTGAATTATTAAATGGTTTAAAAAAGAAAGCCAAGCACTTCACATAGAGCGCTTCTCTTCAGGAGGTAGTGTTGTCCCCTTGGATGTGATTTTCTACATTGCAAATGAACTTTCAGGTTCTCCATTGTTTTTTGTGAAAGCACTCATGATGCAGAAAGGTGCTCTTCTTCCATGTCACAGTTATGTCACTGTCCCATGGGTAGTTTAGCAATTTTCTGCTCTTTTGATACTCCTTCAGCATGATGCTTGAGTGGTATGTTCACTCTGTGAATTAGGTAGAGGGCTGGGGACTTAGCTGTCTGCCTTTGGAAGAGCCAGAGGCACGTTGCTTTGCTCTTTGGGTACTTGTTACCTCTATTTTTGAAAGACAGAGGCAACATTTTCCTTTTTCTCTTTTTTCAGGAGCTTGCTAGTTCTACACCATCTTTCAGAACTAATTGCCGGTGTCTCAGAAAGTTCATGTATTTCCCTCTCACTTGAGGCTGCACGTAATGCCATGTATTAGTGACCTGCAAAATATTAATGAAGACATCAAGCCATTTTTTTCCTCACAGGAGTATCAAAAGGTGTGAAAGACACTGAGATCCCCTATGTCACCTACACATATATATACCTAGAGTAATCACATTGATTATTTTGAATATTTTAGGAATTGTTCTAAGGCACAAAACCCTTAGTTTAGTGCAGTATGGAGCCCATTATTATGGATGAATGGGAACAGAGATCTGGAAAGGTCTTTCTCATTACTTCAGAATAGCTGTTGTCAATTAACTGTGCCAGGACCCTCTAATATTGCAAAAGGTTTTAAAAGGTATTTAGAGATCATTAAAAGATTAGGCATTTAAGAACCATTTAGAAGGTGCTGAAATTCACCTGCATGACCTGGAGATCTTACTAGGTTCATGGCTGCCTTCATGGACACTATTACACATAAGTCATGTACTATTTTGGTAGTAATGACATTATGACATTCATAATTTAAAACATTGAGACTTCATGATAATATCAGTATAATTCCTATAATTCTGTCTGATTGCATGAAATTGCGTAGCTCATGAAAGAGTAGGATGTTGTCTCATTTTTGGCACAAGTGGTGTTTTGTCAGGAACATTTTAAAAAGACACCATATCTGCTTCTACTTGCTGTAATTACCTATCTGTGTCTTCTGTATTATTTGCAATTATTTATCTCCAAAGTGAGGAAATTTAAAGATGGCTATTCTTGTTTTGTAATAATAGTGTTCAAAGTCTGATTCTACGCCATTCTGAAAACTGTAGAATCCTGACATATTATACAATGCAAGAGTACAAACAAGAATATTTCCAAGAAAAACACAATGCATAATGATATTAATATTTGCCTGATGGTCAGAGTGACACGACTCTGGTTTGAGGGAGGGACGGGTTGTATTTTGTCACAAGCCTGGTGTGGCACAGACATGTTGATGCTGCCAGCCTCTTTGTGTACTGCAAATTATTTAATTCTATGGTTGCACAGACTGTTTCAGTGTGGGACTGATGCTGAATTATGTTTCAAAATTAAAAAATATGTGGAACATGAAAGAGGGAGTGGAAGCAGCTCTTCAGCGGGAGGCTTCAGAGGCAGGAGCTGCAAGACACAGACAGGGAAGTGCTCTGTACTTAGGGGTATTGTTAGCATTGCCCATGGTCCCTTGGAAGTTGTCAGAGATTTGTTCACATCCTGATGGATGCTTGTGAGAAAATGGCACAAGTCTCTTAACTTCTTTTAACCTTTGCTCCAGGAATGTCTTTTGAAGAGCAATTTCACAAAGATGCTTTAACACATGAAAAATTATGGTATTAAAAGAAGTAAGAAGAAGAACAACTGTGTGAAAACTCATTAAGGCAGAGACATGAATAAAAGATGCCAACTTCAGTAAAAAAACAGTTCTTACCAATACAACATGAAAATATGATATTTGAATCAAAACATTACTTTGATGCTTATGATTATCCCATAAGTCCTGTGATAGTCCTGGAAATGGGGAGATTTTGCTGAATTTCTAAAGAGAAATGGTGAGCTGTACACATTCAATTGCACATTGTATCTTAAACAATTTTTATGTAAGAAAGGATGGGAAAATCTTTTGCAGCCCTATCAGGTAGTATTACCATTCACTGGTTCCCAATTACTCTAGCAGCCTTTGTGACCTTTGTGATTATTAGTTATTAGTTATTATTATACAATTCCATAAATATCATAGCACTGTAGTGAAGGATAGAATAAATATATAAGGAGGACATTGGTGCAAATCATAGAATCGTCAGAGTTGGAAAAGACCTCCAAGACTGGGTTCAACCTTTGACCAATAACCACCTTGTCAACTAGACCAGAGCACTGTGTCATGTCCAGTCATTTAGTGTACACCTCCAGGAATGGTGACTCCACCACTTACCTGGGCAGCCCCTTCCAAGGCTTGACAACTCTTTCAGTGAAGAAATGCTTTCTGATGTCCAACTTGAACCTCTCCTGGTGCAGCTTGATTCTGTTTCCTTTTGTCCTGTCACTAGTTATCTGGAGGAAGAGGTCAGCCCTCACCTTGCTACAATTTCCTTGGGTTTTTGCCAGGTACACAGTGTGCTTTTGCCTGTGTGGAACCTAAGGCTTGTTAGCTTTTGTACAAATTGATGAAGGCAATGTGGGCATGAGCCCTGCTGGGCTCGAATGTTATTAACAGGAATGATGCATGCTATTAAAACCCGACATTTATTAAGCACAGACTTCCACATCTGCTGTAGCAGACTGCTGTAGGCTTGGGTGTGCCCTCTCCTGTGGGATGTGTGTCATCTTCCCGAGCCACACCAGTGTTGGTGAGAAAGCAGGGTAGGCTGCAGGCACTACCAGCAGACCACAACTCTCCAAGGCAATTGTCAGAATCCTGGGAACAGGGAGCTGAAGTCTCTCTTCCCCCAATCCAAAGTTCCAGGTAGATGCTGAACACATGCTTCACTGAATTCAATAATTTGATTGTCTTTAATTTTTGAAATTGTTTATTGCATTTATCTAAAAGATGGTATACATTTTCTATTGATTTTATTGTGGCTTTCATTTCATATAAGACAATTCCTACTTATTTCTTTCTGCAGAAATTGCTCAGAAGTGAGTTTTATGCTGGCACATCAGAAAATGAGACCAGTTGTACTTCAGAACAACACTTCAAAGATTTTATTGATTTTTGGTTTTTTTCAGAGGAGTGTTTCATCAAGGGCTTTCAGTGAAGTTCTTTCTTCAACACTGCTTGTGATATATAGTGCTCTGAAAAGACAAAATATTGTCTTCTTAAATGATTGACCTTCAAGGGCAGAAGCATCAGTGACTGAAGAGTTTCAAAACTGCAGAATAAGTTGAGACTGAAGTATATTAGTTAGTAATGCAGGTTTTTCTGCTTATAGTATTTAGAACTATATCATTGCAGGAAACAAAAGATGAAGGCACCTTTCAGTTAAAGGTGTCTTCTCTGGGAGTATCTGTGTTCACCTTCTTGTTTCTGTGTGAACGTGTGCACATTTTATTCAGTTTTAATCTGAGTAATCTGAATATGGTAATGTGATCATCATTTCATGTTGGGTCATATTTTTTAAATTTTATACAAGATTACACTCATGAGTTGTATGTGTTTATGGGTAGAGAGAAGGGTGAGAAGGAACAAAGAAGGTTGAGGATAAAAACAGTGTACTATGAGTTATAAGAGTTTTATTGTGAGTTTTTCAGAGTCTGTCTGTGTTACTGGAGGTGAGCCATGACACAGTTATGTACTTTTCCTGGAAGAGTGCTGATCAACCTTTGTGTCACATTAAAGCAGATGGGGTCTGTGGTGGAGATGAGTTAGGGAAGCTCCTTGACAAATATTTATAGTGCTATTAAAAAATATCTGGAGGATTATTGCTCATATCTGTCTGCCTTTAAAGCTAGACTCGATTAACTATGATGGCCTGGAGCTTTTCCTTTTAATTCTGTGCTTGGAGAGAGAGCTCACATGCTGACCACCATGCCCCCAAGGGGAGCCACCACTCAGCACATTCTGGGGCATCCACCACCCACCATGCAGGACAGCATGTTTTGAAAGGAAGGATCAGCTCAGCTTAGGTCCAATCACTGTCCCATTGAGCATCCATAGGAAAAACATCTCTTATGAAGATGAAGACTTCATTCACTTCCTCCTTTTTTCTTTTTTTTTTTTTTTTTTCTCCCAAGATTAATGACTGTGCTACACTTTGACAGCTTGGGAGGAATTTTTCCAAGATGAATATCTGCCCTAAGCCATATTATTTTAATTATTTTCTCTGGGAAAATGATGAGCAGAAAATTTCAGGAATTTCTGGGAATATAATTGGGGAAGAAAATGTTTGGGTTTTGATCTTGATAAATGTGATGACTTTTTTTTGAGTATCTGTAATTTCTCTATATTTTAATGGAGACTTGAAATTTGTCAGGGGATGGTTGGTGGTGTGGATGAAGTGCTGAATTACTAAAAAAAAAAAAAAAAAAGGGCAGGTTTTGTTGTGCCTCTCCTACACACATTCAACAGAAAAGCTGTCGCTGTCTGTTTGTCTATGCCTAGTAGATGCTCCACAGAGTTCATGTGACTCCAGCCACATGGAGTCTTCTTCAGTCCGTCAAGACTGAAGAAGACTCCCTGCAGTCACTCAAGGGCTTTCACGGGTAACACAGGTCTGTCTGCATGTGCTTTCCATGACATCCCAGCTGACTGAATAGGGAAGCATGGTGTTTACCATTGCTCACCAGGCAGAAGGAACTGCTCTGGAGGGAGCCCTACACTCTGCTCCTCCATCTCCAAGTGGAGGGTAATGTGCAGCCTCATGTCAGGTGTGTTGCCTCTAGCACATGAACTGGAGCATGTACCCATGCATCATTGGCTGCCACAGCATTTGGGGTCTCTGATTCACTCCGTACAGATTCCTGACGCCCAAATCATAGTACTCAGAATACCCAAAACTGGCAGCATGAAGTAGGAAATCACACTCTTGTCCTTAACACAGCCAGCAGAGGTCACTAATGGTGGGGTCCTGTTTTTGTGTGTGCCCCATTTAGGTCTGTGTCTAACCAACTGCATCTACAGCTGGATATTAAAGGCGAGGTAACTCTTCATATACACCCCAAGAGAGATTTTAGATGAGCTAGACACTTTGTCTCATAAAATTGAAATGTATGCAGATGAGTTTTTTCCTTATGCAAAGAGTGATCACATGACATGAGGGCTGGCCATCACATATATCTTTAATAAAAATGAGACAAAGAACAAAGGTTTGTGATGCCACAGCAGCACCAAATGGTGGCACAGGAAAAAAAAAAAAAGTCCTACTCTTTTTAACCTCTTTATTCCTGTTAAGATGTGCTATTGGGGAGGGTGTGGGTAAGGAACAAGGGTTTGGGTAAGGAATCAGCAGTATCAAAGGTTGTGCTAATAGATGGGAACTACATAATCAAGCATGGTTTTTGAAAAGGAGACAGAAACAACACATTTCTACAAACTCATACAAAGTTGTCAATGTTGTCAAATACTGTAGCCTGTAACAGATTATGTCAAGTCGTTTGGAGGCACTAGTGCTGTGTCTTTGGTTTCAAGTTAGACAAGAGGAATAAAAAAAGTTGAAACATGGTCTTATGCAAAAGAAAAAGAACAGTGAATCTTTTTAAAATTTCTGCCTTCCTCAGTTACATATGATCAAAATACTGCTGAAGTGATTTAGCTCTGTGCCTCTCACTAAAACTTGGTACAAACCATTCACTTCAGTTTGTGTATGAGAAGACCCCATTACTCCAGTGAGGACAGCGCATTGACAGCAGGACAGGCAGACCAGGAAGCTGACTAATTTTTCCTGAAATCTGATTTGCTGTTGTTATAGAATTGATGTTAAATTCTAGTAGCTGGTTAAAATTTGTGGCAGCAGTCCCTGAGGCTGAGGCCCTCTTGGTACCAGATGCTATGATGGTCTTGGTCAAGGAGTGCAGCTGTTAACAAGAGGAACTGAAGGAAAGAAGGTTGTTGGACCTTGCCCAGGTATGAGCAGGTCCTCAGTGGAGGGAAATGGGTTGTTCCCCGGGGTCCCCAGAAAGGAGCTGGAGAAACCAACAGCCCTGTGCCCTCACTTGTAGCCTCCTACTTCAAGGTGAGGATTGACATGCTAAACGATGAGCATCCCAAAGCGAGACAATTCAGCTGTTTAGGCAAGCAGATAAACATCTTAATTAATTCTGAATCCACTGAATGTAAATGGAGCCTATATGACAGGTTTAGCGAGATGCCTTATTTTCAGGCAGCAAAGACCTGGCCCTCCTCAGGATGTTCACGTCCCAGTCCTGAATTTGCTTAGGTCACATTCCCCAAAGAAAAACTAGCTTTATCCTCTGCCATTGATATAGTTGGGCATCTTTTTTCTCCTGAGTGGTGTGTAAATGAAAAAGAAGAGGTTACTCTGACCAGATGGAATCCAGCACAAGCAGTGTCAAGTTAAATTTACAAACTGTTGAGAGCAGCCCTGCAGAGAAGGACTTGGGGGTACTGATCAATGAAAAATTGATCATGACCTGGCAATGTGGACTCACAACCCAGAAAGTTAAATGTATCCTGGGCTGCATCAAAAGAAGAGTGGCCAGCAGGTCAAGGGAGGTGATTCTCTCCTTCTACTCTGCACTGTTTCTCTGATTTCACTGATTCTCCCCACCCGGAATCCTGTAACCAGATTTGGGCGCCTCAACCCACAAAAAACCCCTACGAGTCTGTTGCAGCAAGTCCAGAAAAAGGCCCTGAAAATGGTCAGGTGGTGGAACGCCTCTTCTGTGAATACAGGCTGAAAGAGTTGGAGTTGTTCAGCCTGGAGAACAGAAGGCTCAGGAGACCTTATTGCAGCCTTTCAGCACATGAAGGGAGGTTATAAGAAAGATGGAGAAAAAATTTTTACCAGGGCCTGTAGAGATGGTTCAAGGGACAATGGTTTTAAACTGAAAAGAGAGTAGGTGTGTTTTGGATGCAAGGAAGAAATTCCTAAAATGGGGACGGTGAGATGCTGGAACATGTTGCTGAGAGAATTTTTGGATGTCCCATCATTTGTAGTGTTCAAGGCCAGGTTGCACAGAGCCTTGAACAACCTGATTGAATGGCAGATGTCCCTGCATTGGCAGGGGGATTGGACTAGGTCGTCTTTGAAAGTTCCCTCCAATGCATGATTCTAAAACAAGTGAGCATACGAACCAATAGCTGGTCTGATCTGGTTACTGTAAAGTTTTCTTGGGTATTATATGCAGGAGAGTGTAAGGAAGCATAAATGAGTTCCTTAGGGGCTGATGGGGAGATCCATCTTTGTAAGTTAGATAGCAGACTAACTAGGGTGGTCAAGGACTGCAGATCATAGGTCATAGTTTAATTATCAACAGTTTGAAGCACATAAGAAGTTGTGAGTGAGCCATAATAAATTATACAGGCTTTGGAAGTCAGGACAAATACCATATAGCTGATATGGCAGAGTAGCACTGATCAGTAAGTGACGTATAGATGAGGTGATGTGGTCAAAGGCACGGTCCTGGGAAAATGATGTCTGCAGGAGGTTTCAGGATGAATATGAGCAAGTTCACATGATACAGGTAGACATGACAGCTTAGACTGCATTTCAGCTATACAGCTGTCTGTGAGAGAACAGATACAGCTTGTGCATGGCATAACAAATATAGAAAGCGGAGTGAGAAAATGCTGCCAACATGATAGACCAGAAATATGGTGATAGAACCCCAATAAATGAGATGGAAGGGATTACCTGTTTCTTTTTTGATGTATCAGTACATCTTTTGTCATAGATATCTGACTTTACTGGATACAGCAAAGCTCAGTATTTGTCAGCTATTAATTGAAATGAATTATCCCAGGTTTGGAATGTTCAACACAGCTTTGATATCTCACTGCCTGGCAGTGACAGTTTCTTAATGACTGCTGTTGTATTATGTGAAAAAGTATACAGAGAAGTATGTGAGCATTGTAGTGTCAGGTTTGGTGATTTATTCAATTTTCTTCATGTTTCGTATTTCAGAATATTGATGTTTTCAGTCCTCAGAAATATGACGCTTCTACAAGGTTTGTGACTGTTGCATCAGTAAGGAGCTTGGCACTCTGTCAGCTTGGCACAGTGTTGACTCTGCAACTTATTCTTGAATGAGAGAAAGGAGATGAAAAAGGAATTTCAGACTCTGGCCCCTGAAAATCATGAGCATGGCCTTTTAAAATAAATATTTGTCATAGGTTTGTTTTAAGGCACTTCTAAAGGACTTACATGAGTAATAAAATTTAAAGTCATTTTTATTAGAGTTCTACCTTTGGAACAAAGCATGCCTTCCATAAAGGTCATATTTATTCCTGAAATCAGAAAACTAAATCCCCTTCTTTGGGCACAGCTCTTCCACAGGGCATGAGCTACAATTGCAGTATAGTCCAATACTTAATTTTTGACAACCAAATGCATACAACTTTATGTCCTCTAGGACCAATAATCTTGAGTGGGGAGGGAGGGAATTTTGCATATATTATTCATGCCTGTTAGAAAACAAATAAAATACAGTGACACTTGTCTTCTTCCAGGCCTTTAGGTCCATTTGTAGCTTCAGAGGCATGAGCTGTTGCACCAAGTGCTGTTGAGGGACTTCAGATCCCTTTGGTAAAGTACAGGAACTCCTTTCACCTCAGTCTCTGCCCGAGCATAGATGAAGCTCCATGAATAGCTGCCTCTCAAGGTCAAAAATGCAGCTTATTGAATATGAACTTATTAAAACATCTATTAAAATTCAAAATATTTCCCATACTATATTCCTGACTAAATGTGACAGAAATGTTTTCAGAATATTGAGGAGCAGCTGCTGGGTACCATAGCAGTTTTCTCTGACTCACATTTTAAAGAGAGGATGCTGCTGCAAATGAAGCATCCTGCAAGGTCCCTGGCTTTTTTTTTTTTTTTTCTTAATAGGGTCACAGAAAACTATCTCCCCCATAACTGAACTGTACATATCTGTCTTCTAAATTGGCAATTTTTCCTTTATTTATGTAAAATGGAGAGCTTGGAGGAAAAAAAACCCTCACAAAAAAGAGACCAAACAGAACCTACCTCCTCTCATAGTAATGAAATTCTTTATTGCACATCTGCTACTACTACTGATGTTTTAAGACATGTCTAGATTGCACAAAACTTTACAATGTTGCCATCAAAACTGTTAGATTATTTGTTCTAACCTTCCTTTCTTTACCTAATATTTTAATCGCCTTGTTTTGTTAAGTTGACCCTTACATTTTTCTAAATGTAGGTTCCAAATGAAGGATACATTAAAACTACCTATGGCAGAAAGATTAGACAATATTATGTTAGCAACTGCTTCTTTTGTACACATCGACCTTTTCCATCAACTGAATGAGCACTGACAAATGTGCTCCTTCCAATGCTCAGGATTCAAAGTGAAATAAATTGATATAATTGCTGATCTATTTTTCTGCAGTTTTGATATGTCTGTACTTTCAAAGCAGAGTATTGGAAAAGTGGTTGGAATCCATAATGAATGATGACAAATAATAATCCTCATACCTGTCAAAGACATAAATATGCTGTCACGCTGGATGACATGGAAGAAAAGATGTTGACTGCTTTGCTATATAAATGTTTTTGGGAAAAGACGGGGTAAGAAATTAGTGCAGCTGGAAAATCCTTTCTTTGCATTCCTTTTTCTTTCATTATTTTGCCATTTGAAAGATACTTTAAATACCATGTACAGTCCCCGAGATCTGGTTACGTCTTTCTCAGGGTGCAGCACTGACACAGCATTTGGAGAATTATATTCATGCCTGAATTTAGTGGAGAAAGAATACTGATACTTTTTAAATGTAATTTTAATTAGTTCTGCTTCTTATCCCTGGAGTCATCTAGAAGGAATCAGATTCATGAACATATACTCCATACTGCTGCTGGAATCAAGCTGGGAGAGACCTCTGTTTTGAGTTACTAATATTTCCCTGTAAGTAGCCAAAGTACCATAGCTCTTTCCCATGTGCAGATAGGTCTTGGTTACCACAAATATATGTGTATACATACACATATATTTTTATGTATACATATGCATATTCATATACATATGTATACGTATAAGTATTTTGTCAGTTATCTCCTGATCTCTGATCTTCACATTTAAGGTTTAGGATGGGCAATTTCGATGTAATCTGTTTCCTGTAGCTCTCTCTGATCCCTCATATTAAGACACTCATTCTGAAACTGAGAGTACGGATGGCCTTGGAAAAAACTCACTATGAGCTCTTGAAGGCCAGGTGCTTGCTGTTCATGTTAGGTTATCCTACCCATTCTGCTCATGTTTTACCTGCATGGTCTTGAGGAGAACAGTGAAATGCTGCAGCCATAACATCTCCGAGACCTCTTTGCTGGGGTAGTCTTTGAGATGTTGCCAAGGGCTATGAGGTAAGATTTCTAAGAAGAAAAGCAGATATAACAGAATATCTGGGCGTAATTCAGCTCAGAAGTTGAGCAAAAAGAGAGTAGGAAACCAGAATTCATTCTAGAATCATTGTTTCTCACCTAGTACATTTTGGGTTTGGACTATAACCTGTATCCTGTAACAAGTTATAATGATATTTATGATGCTCCCTTTAGGTTTTATCATCTGTGAACTGTTTGTTTGAAAGTAATGTATTTGTTGATCATTGGATACATATCAGTGTTTATCCCTTGTCCCCATTTTAATCTATTCCCTTTTTTTAAGGACATTGTGATTATGACCTGTAGATCATGTATTTAGATAACTATTTGGGTTTGATGTGATGAGGTTATTGGTTTATTTATTTATTAGGTAGCTAACTGCTGCCTGTTATTGCAAAACTGCTCTGAAAACACCTCTTCAGTAAGGTTTGAGAATGGGGGATCTAAAATTCTTTTCCATATGCTATTTTATTCCATCTTCCGGCATGGATTTTCTGAATGAGAGTAGTCCTGTGTTTCCCAAGACCTGTCTAGGCATAGCTGTAGTGTGTGCTACCACTTTTAAGAACAATTAAGAGACATGAACAGTAAGTCTTATTTTCTCTTCATCCCTTATCCAGCAGTTTCCTTTCCATAGTAGTGTTCATCAGTTTTTGCATCAGTGATGCATATAAAAGACAGATAAACAGTTTAATACTGCTCTTAGTTTTGGTTGCTACTTGCTTGTTCTCTGCAGAAATTCCTTCTTTTTGGGAAATTATTTATTTTAGTACTCCATAAATCTCTTTGATTGTCACACAAAAAATATTTCTAATCCCAGTTGTTGACTTTTATTTCTGGATATTCGGTGTTATGCAAGGATTTTGCTGAAGCAAACCATTCAGGAAAGAGTGCATTCGTGTTTGGATTGGGGTTCCTATAAGTTCTAAGTCTCTTTCTTTAACATAATTGCAGTATCCAGACCTGGAATATGTAAACAAAAATGTTGCAGAAGAGCCTGATTTTTATAAGAAAAATGCTCTGAGTAATTTGAATCCAGTTGCGGGATGCAAGTACATGTAAGACAATGGTATGCATAAAATTTTCACATTTTGGTGATGGTGTTAAGAACTAAATACCATTGCCTATGGTTTCTCTCTAGCAGAAATGAATGAGCATTCATTTAATTTAATCTAATTTTTTTAATTCTCTTTAATTTGTTTGCCTGTATTTTTTTAAAAGAAAACTTCGGAAGTTTTTAAAGAAATGTAGAGGTCAATATAGGTTTTTAGAAATCACTTTCTAGTGGTAGAACATTGATAAAAATTAAAAAAAAAAGGTGAAATACCAATTATTGATGATTAATGCTGTAGTATTTGTTGCTTTATTGGTTTATGAAAAGGTCTATTGAAAACACAACTTTATAAATAGTAATTGAATTTTTATATTCAAGTTCAGATGACACTAGAAGAAAAGCTTTGGCATTTTTTCTTTTTCTGCTTCCTTTCTTCCTTCCTTCCTTCCTTCCTTCCTTCCTTCCTTCCTCTCCTTCCTTTCTTTCCATTTCTTCTCTCTCACTTTCTCTCCTTTCTGTCCTTTTTCACCTTCTTTCTCTCCTTCTTTCTTTCCTTCTTTTCTTTCTTTTCTTTCTTTCCTTTCTTTCCTTTTTCTCCAAATACTTTTGCAGTGATTTTTCCATAAGTACAGATCCATTTTTCAGCCTTTTTCCTTCAAAAGAATCAAGGTCTAAAGTCGATTGCATCCATACTGTTGCCACTGATGGAATGCTTTTTTTTCCAGTATTTTAAGCATGTGCTGCTATCTCTGAATGGACAGACTATTGAACAATAGTAAGATAATGCAGAGAAATCTTCAATCTCTCATTGTGTTTAAAAATACTGGCTTTATTCTGCCTTCAAAGATTCATAGTTTTGCTGGGATGTGTTCAACTCCTTTGATGTTTAAATATAAGAAGCTATAGCTCTTTCAGACAACATTAAACAGAAGTGATATTTCTGTTGAAATCTTGATGTTTGGCAAAATTCTCTCGCTAATATGTACACCAGCTGAAGGGATCTTGTGCACCTTCACCTGATTCTCATTCTGAAACGCTGGGTCCAGAGAATATGAGGTGTATATTGCTTGCATTTTAAATATGCTTTGGTCAAGGTTTTGGTTTTGTATTTCATTTTTTTTAACTTGGTGGGGTTTCTTTGTTTTGTTTTGGTTTTTGGTGGTTTTTTTTTTTATTTTATCAAAACCCCAAGGGATTTTTTACATTGATTCCAGTAGCATTTGAACAGGGCATATAGGAATCTGAAAAACACAGTTACTTTGCCAAGGAGTTGTTTTCCTTGATCTGTTTGACCAAGCATTGATTTTGCTCCCCCATGTGCTCTGAATGCACTTTGGAATTAATGTCTGCTTTTATTAGCAGCTTTCAAGACAGGGAGCAGTGTGCTGTCTGTCATAAGCATCTTTACAGAACTGCAGCATCACAACTGCTAGAAGACCTTTGCAATATATGTGTGTTAATTACTGCTAAAAAGTGCTTGTAATAAAGAAGGTGTGATTCTACTTAGGGTTTTCTTTAAAAAATGCAGTCCAGCCCAGACATCTCATTGGCATGCAGTAAGAAGGCCTCTTGTTTAAGTCAGAAAGGTTTTATCCCTTCTCCATTTTCCTCGAGCTGTTCACTTCCAGCAGAACAAGTTCTGGTCCCAGCGGTCTGGAGAGTGTATTTTATCTGCCCTTCCTGCACTCCCTGGCCTGGCATGAGAAGGAGTGAGACCTCAAAAAATCCACTTCTAAACCTCACCAATGGGAATTGGCCACAACAAAAAGAGGAGCAATGAAAATAATTTGTGCCCAAAAGCATTTTTATTTTTTAAACCAATTCAGTTAGTTGAATTAAAAATTTTACTTTTTCTCAGACCTACCTACTGACAAGTACTTAGTCATAGATGTGAATATGCAGTGACTTGAGTTTTATATATTTTTGTATCACTTCTCATTGTTGCAGTGATCTGCTTTTTGTACTCCTTTTAAATTTTTTTTCCTATCCTCCCACTTGTCATGATGGCAGCTTTTGCAGAAGAGTTTTGCATAACCATATGGTGCCTAGCTCAGGAAATGCCCTGAATCCTGAGGACTACAAGTCACTGCCATAGTGTATTTTAAGAGCAACAGCCATGTTATAAAGAGACATCACTGAAGGTGCCCCCAGGCAGTTGTGGCATCCTCCTCTGCCAACCTAGGAGGAAGACTTCGAAGAAGATGTGGGCATATCTGTCCTAGATCAGCAGAAACTGGTGCCCTTTTTTTTGTTTGTTTGGTTGGTTTTTTGTTTGTTTTTTTTTGGTTTTTTTTGTGCTTTTTTTGTTTTTGTGGTTTTTTTTTTTTGTTGGTGGTGGTTTTTTTCTTTATTTTTTAGTTTGGTTTGTTTTTTGGGGTTTTTTGTTTGTTTGGTTGGTTTTTTTGAGGATTGTGTATCTATGGTTCAGTCAGGTGTGAAAACCTTGTGTAGACCTTATTATGTTCACAGGGGGAGTGAACTGAGAAATGTGTTGTCTGTCATCATGAACAATGATATACAAACAGTCCGGTGGTTTTCTTTGTGTGATTTTGGAAGGAAGGGAGGAAGGGGAAGGATGGCTCACACAGCAGATGATGTGATTGATCAGCATGTTAACTAGTATAGCAAAATCTCATTTGTTTATATGGTTTATGTCTTTCCCAACTATGAAAAAGGGATGGAAAGAAAAGAAGCACAGAAGCAAAATCCAGCATGAGTAAAAAACTGGAGCCCCGTGCTGTTACTGATGAAACAAGCACAGTTTCAAGAAGAATAAGATCATGTCCTAAGAGACAGTCTATATGAACATCCTCTAATACTATCCTCCCCTAATACTTCTTGGCAAGGACAGTGAGGCCTTTTCTGTCTAGATTTCCATTTTCTGTTTGGAATGTGCTTAAGCCTCTGTGTATCTTCTGCAATAATCAAGCAAGATCTAGAATAGAGGATATTATAACAAGGGAGCCTTTTGTAATAACTAATTGCAACTTAATTGTGGTTTGAGTTTTTCAGTTTCTCTCTGCTTGGTTTCTTTTATTCATACTGGTAATGAAGTGAAGAGATAGTAAAACACATTGAGATCCAGACCTGTTCTGATAATTGTGTTACTTCTGGTTAAAATATGAAGACACTTAAAAATTATTATTTGTGGCTTGAGCAGATTCTGTGCAGTAACAGCGCCCCGTGTGCCTTGCTTCTTTCCATAGTTTCTCTGAAAGACGTAGCTGAAATGGCTTTAATTCAGAATGAAGCAATGTTTATGGTTTCTTTAATCACTGTTTACTTTCAGTAAGAGAGCTTTTTCAAGTAATGGGAGTAAAATATATTCTTCTATCAATCAGTCTAAACATTAAGAATGCTATGTAGAAAACTATTATAATTTAATCATAGATGTACTCATTTAGGAGAAAAAAAATCACCAGAGGCATGCATGCAGAAATGTCTTAGCTGTGTATGCAGAATCTTAAAAAAAAAAAAAAAGTCTGTGAATGTATAATTCTGCATGCACAGAAATTCAGACTATCAACATTTTGACTTCTGTCACAGTATGCAGTACTCTACGGCATGCCTGATGAAAAGCTGTTGTAATTTGCCAGAAAATTACTATTATCTCTCACAAACATGGAATCAGGAGTAATTTGTGTCCAGTCAGTCTGTGTTTTGGACCTCCTGGATGTGGGCTGGGGCAGAATGTGGGGAGTAAAACTCTGCAGAAGATGCAGTGCTCACAAGTACCTGAGAAAAGAGGTGGAAGTTTTACAGTGAAGTTAAGGTGTACAGTTATGCAGAATTATTGTACAAATGTGATGTCCACGTGGCATTTTTGGTTCTAGCCACAATTTGGGGTACAAAGAATATGAGCAATGACGAATGTATTGATTCTCCTTATAAAGCAATCCAGTGTCCAGTCTCTGAATTGTAAGTTTTATCTGAATCTCAAAGTAAATTAGATTCTTTTGATTATATTTATTCAAATACATGGCGTCCTAAGACTACAGTCTGTTTACCATTATATTTGTCAACACCTGCAGTAACAGAGCCCTGGTCTTAGTGTGCTGGACGTAACTGGATGTTACCAATATTGCTGCTACTACAATGATGCTAAAAATTTATAGCTTTAATATGGTTCTTATCTTTTCCAGCAGCCAAGAAAACTCCCTTTTCTTATCTGCCACTGTTGAATTTGGAGAGTAATACTACCTTTCATGTCCTTCCACTAACCTTAGATATTTATGGTAATGTCAAGCGCTTTGACAGTCTGCCTCCTGCTCCTTTGGTTTCTGAGAGAAAATGCAGTCTTCAGGCTTCCTCATAATTACCCATGTGTTATGTTCTGGTAAAAAGTTGTTCTCTGCAAGCTTTTTTCTCTCTAATAGTTGGTGCAGCTTATGAGTTCTTGTCTTTTTGGGGGAGAAATAAATTAATCCCTACTTCGTTCTGTACATTATCAACTAGAGAAAATAAATACCTGATCTTTTAGATTTCTCTTTTCATTGTTTATATTTTTTCAAGCCTGTAGTTTGCTTGACTTTTTTTTCTTTAATATTTCTTTTGATAAAGTACTATTGCCAATCTGCTTTTTGGAACAAGCTCATCCAAAATTTTTTTTTTTTTAAATTTTTTTTTTTTTTTTTTGAGTTGATGCTTTCTGCCCTTGGATTTCTTCACTAATTGTTATGGTATACATAGATTGCTAATTCTGCATTTTGATACAACAGCAATGTGTGTTTGGAGAATGTGAAGAACTCAGCACATATCTAATTGATTCCTAGGCTTTTAATGACTAGTTGGCATTTCTTTCAGGACTTGCTTTTGAAAAGCAGTCTTTTTACAGCCATATGGAAATACTTCATATTCAAGAAGGGGAGAAAGAAAATCCCCAAAGTCAAATACCATATATAGGACTCTGCTACAGGATTTTAGGTGAATTTTGAAATAAGGCCCTGAAACTATCTATGTCCTTATGTCAGTAACAGGGATTACATTAGTTTTAAAAAATTCAGAAATAATATAGCATCTGAGTAATTTTATAAATGGTGAACTGTGTATTTTAATGTCATATTCTTCCTTCAAAATCTGTGTTTTAGGTCTATGAAGCAGTGGAAGTTTTGTTCAAAATGTGTGACCAGGAAAGGAAAGAACATAACAGGAATTATGTTGCCTGAGTGAAAGCATTGATCATTGCATTCTGGTAAAGGACTAAAAGCATTTTCCTTTGGTCTCTGGCAAAGGCAGGGAGCTTTGAGGGCTTGCTTGAGCTGTCTGAAGAGCAACTGACTTCTTTGCCTCCTCATGGCTTAGTTCCAGCTCAAAGACGATAAATCAGAGCAGCTCCATTTGTGTAATCTGAATAATACTGGTTTGCACTCGTTGATGAGTTGACATTCTCTTGAATTGTATGAGAGTTCCCAGTACATGTTGGTGAGACTTTCAAGGGTGCCTTTCTGATCCCAGCAAATTATAACACCACTAAAAGTGTGAAAAGTAGTGAATAAAATTCACAGATTTTGCTGAGTTCAGCAGTTACTTTTATGTACTGAAGATAATTTGGAAATTACCAAAAAATTAATAATGTATTAATATTTGTTTAGAAATACCTGAAAATAAAGTTTTCCTTTGGATCAAACAACTCAGTTCATGTTATTATAATTAGGAATCTTCCCCTCCCCAATTCAAACTGTGCATAACAAACATTCCTTATTTCTTCAGGTCTGTTTAATAGGTCAGAGAGGCACACCTTGAATTTTCCCTGATATCACTATTAGCTGATTTAGTCCAGTTTCTCATTAGTTCAGTGTATTGCTGCACTGGCCACTTACTGCTCATGCTCCTTCTCAGATTCTTAGAGTTTTTTCTTCCGTTTTCAACTGTTGCTCTGGTTGGATCCTCAGCTGGTGTAAATAGCTGTGATCACTGTAAGGATGCTGCTGATTTACACAAGCAGGTGGTCTGTTTCCCGGTTGTCTTACTGCCCTGTGAAAATGGATTTAATGAGCAAATTTTTTCTGTAAATGTCTGATCTAAGTTTATTAGCATCTTACTATGCCCCAGACAAGTGTTTTTTTGAGGGTGTTTTAATTTTATTTCTTATGAGAATTTTATGGTTATTCTTTCTTTATTACTTAAAGGCTGCATTGAAGAAACAAATTCTCCATTGAGGTGAGTTTAGTGGAGCATTTGTTTTATTCTTGACAGAAAGGTTCTCTGCATCCATTAAATGTAGAACAAAAAAGAAAGGCATTTTATTTAGAGTTTTATGCATGAAATAACCAAGTAAATGAGTATTATGGGTGGACTTGAATTGGCAGGTGGGGGATTACCACTCTGTTAATTAAAGTGAATGAATCAGGAAGACTCCCAGCCTTTACCTTGCAGCTGTGTAACAGGCAAACTGGACAGGCTGGAACCTGAGGGTCTGCAGGGATTTCAGGCTTTCCTGTTGCTTTTTGGGGAATGCCACCACATTCTGCCAGTGCATGCCAGGACTGACCCTGGGCAGAGAGAGAGGGAGGGAGAGAGGGAGCAACAGAGGGAGAGAGGGAGGAAGGAGCATCTTGCTAAATATTTGCTGGATACATCTTGATAGTGTTTGCTTATGTCAGTGTGGATTTGAAAAGTTTGTACGGACCTTAATTCAGAGAGGGAGCATGAATGTGGGCAGCCTGTGCCACTGCATGCTCCATCCTGTCCAAAGCCCATGATGCTCATGGAGAGCACAGTCAGAGTAATGGCTCGA
Source organism: Anabacerthia variegaticeps (assembly GCA_035583185.1). Classification (NCBI taxonomy): domain Eukaryota; kingdom Metazoa; phylum Chordata; class Aves; order Passeriformes; family Furnariidae; genus Anabacerthia; species Anabacerthia variegaticeps. Next base: position 41,013,512 of record JAWWEW010000001.1, on the reverse strand, counting down.
AAACAAGGACAAGGGTTCAATCTGGCAAGAGTGAAGTGTCTCATAACTTATTTTCTGAGCTTTAGATGAGATAAGGGAACATTTATTATTCCTCTTTCTTTCTTTTTTTTTTTTTTCCTGGAAACTGATCAAAGCATAATTTTAGTCAGGACTATGGTGAATTTCTTTTTCTTTCCTCAGTGCCATACCTGGTAATATCTGGCTCAAGGTTGCTGAAGATAATAAAAAAAAAAATAAAGTGACAGTGCATATTTCGTTGTTCTTGTAAGTAGAGATGTACTGATGCTAATGTTTTTCCCAAAGAGTGTCAAGGTAGCCTACTGCTTTTCAAGCATTTAGTGTGGAAAACAGTTTTCCCAAGAAATGGTGCAGTATGTCCCTGTCTCCCTTCAGAAGCTCTGATACAGGGTTTCACCATAGGCATTGATGTGAGAGTATTGTGTTCACTGGACTTTCTCACCCTTTTTATGTCAGTCACATAAGCCTCTTATTGGGCTCCTCTGTGGCCAAACAGCTGCTCAGAGCTGTCTTAAATACTCAACACACAGCTGTGTCCTTCGAGTGAACAGGACCTCTGCATGTGATGTTCACCTAGATGTGCCACATCAGTTCCAGCACAGAACTAGAGTGAGACAGGAGTGAATTAGTCCACTTTGACTTCCCCAGCCAAAACAGATGGAGGGTGGACCTTCTCACCCACAGGCTGCAAGCCTTGGTGACCTGGCATTGATCTCCATGAGCTGGGTTCTGCATGTTCCCAGGGACCTATTCTGATCATGCCTGAGCCAAGCATCTAAGTCCTACCTGGTGTCCAGCAACATGCGTGTCACCTCTGTGTGTCTCTCTCTTTTTTTGATATGCAATCTAGCTCAGGAAGAGTAAGGCACAGCCTGAGGCTGCTTCCTTGAATCCTCTGCCATAACATCTGCAGGAATTTCTCCACACCATTAGGCCTTCAGCAAGGTGGGGGCAACTGGGTTTGGTTGGTTCACCATTTTCTCTGAAAGCTTTAAGGTGACGGGTTGCTGGTGGTGTCTGCTGGTTAAACTTAAGTCATCTCATGTGTCTTCTGAAAGCTGGAGGAGTGAAATGTACCACCTCATGTTCCTGCTGCCAATACCTGGAGCCAAAGCTGACTGAATTTATCATTGTAACTTCTCAAATCTCTTTCTGTCAAATGTTTCACTGAATCCACAGTCAAAGAACTTTGTAGTCTGGCTTTGTCTCCAGTGCATTTACACAGGGGACTCCAGTTTTTTGTTTAAAAGTGAGACTTCATTGAAGGTCCATGAAAGTGAAGGATTGTTTAATTACACCTTGATTTGCCAACAGTATACTCAGCCCTGTTCAGAACATGAAGATACATACTGTCTTCTCCCCATGGAGTCTTAACAAAGTCCTGAATATCATTACCTCCACGCAGGTTTCAATGTGTTCTAATCTACTCACGTAGGATCTGTTGTGGCTCTAGCTTAACGAATCTAAGAGTAGGGAAACATATTACAAAAGGTTTGAGAATATGTGCAGCAGAAAGTCTTGCTCTAATCACATGTTCCTGAAAATGTGTGAGGTGGAATTGATTTACTGGGTGAAATGAGCAGAAAACTTTTTTCTCAGGAAGAAAACCTCCATTCACATCTCCATTTTATTATGACCTAGAAAAGGAGAAAGTCATCTACAGATTTTTTTAAATTATTCTTTGTAGTTTTCCTATTCCATTTAGTAAATTTCTGGATAAAGAACCAAATGTGGTTTTCTAAGGGTGTTTCTTACTCATGGCTTTGGAATATAAATCTGGAAAGATATTTAATTCTTTGTCCCATCACTGGTTTGCTGACCGATATAAATAATGTCTCTGGACTTCTAGTTGTTCAGTCTTGTAAACTGTAAATTTCAGAGGAGAGATTATCTCTCGTTCATTATCCATGGTGCATAGCACAATGTTGACCAGAATCTCCAGCACCACACAACTGAGGATAATCCTGTTAGGTTCACACAGACAGGGAGCAAGAACAGTGAAACGTCCACTGTTAAACAGGGAACTACAATGCAGTAGTCTTCTTACCTCAATATTACCTTTACCTGTGCTTACAACATAATATTGCACATTATGTTGCACCTTCAGTGTTAGGTACTACAATGAAGAAACAGTGAGAGAACTAGTTTTTGTACTAGGGGGCTCAACTTGGGAAGTATCACTAAATGACTGTTATTTCTACAGTCAGAAATAAAAGTGGCATGATTCTCTTTACTTGTCATCCTTATCCTCACTGCAGAGCTGTGATTAGCCAGTCATACATAAAGCCCTGTGCTGCTCAGGCTGAGTACAGGTGGGATGGCTGCAGCAGGAGCTGTGTGGGGCAGCAGTACAGCCAGAATGACAACTTAGCTCAACAACTTTTAAGGCTCTTCTTTTCTTTATCAAGACACCCACACACAGCTTAGAAGGAACGTTTCAAATCACTTCCTCTTGGTAGCCAGCCAAACAGCTGTTTTTCCAGAAAGGACTTGATCAAAGTTTTGGAGCCAACTCCATTTCCAATTTTGGTTTTGGCTTACAGTGATCAGGATGTGTCTGTGCTGGTGTGAGATATTGTTGCTGCCTGTGGTATGGCAGCTCCCGAGCTTGTGGACTGCAATGATGTACAGCAGCATTGTCTTCTTAGCCACTGTTCCCTATATATTGGCAGTGCATGAACTCTCCTGCTCTTTCACCACATGTCGTTTCATTCTTTGGTGACGGATTAAAGAAGTCTCTGGATGATCCTTTGGTGCAAGATCTTAACAATAAAAGAAGGCCACTGCCAAGAATTTTATGAATGTGCCTGGAAACTTTGTTAAATTGCAGTATCTATCCACATGACAGCTCTGCAGCGTTCTGATGCCAGACCTCCAGAGAAAATCCTAAGCACTTACAGGAAAGATCCCCTACACTTAAAGTTCTCAGTACTCTCAGTGTGTATGAGCTAAACCACTTTCCAGACTGCGGAAATTCTGTTTCTCAATGTCAGTTTCATCTAAAGGATGTAAAGCTGTCCCTGTGGCCCTACTCATGTTCTGCCTTCATGCTGGGAAAAGACCTCAGTGGCTACTGCCTTCTTTGGCCTGATGCTGTGGTTTACAGCGGAAGAAAACTGAGGCATATGGGCAAAAAAGGGAACTATGGTGTGCTCTTCTCTAGTGTAAACTGTCAGAGACTCGTGGCAGTGTGCCTTGGAGTAGGAAGTAGAAAAGCTGCTGGGTCTTTACTTTTTTTGGCTAAATATCGAGTTCTGGTCCCTGCGCCACAAATTTCTTCTGCATTTTACCTCCATCCATTTCTTGGAAAATGGCAAGCCATCTTTGAAGCGGCATCCAGAACCCATCCTTCCCTTGAGAGGAGACAGAAGCAGTCTGAATGCTCTCAACAAACAGAAGAATAAAAACACAGGCTCTTGTTTCCTTGGAAGAGATTTAGCTGTGTTTTGGTTTTGACTGGGATATAGTTCATTTTTTAGCTGTGAGGTTGCTGAAGAAAGACGGAACAGATTACCAACAATCATATTTTAATACAGTGAGATCTGATTTCTTAGTTTTTGGTTTGTTGGGTTTTTTTAAGATTTAAGATGAAGGTAGTAGGTATTTAGTGGACCTACCATAAAGGAACTGATATATCCCCACCAGCTTTTACCTTTGTGCAATCTGTTGATATATGGTCTCTAAAAGAGAAAAAAAAACATCCTCATGGCAAACTCAGTCCAAGGAAACGATGTCTGCTAGAATACTATTGCCAGACCTTCCATTATAAGAAATGACTTTTCACTCCCTTACAGAGATTCCAGAACTTCAGTGCTGACATAGAGAGTAAGGAAACTCACATCACAAGAGAAAATTCCCTTTTGAAACAGATTCTCCTTTTACTGCCTAATGTTCTAACATTTGACCTCCACTTGGTAATTGCCTGTCTATCTGCAACAATATGTTTAACATGAGAAGCCTTTCCCCTTTTTGACTGTTTTTTTCTCTTTCCTTTCATTAACATTTCTCTTTTTTTAAGGAATTTCCCTGTCTTATTGATACTTAGGAGGGCTTGACTGAAACAGTTTCTAAAACAATATCTTTAACAAATTCTCTTTTAAGACTTGAGCTTTGCCAGACCGGAGTTTGGTCCTTGTTTGGTTGTAAAAATATGAAAAATAATGAAGGCAAAATGGAAAAGGAATATATTTTTATTGCACCAGGAGAATTTGAAGGAAGTTTCCCACAAAGATCTGTTTTCTTGAAACCACTGCCTAAACAGGAAAATTTGGAGTGCCTAAGTCTATTTCTCTGCAAAACAGCATGAGCCAAGGTCCGGTGGTGATATTTGTGCTTAATAGCAATCATGTCTCTAATTGGAATCATTTTGTCCAAGGCACTTGTGGTGGCTTGACCTTGGCTGGATTCCAGGTGCCCACCAAGCTGCTCTATCACTCCCCTTCCCAGCCAGTGGAGAGGGAATAAGATGTAAAATGACTCTTAAGTTGAGATAAGGCAGTTTACTAAAGCAAAAGCAAAAGTTTGCATGCACACAAGTGAAGAGGAAATAACAAGGTCTATTCTCTATTCCCCATTAAAAAGCGATGTCCAGCCAATTCTTGGGAAGCAGGACTTCAGCACATGTAGTGGTTGCTCAGAAGGCAAATGTAAATAATAAATGCCCCCCTTCCTCCACCTCTCCTTAGCTTTTGTATCTGAGCTGACATCATATGGTATGGAATATCCCTTTGGTTAAATTAGGTCAGCTGGCCTATTTGTTTTCCCTCCCAGAATTTTGCTCTTAATGTGGTGGTGTGGAGGAAAGGACTGGAGAGACAGTGCTGATGCTGTGCCAGTGCTGCTCAACAGTGGCCAAAACACTGGTGTGTTATCAAAACCTTTTTAGCTACCTACCAATGCAAAGCACAGCACTGTGAGGGCTGCTGTGGGGAAATGAACTTCATCTCAGCCAGACCCAATACAGCACTACACAAGTTTTATGCACCAGCCTTTTTACGGAGGCGCTCACTGCAAATGTCTGCTTCAGTTATCATGTTTCCTTTAAGCTCTTTGCAGCACCAGGGGAGTAATTTCCCTCTGTATTCTTTTCTCACAGTTTCTCAAGGTTTTATGTTTTTATGCTCATGATCATGGGGATATTTCCATTAGTCTTACTGCACATGATTAGAGCTACACATTCTTGATATATACATTTTCCTCTTTCATACTTAATTATGGAATCCCAAAAGAAAAGTGCATTCAATTTGCTGTTGGTTTAAGAGTCCAACAGAGAGATGTATTGCAACACTACCACCCATCATGAAAGAACTAGCAGTTAACAAAGTGTTATATATGTTGGCCTAACATATGTTACTTTTCTATAGACACTTTTGCTTTAATATAAGACATTCAGCGTGTTCTTTTGTGTAGAAGAAAATCTCTATCAAGAAGTCAAATAAAAGCAAGTAATACATGTCACTGCTAAAAGCAAACACCACTGAGTTTGATATTCTCATAATTAAGGAATTGTTTTCTCAGTATTCATCTGTGGAAGCTGAGCAAGGCACCTACCAAAGTGGACAGAGAAGAGTCACAGCCTTCACCCACCAAAACGCAGTCCAGTGTATTCTTCTTTTCAGGACTGTTTCTTTAGTATTGCATGCAAAATGCAGTTACGATGGTGTCCATTCCACAGTAAAAATAATATTATTAAATAAAAATAAAATAATGTTTACTATAGTGAGAAGCATATAAAGAGGCTGTCTCTATGAAATATATGTCTAGACTTCCTTATCAACTGCTTATTTAATATTCTCTTAAGTGGTCTTTGCTGAGGCCCTGCTTAAGCACAGATTGACTGCGTAACACCAAGACTAGCAGGGTTGCGCTGCACAGGCAGACTACTAACCATTCTGTTATCAGATGGATGATGGCTCTGAATGAAATTTTAGATATCTGGGGTGTTTTAATTCTCTGATATTTCTGTACTGATGATCAGCACTGGCTAATGTTTCTTTCAACTACAGTTCAATTTTTTGTTTCTTTGATATATCCTCTATAAAGATATTCTTCTAACAAAGATCTCCACACAGCTCAGGCACTTGGAGGCAGCTGATAGCACGTGAGGTCTGAATTTGGCTGAACTTACACAAAGCGTCTTTTGGTACTGCCTCAGTGATGGAACAGATCATGTTTTGGATTTGAACTATGATGTTGCCTGGAGTATCTTTCATTAAAAAAAGGGTCCCACTGATTAGAGAAGGAGCAGGTACCTTGATCTGCTTCTTTGAAGTTCAGTGGCAAAACAACCAGATTTAGAGTCTGTCATCAATTCCAGTTGGATTTGGGTCCACTTTTTAATTGCTCATTTGCTGGGTGACAGGTGGCATACTGGATGATGTTAAAGTGCTGTTCTTTTTTTCTGGGTCGTGATTCAGCAAACTCCTTAAGTATAAGCTTAACTAAAAGTTTGTAGTGTCCTTGAAATAAATGGGATTATTGAAGTTGTATAAAGCTAAAATCAACTTGAAGTCATTCTTTAGACTCAATCCACTGCCCCAATATACTCTTATATATGCATTTCTATACAAGATTGACTTTTTCTCAGCTTAGTGCCTGCATAAGAGGCAACTTACAATTTTTATCCTTGCTGTGAATGTGCTATTTCTGTTTCGTTACTGACCATCCCAATCCTTTCCCTCTCTTGGTCTGCCCTCTTGAAGAAGTGCTAGTGAATTGTGATGGAGCAGAGCTGACCTAGGCGTGTTAGACCTCTGTCCTTAAAAGGATCAAGATGTCTAAGACTGGTACTGCGGTACTGCCATATAGTACTGTATTATTCACTAACTAGGATTAATGTTATTGTTTATATCCTCTTAAAACAAACAAACAAACCAAGCCAAACAAAAAAAACGCGCAAACTGACACATTTCTAACAAGAAAAATGACCTTACAGTTTTATGTCTTCCCAACAAGCTATGGAACGGGACAAACTATGGAATACACTACTTTGACCATGAATGCTGATCTTTTCATCTGATTTACACAGAACCTTATGAATAACAAAAAATTTCTGCTTATTGCAGGAGGGTGGGGAAATTAAAAAAAAAAGCCAAAACACACAAAACAAAACAACAACAAAAAAAAACAAACAACCAAACAAAACAAATAATGGCTATCTGAACAGGCTGCCATAAATACAGCTTGCTTGGCATGTCTGTCCCCGAGATGAACTGATTTGTGGCCTGGATTCAAAAATGTTTTACTGTTCTTTGCTTCTCGGTGGATTCAGCTATTTAGATCAGGCTAATTTTCAACTGAAGGAACTGAAGAGCTATTATTCTCTCCGAAGGTTATCTCATTTGTTTAAAAACTGGTGGCAAGCCACTGACTGCTGTATTTGTTTCAAAGACAGCAGCCATGGGGGAGGAGAGTTATATCTGGAAAACTCTCACGTGCAAACTCCCAAGGTCCTTTCCTGAAATAACAAATAGTTTCATGAGTAGTAAAATGGACCTTACTGTGGTTCCCAGCAAGTCTCTCCTCAGCTGTAGCAGAGGATGAGCTCATCAGGTTATACTCCATGGAATTCAAGAGGGTGTATTTCTTGTCATAAAACAAGTCAGAGTATGGTATATTTTCAGCCTTTACCACTGTATCAAAGTTGGCTGGCCAGCCACTTCTGCAAGGGGAGGAAAGACAGTAGCAAACTTATACACAAGGCAATGCTTTAGGAAATGAGGCTGAAATTCCAGAAACCTTAGAAAAGTGGAGTTAATTATTCCACATTGTTGGTTAGGTCCTTAGTCAAAGTCATTCTCTGAATTCTTCTTTCTAAAGGAATTAACACTTCAGACTCTCCTTGCTGAATATATTGTAGAACAGAGATCAGATTAGCTATTAGCAAGTAGAAATTGCCTTTTAAAATATTATTATTATTATTATATTATTATTATTATTATTTTAGTGAAGGAATTCATTGTCTGTTCAATGATGATGATACAAGCAAACTTCTTTCTGTAGTAGGCATGTCATAACTAGGAGTAGCTTTAAGAGATATATGTTAATACATTGCTAAATCTTACAAGGAAATACAGGCATCCAGAAAAAATGCAGGATTAAATTTTTGTTTCTGAATCTTGCTCATGTAGCATGGCCTCACTGGAAAGGGGAAACACTGGGTGTGTTGGGTGCCCATGGTAGGGGCAGTGTTGAGACAAACACGGTTTTCTGAATGTTGAAGTGTACCTCCCAGTTGCCAGTATGACACCCAGCTGCCCTCCATACAGGGGGAGGAAGACAAGCACTTTGGAAAATGCAACTGCCTTGAGCACTTAAGTGGGAGCTCCTCTGACTTGGACAGCTGGACTATCATGTATGCCATTATGTTTAAAATTAGTGGTTGGGATAGAATTAAGATGGGAAAAAAAGAGAGATTAGTTCAGATAAATAAAATATAGAGCAAGCTGTTTTCCAGTCAGTTCAGACTCTCTGCAGGGAATTGCCTCACTGAAAAGGATGTCTTCCAGATTCGTTCGTTCTCATCTTCCTTATGAGATAGTTTTCCCCCCACAGTGCAAGGATATCTTTGTGGCTCCTGCCATTGAGAATATCCTCCTTCTGTGTATGGCCTAAATGGCCTTTTTGCCTTATGACTTAACACCTGCTTTTATTCATTGTGAAATGATTTTATATGCTTTTTAGTAAATGTGACAGGCAGTGTATTGTGCACTGTCGTCTTTTATTTACTCCCATAAAGCATTATGGAATACAGTTAGTATGTGACATTCAGGGCACTGTGTGGTACTTCATTGCTTTGCATTGCATTGCAACATGGGACAGTTCAGTGCCTTGAAAGACACAGCCTTTTCCTTTGCTTGTGTCTTTCCTTGAGTGTTTTTTATCCTGACTTTCCTCTTGCCTAGTGTGATTCCCATGAGTTCCCCAGTGTATCTGATGAGGACAATAACTTGTCTGCTTGGAAAGGTCTTATTTTAATCTCATATCTTTATTGATACAAGAAGTACAGGAGTTGCTCACATCTCCTCAAGCTGTTTCCCAGATGCTTGATGATTCATGAGGGGCCAACCTCGTGAGAGCGAGTTTGTGTTGACTGTGTTCCTGTCTCTTCTAAGCCGGTTAACTCTATGAAATCCCACTGAAAATCCCCTTAGAAAATTCTAGCTTGTTTGGTTCCAGTGCTGGCCACACAACTTAAGGTCATAATTTAGCGCATGGTGAGGGAGGTGGGAGGGAATCAGGCTGTTTCAGAGTTCCTGAAGAGCCTGCTTCAGTGTCTAGTGAAGGCTCAGAGTAGCTTTAGATTTCATCTCATGTAGTCTGTAGAAACAGTACTTATGGCCTTTCTCATCAAACATGCTTTCTTCCTTTGTGGAAAAGGCATATCCTCAGAGTGCAATATTTGGATATCTCTTACTTTACTATAGTGAGAATTTTCTCCCCATGCTTTTCTCCAGGTGTTCCTCTATAATGACCTTGTAATTCCTGCATTTGCCATGATAGCAATAGTAAGTCACTGTGCTTTGATTTTTAAGCTTTATAACATGAGCAGCTCTATTACTGCATGTATCTGTTCAACTCAGATACTGCAGAGCTGCACCAGCCATGACATTTAAATGCTTGTCCTGGTCAGCTGTGATTGACTTGCTGGCAGATTACTGTGGTCTGTGGGATTCAGAGTTGAAGTTAAATTAAAAACCATGACAAGATCCCATCTTCTTGGTGTAGAAGAGTGCAGGTAGTGTGCATTCTCAGCTGGTGTGCTGAGTTAAGTGCACAGATGCTTTGTTTGGCAGTGTGTGTATGAGCACATTTAAGAGATAATGTCCCCAGAAGTCTAATCTCAGCAGCTGATGACACCAGAGTAAAGCTCGTGCTACGACCGTCTGGGAAAAGGAAACCTTTCCCTCAGAAGCATGAATCACATTGAACCATACAGTGAAATGTATGATTATAAAGGGAAAATGGCAAAAGTTTACTGTCCAAGAAAGAAGAGTAAAGAACTGTCGGGCATAGGATGAGTTCTGCCATGTTTTGCTGTAGTAAATTTTGTTCTGACTAGGGAATGGTTGTTTCACTAAGAAGTGCAGAATTTGTTATCATCAAAATTGTTTTAATTTTATCCCTTTTCTTGGACATTTTGGACGTAGCCCTGTGAAATATCTTGTCCTCTCAGTGGACTGGGTGTTTTTAGAGTCCAAAGGTCCTCAGCATTTTAGTAGGAACTCAGTAGTGTTGGCTGAACATTTTGTTTCATTCCAAAATAGAGGGGAGAAAAAAAACCCCACAGATGTCTTTTTTCCCTTTTTTTTTTTTTCCTTTTGAATAAAATGAAAAACAGACTCCAGCATAGATGTCCTTGATGAAAACTGCAACAAAATTAATAGGTGGGTGGTCTTTATTTTCACCAAACTGTCACTTTTCCACTGCAAATTGTTTGGTCAAAATAGAGCAAAAAACTGGCTAGTTCTGCACTTGGTGATCTAGAGCTGTATTTGCTTGGAAAGGGTGGCTCAGAGTGTGAAAGCATCTTAGAAAGATGTCACAATTAGGTGTTTGGAGATAGTTTTACAGGAAACACAGACTTTTATCTTCTAAGTTTCAGGTTGTTTGGAAGCTAGAATTATTGCTCTGTCAGCAGAGTACAATGAACTGTTGACACGCAACCATGCTTTGCTTACAGCTGCGTGTAGGGAGGTATATATAGCTAGGAACCAGCGAAAAGCAGTGGTGAAAAATAGGTGTACCTACCATGAAGTTCGTGCCATTTCTCTGGGTTCCTGTTTTCAATGACCATTTTTTGAAACAAATATATTTATTTTTTATTAAGAGCTTAGAAAACTTCAGTCAAATGTTAGATTTTATTTTAAGAGTGAAAACTTAGATTACTGTGTGCGACAATTGGCTGCGGCTGGTTGCTTACTTTGGTTTTGTATTTCCAACATTCACAGAGTGACTTGGTGGGAGATAATTTTCCCCCATTTGCTCTTCCTCAGTAGCCAAATTCAAGACAAGGCACCAGTTTTCTATTTCTGTTCCTTGCAGTGGAACTGGAGGTTGACCTGGCATTCAGCAGAGGACTGGAGTGATATTCAGTTTGAGATAAAGACATGAGAGTTTAGGTGTTCACATGATACAAGTGTCCAAATTCATGTAGTAGGGAGAAATTTGGTCAATGCAGTTGGTGACTGACCCGTCTGGGTGTAGTTCCTTCTGTTTGTGTTGAGAAGGGGCTCATCTTGCCCACATGAGGTGGCTCTGCGAGGCACCACGGCTTCCACTGGACCTTTACTGCAGGCTGGTGGTTGTGCTGCTGGACCTCCTTATCCTCATAGAGGCCATGCAGAAAATCATTCTGTGTCTTAAAGGGTGTTAAGCATCTCTCTGTGAGTGACTGAACTGAGTCCTAGATTCCTACACATCACATGGGGAAGGAATACAGATAGCTGTCTCACAGGTGGAGACTTGGAGCTGAGTGTCTTGTCTCCCTGGAAAAGTGGTCACAGCACCAAGCCTGACAGACTTCAATAAGCATTTGGAAAATATTCTCAGGCACACGGTGTGACTCTTGGGGTTGGTCCTATGCAGAACTAAGGATTTGACTCGATGATCCTTGTGGGTCTCTTCCAACTCACCATATTCTGTGATTCTGTGACTGGGAAGTGAAACCTGCCATGATCTGTATATTGCCTTGGAGCCTTCTGATCCTTGAATTTTCCTCACACTGAAGTTGTCAATACACATAAAAGTGGTTGTTTGCAGTTCTTTGATGCTGGGAGCCAAATTCCAGTATCAGAAACAGTTGGACAATGCAAATGCATAGTGCAACTGAGAAAACGTTTTGACTTCTGGAGAGCTGGGTCTTGCCAGAGTTCCTGTTACGCTTGGAGCCAGGGATTTACAGCAGCAGAGGCTTTACCTCAGTATAAGTAAACTTTAGGAACAACTGAGTATTTGCTCAGGCAGAAGTTGTGGAATTCTAATTAAGTAAAGACCTAGCTATTTGTCTTGAAGTTTCTCAGTAAGATGGTTGTTGGGACAGAATCTGACCTCAGTTTCATTGGTATAAGCATGGAGTAGCTGTTTGTGTTAATCATCCATTGGCAGCAAATTATTCACACCATATAAATAAAATAAAAACATGACCTAACACATTTTTCTGTGAGGAATTACTTAAGCACAGTAAACATACTTAAATTCACTCATACGCACTTTCCTGCAGCCCTTTATTGCTGATTTTGTTCAGAGGGCATTGGTCCCCAGACCACCACATTTGGGAAGCAGCATTGTTTACCTTTTTTTACTTCAGTCTGTCTTATTTCATTGCTCTCAAGCTTGCAGCTTTTATTGAAATTTAATTCTGTTTTAAAAACAAAATGGTGAGAATGAAATTATATAATCGATATAAATGTAAAAGTAATGATATATTTCTCATAAAATAAAGAGACTGTATGCTTGAGTTCTGTTGTTCTTACTGTTCATAAGTGATTGAATTAAGAAAAAATACACTGTACTTCCTATCTAATAAAACTGCTCCTAGACCCAACCTTTTAGAGACTTTAAATGCAAATAATTTGTGCTGTGTTATAAACTGTTGTGTTTTTTGCCTTCCTGTAACTGGAACAACATACTAATTTCTACAAGTTGTGACTACTAACAGAGAGCAATCACCTCACAGACTTGTACCGAAAGGAAGAGACCATCAGCGTGGCAGGGAATGGCTGCATCCACAGTCCTCGCTTCCCCAGCAGCTACCCCAGGAACCTCCTGCTGACATGGCGGCTCCACTCCCCAGAGAGCACCAGGATCCAACTGGCTTTTGATAATCAGTTTGGACTGGAGGAACCTGAAAATGATATATGCAGGTGAGTGGCAAGTGGAAGTTTGCAAAGGGCTCCTTAATACCACCTTCGAGCTCACTGGCATGAGACTGCAAAACAAAAGCTGGGCATCTCTGGCCAGGTCTAGGATGTCTTTGCATGGAGGACAGACCTCCAAGGGCCCCTTCCGACTTAAATTGATCTTTGACTTTATAAATAAACTGATCTTTCTTGGGCCTGAAGCGGTTTGTCAGGTTTTAGTCCTTCTATAATATTTTAAGCACAAGGTACTTGGATGCTCAAATCTAGATACCTAACAACACAGATACTACTTTAATAGGATTTTGTCCTCTATCACCTCTGTCATGTTTCAGCCAGGCAAAAAAACTTTTTTTTTCAGTAGGCGGAAGGCTCTGTGTGGTGTCAGTGAGTAGGTAAGTGTTTATATTGGGATGTGAGGGACAGATAAAAATGCATTGAAAAATATAATTATGTTCTTCAAATTGCTTGCTTGTCTTTATTGTTATTCTTCACTGGTACAATTTTGAGCAAAACCTTTAAATACAGTCCACAAACATCAGTGTACTGATGTATACTGATGTATATGTATATCTATTAGAATATACCCTACTATATTGCAGTTGCTTTGGTTTCCCTTTTAAGGAAATGTGACCTTATGCTCAGTTGATCTGGCTGATTAACCTACGTGGATAAACTGTTTTGCATTAGTAGAGTAGAGGTGAATCTTGCAAATATTCACTAAAACAGTATAAATCCATGGAGTTTTTGTTTACATTTCTTTTTCTTTCGGCTATCTGTTCTATGGGAGAGAGCAGGCTCAGGATTCCTGTACGCTCTGAAAGGCAGATTTCTGTAATGCTACTTACATAAAATTCTCAAGTCTCAGTTTCCAACTCTGCCTGATCATGTTGTTACTTACACCTTATCTATGCCGAGAACTGGGTTGTTAGAGTTTCCGCACACCCAGCCTCTTCTTATCTTATCACCTTTGTCAATTAATTTGTGTTCATAGGGTTTGGCAGCTGTGCAGGGATTTTACAGGGTGGATGTTTTTTTCCTCTTTTTTTTTAATGTGTTAAATTTTCTGCATTACCAATAAAGAGAACGATTTCTGCAGGTTTGTTTTCCATCTAGTAATAAAAGAACACAGCTTAAAACTGGCTTTCCTTCCCTGCTCCTTGGCAGGTCTGCTCTGCTCTGGTGCTGTTGGTCCAAGATCAGCAGCAGAGTCAGTAACAACAGTTACCTCCCAGTACCCCAAATGCTTTCCCAGATTCGAGCCTAATGCACACAGAAGCAGCCTGTTAATATTTACATAGTGGATAAACTGTGGCTGACCTTAAAGCATTGCAACTTTGAAATAGAGGCTAATTTACTGTGGAAAGAAAAAGATCAAGTATTCTCTGTCAAAAGCCATTAAAGGTGGTGGCACGATGAGGGAAAGTCAAGCTGTTACTGGCATTATGGGTTTGGAGACTGTCTTGGAAGACAGTCTTCCTGCTTTTTCCCGAGCAGCTAATTTAGGATGCAGAGAAAAGCAAAGACCTTCTATCATTCATAGTGTCTATAGAAGCTGGAGAAATATCATATCCTTTTATGCAATAAAGCTTTCCCTCGTTTCTGGAAGACCTTTATTTGGGTAGTATTGCTTCCAGAGTGAGGAATTTCTTGGACAGCCAGCCTTTAAGCCTGTCAAGTACTGTGTGCAGTTAGATTTTTTGCTAATGCTCAATATATTTTTCAAAACCAAATCCTTTCTGCAGCTTCAGTTCCTGACAATCCTTGCAGTGCTGCTTTAGAGAGACATCCAGGCATGTTTTAATTGAAATGAATGCTGAGAGCAGAGCATATGCTTGAAGGCTGCGCATGCTGGACAAGTAATTCACGACCTCTGCACGTTATCTTGCTTTTGTGTTTGCTTTTGACCTTATGGTTTTTGTCTCCAGAAACTTCCTAGTGTTTTCTTTCAATTTTTCATTAATGCTAATTATTGAAATTTGTATACTATCAAGACTGAACTGATTGAAATTCAGGCTGCAGATTGAAAAGCTATATTTTAGCAGAACTATATTTCTCCAGAGCTTCTGAAGAAGGAGGGGAAATATTTAAGGTTTTACAGAATTTTCTAGAAGTGCTGTTAGCATTTCCACAGGCACTTGATAAGAGATGATTCTGAAAAGTAATTAAATTACCCTGCCTCTGAGACTCTGGATGCACAGAAACAACTAAGAATACACCTACTTCCATGATCATTGCAGCAAAGCCTCTGCAGTGAAAGCAGAAATAATGAAAGTCCATGACTTTCCCTGGTTTTGCTCTAAAAGTGGGGGGGCCAGTCAGGACAGCTTTCGCCAAAGCTTACGAGGTTATCTGGTGCTGAAATCTGCAACCCCTTGTGTTACAATAGGCATTCACGGCTGTCGACATGCCTGGGGGGCTGTGGTGGATACTTGAGTGGGTAATGTGGAGCTCTGCCGGTACCACGTCCATCATCACGAGGGAGTGGGGGCTGAGGATGGTGGAGAGAGATTGAGACAAGTTCTGATTGGTTCAGTTCTGCCTGAAATTTGGTGTGCTACAAAAAAAGAATATTTCAGCAGAGTTTGGGCAGATTGAAGTGATTTGCTCATGGTGAATCTGATATTTTTGTTCTCTGCAATTTGGGGTTGGTGAATATAAAAGCAGCAGTGCTGATATTCTCAAACCACATAGTACTTGTGGGTTTTTTTCTCATGGGCTCTCAGCAGAAAAAGAAAAGCAGGTCTATTATTTACAGAGCTATTCAGCTCCCACAAGTGGGCAGGGAGGAGGATGCTTGGCCCACAGACACAGGGATGGGGAGCAACACATTGCTGCCAAGAACAGTCTTAAATTCCCTCTTTGTAGTGAGCAAACACTTCAATAATAGAAAGCTTTTCTGGTGAAGATCTCCAAAGTTTTAAGGCTCAACTGTACCATGAGGATGGCACTCAACATGTTCCTCTTGTCATCAGCTCCCTCACCAGCTGCAATGTGTGGAGCCTATTCCTGGTTTGACTGGTATTACGAAACCATTTTTGTCATAGATGCAGTAAGATCAGAACTTTATTCTCTGCCTTCTTTATTCTCCAGCTCAATTAATGAACTCAGTAAATTACCCAAGCAAATGAATGTGCATGCTGGGGCAGCAAGTGCTGCTACTGTGTCCCCTCATCCCTGAGGTTTAGCGTCTGCTACTCCTGACAAGAGCCCGCTTTGGGTTCATAGTGCCACTCCTGTGGCATGGGTGCCTGGCCAAGTTGCACAGGACAAGACGTGCTATTGCATTTGCCCTGATGACAGCATCCATGTGAACAGCAGAGTTCCCACCACAGCATGCAGTGCCATTATGCTTTGCTGCTTGAATGCTTGACAAAAGTCTTTCTAAACCATCTACAGCAGCACTGTGCCATCTACAAGGAAGGTCCTAAAAAGCACCTTCATCAGCGTGCACTGCCCTGTATCCCTCCAGCATCTCCCTCTGCTCCTGACACAGTGGCTGCCCAGCTCCAGCTCTAGCTCTCTGACTGACACAGCAGGCGGGATTCTGTGGCTGCTGCTGTAGGGAGTTGGGTGACCACCAGAAAGTGCACAAGTGCTTGCAGCTGCTCAGCTTGGGCAGCCTGCCTTAAATAATATTTTATCAGGTTTCTAAATTATTTATCCACCACATGAAGCACAATGTGTATACTTACTGGGTACTAAGCACATGCAAGTGCTTCTCATTGCTATTTTAATGTGTTAGAAAATACTGTCTGTCATGTTCCAGAAGCCCAGAAATCACTCATATGAGTACTCAAGCAGTAACTTTCATCATAGTGCATTTTGTGCTACATGAGAATGTCCGCCATTTATAATATTTAGTCTGATGCTTTGGAGTGGAGAACAGGGGACAGTTGTCTTTGTGTCTCCAGCTGTGTGCCTTCCTGTTAATTTGCAACCGCCTCGTGTAACCAGAGTTAGCAAAAACTAATTCTTCATACTGGTTTTCAGGTATGACTTTGTGGAAGTAGAAGATGTATCAGAGACCAGCACAGTTATACGAGGACGGTGGTGTGGACACAAGGAAGTACCTCCAAGAATAACATCAAGAACAAATCACATAAAGATAACCTTCAAATCCGATGACTACTTTGTGGCTAAACCTGGATTCAAGATATGTTACTCCCTTGTGGTAAGTCACCTAGGCATGACAGGGGTGAGAGACAGATTGCAGTGTAAAAGAGAGTCAGTGTTTGAAGGGTGGATAGTGTGGCTAACTGTATGGGATCAAAACACTAAATGACTCAAAGTATTTTCATTCCAGCAACTACATTAATACAGATCAAAGTATTTTTGACATCCTGTCATTAAATATAAAATAAAGTCAAGTTTGGTTCAGGATTTACTCTAATAACATGTTTCAGAAGCACTAACGTTCTACACTGAGGCTGCACTGCCTGTGCCTTGAGAGATGCTGCAGAAATAGCAAAGAAATGGCTGCTCTATGAACTCTTTTTTCATGTTCATTTAAGGTCAAATAAAAATACATTAAGGAGTTATGGCTGTGATTCCCAGTTAGATGAAGAGTAGTTTATTCTGCATGCAATAAAATTCTACTACAAGACAATGTGCAAAAGCTCGGGCTGTATTTTTAACTAGATATAAACATAGCTCTTTGTATATGCAGAAGCATTAGCAGTGTATCATGTACTGTTTCAATGAGATGAAAACCCCCTCCTTTTTTATTTTTTTTATTTTGGTTTTGTTTTTAGGGAGCAGGAATGCTCATTACTCTAAGTAGATTTTGATATAAATATGTATTCCTTTGTATTGTCCTGATTAATATTATAATGCTTTTGGTGCAGTGTAGCTCGAAAGAGGCAGATTTTGCAAACACTCAGGAAATGGTAAGCATTAATTTATTATACTATCATCATTATATTTTCATATCCATCACACTTCTTATTCTCTTTTTTTTTCAATCCTCTGTCATTTAACTAGAATAAGAAAGCCTGGAATAGCAATAATGTTAATGCTGTAACAGAGGAGATCTATTATTTGAGTCGTTTAACTTCAGCCTCTTGGCTTTGTATGCATATATGCCTAAGAATGATAAAATGAGTCCATAAACAGCACATTCTCAAGACAGAGTAATACTATAGATTGCACTCCTTCGCATTTGAATTGTTAGGCTTCTAGTGGAGTAAGACATTACACTGTAAGTAAGTCCTGAGCTATAATTTACTCTAATTTGAAGGTAGTCTACTAAAACTCAAATTCAGACAGAACAGTCTATGAAAGACTGCTGGGCATAAAAATGAGACAGTGAAGCAGCAGCCTCTCTCTATCCTGCTTGCTTTTCAGTGCAGCCACAGAAACTGCTGCATTTAGCAATTTTAATTCCAAACCATGTACAGATAGTCTGATAGTATTAGACTTTCCAAAAATGAATGTTATCATTGATAAGACACGGGACTCTCTGCATTAGAAAGCTCAGAGAAGGCTACTCTATTTAACTAATTTCAAAACTATAAGTAAACAGAGAATTTTGCAGTCAAGCAAATCTATTTACAAGAATAATCTCCAAGTGCACTCTCTGAGTGAAATCCTGTTTTATTTCTGAGGATAGCACTGTACAGGTGATTAGTGGTATTTGCAAGATGGGAGACAGTATGTACTTAGCTGGTCTGCAGAATCCAAACTGTCCAGCCTAAAACTGCAGGACTAATATTCAGCAGAGTCAGCCCTTATTCAATAGTCCCCACACATACTTAGAGCTCAGTTCATAGATGCGCTGAGCACTGCTGACCCCTGAAGGTTGAACTCACTGTGTGTTTCTAGTCGGTAAACCAAGGAGCATTAATGAAGCATGCAAAAACATATGGTATTTTGTATGAGATGAAACGAAGGACCTTTACATTGCTTTTTTCCTTTCCTTTGTAACTTTCTCCAAGACAGGGCTTCTTCTGGGGGATTTCTTAGAAAAATGGTGCTCAAGATATGTGCAAATCTTTTACTCACTCATATTTTCTGATGTTTGGAGTTTGGATCTGCATGGCAGTTGTTTATTTGTATACTAGACTCTGATAATTTTCCAGAGAAAATTAAAGTAAATGATTTGGAGTTTATTGATCAGCTGCATATCCTGTGTGTGGTGCCAGAATGACTGGGTGAATTTCTCCCTGTTACTCTTACAGCCAAGCAACCTTGCAGTTTGGCTCACTGGCCTCTCATTTGTAAATCTTCAAGGAAGTCAGTTCACTGCATTTGATGCAGATCAAGATTTTACTTAGTTCAGCACTCTGCGTGAGGCACAAATGAGGCACCGCAGACCTTAGCAGAAACATCCTTCATTGTGTACTCACTTCATATTTCAGTACCATTTAGAGAAATAAAAGGGGATTACTTTTCTAAAGAAGACATTAATTAGATTTGTATCACATTTGCCCAAGATATGGAAAGTAAGCAACCCATGGAAGGGCTGGGTCACTCAGGACAGTGGGATTGGAACTCAGAGTGACTCCGGAAAATGAGCCAAAAAATAAAAGTCTGATCTTTAACAGTGTAAGAGTGAAAACTGTATGGATGTGTGTAATTAACTGTCCCAATGTAAGATAGGGAACAAGCAGCAGGAAAGCAAATCTGTGAAATAAAGTCTGACCATCTAAACACAGCATTTAGCAACTTTCACTTGCCAAGGCTGGCTCTCTCCACCTTCTTCCTCCTCTTCTTCCCTCATCCTCTGTCTCTGGGCACTTCTGTCTCTGCCTCTATCCTCCACTCTGTGGGTCTGAGGGACTAGGAAGGCTGGAAGGGGGAGCAGTGATAGTGGTTTTGGAGGCAAGAGGCAGGTCCAAAATGCTGCTGCATGCTGCCTGTCCCTGATCTGCTGTTTCCTTATAAAGTTCTAGCACTCCCTTTAATCTTCACAGAGCTAGAGTAAAAATGGTCTGTAGCAAGCCCAGCTATTAGGCGTGAGCCTCACTTGACTGCAGATTTGTTTGAAATTCCTCCCTGCTATTATCACTTAAAGCCCTTATTTCTTGGTAGTTTTTTCATGCTTTTCTTGATTGAGCTGCCTTAGAAACATAATTTGTAGTAAAGAAGGCACTGAGGTATTCCAGTATTTTTTTCTCACTTCTTACACAATGTCTTACACTAAGGACATAGTCATTCACAACAGTGTAAAAATACATGAAACAGAGGAAGATAAATAATCATTTTATATAACCACCTATTTCCTTCTGAAGTGGAGTTCTTCCAGTGTCATAATTCTAGAAGGGAATGTTAACAAGCTTGGATCCCATGTTTTACAACCTCATTAGCATGAACATTTACTGAAATAGACTAGGAACTCATTCAGGACCATGTTCTAACAATAAAGGTGAGTGTTTGGAATTAAAATTCCCAACCCTGCATCTAATGTCATTTTAATGAGACAGCTAGAAAATCTTGGATTCCATTTTTTGTTTACAAACATTATTGTAATATATTGTAGAAGGCACATATGTTTTACACATTTATAACAGTAAATTGCTATTGCCTTACTAATTGTTTGGTTAATCCTAAATGAATTCCATATTTTGGAACTGCAACTAACATCATTATTGGAAACAAGGGCTACAAACAAGGAACATCTTTATATGTATTTGCATAAGAATGCATTTATATAAAGATGTAAGGCTAAAAAATATATATTTAAATAGACATCTTTTTACATATATATATATATGTACTTTTACCTTTCTTTTCTTTATAATACAGTTCATGACTAGGAAGCATCAAGTGGCATATTAAGAGCAATCTTATTTGCAAACTTATTTTGGAATTGTAAACCAACAGTGGTGGACATGTGGTACTAAACAGGAGAACATAAGTCCAATTTGTCCCAGGATAAACTTATGTATCAAAATGTGTATCAATGTCTTACATCGTGCGTAATTTTGATTTGTTTGAAATTACATTTCTTTAAATGAAGGAGCTAAAAAGAAATCAGTGGAATGGAGGAGGGGGGAACTTTGAGTTTTGATGTGGAATTGTACAGAAAAATAGCTTTCTGCTGAACACTCAGGCTATAGGTCACCACTCCTATGATTCAAACAAAAGAGCATTGGTCACAAAGTGGGGTAAACGATCACAGTTAGTCTAATAAATTTAATTACTTGCCAAAGAATATTGACCAGTCAAAGTTCGCTCAAATTCTAAACTTAAGATTTTTGATACTTGCCTGTTAAGCTCACAATAAAACAAAACTGGAAGAACAACCAAAAAATGGAAATGAACAAAATAGGAACCTGATCCTAATACTTGTACTCCCTGACATCACTCTGAATTAAGTCTCCCCGTATTTTGCCAGATTTGTTTGCACAAGTAGTGCAACAGCAGATTTCAGGGGTTTTTTTGTAAATAAGTTGATAAATGAACACCCTTGTCAGAGTTAACACAATCATGAAAAGATTCAGCCACCAGTGTGAATACAGATTCATAAAGATCATAAGAAATATTTAATTCTAAGCTGAATCCAGTTTGGAGTCTGCTGTGCTTCTGTTTTAGCCTGTCACTTCTTTCACAGAATGGATAGATAATTCATTCCTGTATCTAAGACAAAATATTCTGCCTGGAAACCTGTATAATATACCTTATGTGACAACAGGAGTGATAATGGTGCATGAATACCTTCCCTGCTATTAGATAATACACAGAAGGAATCCCAGTAAATTGTTGGGGGTGCAAAAGGAAAGGAATGGGGTGAAGGGGAAGGTCTTGGTTAATAAAGTGGTTGAACACGAAATAGATCTCATGATGTAGAAGCAAGAACTTACACGTGGACATTTTTTCAGTTCTTCTGCTACTTTCTCTGATTTCAGTTTTGATTGCCTGCCTATGCTAGACAGCAAAGATTTTTTTATAAATAAAACCCATGTGCAAAACTCATAACAAGCTATATGGCGAAACTTCTATTTTCTTAAGTTTTGGCAGAAACTATTTTCTCAAGGCATATCATCCTCATAAAATTATCAGCCAGAGGCTCATCTTTCAGGAAAGAAATAATTAAGTCCTAGTTTCTAATTAGATAAAACTTGCTCAAAATCTTTAACATTTCTTCCCCAACTTTATATAAGCAGAGAATTTAAGAGATTATCTATTTTATTTTTTTTTTTTTTTTTTTTTTTTTACTTTGAAAGGTGTTACAATTTTTTAAAAGCAACATAAAATGACAGTGTGTTAAAAAGATAGATTATGTCTCAGTGCATCTTGAGACATGGAACATCTCAGAGTAATTTATATGGGGAGGAGGAATGCTTTCCATTTAATGAAGGTTCCTGAGAATATAGTAATCCTCAGTCTGCTGCTTAATTCCCAGGACCTGCCCTGTACTTCAGCAAGATTTGAGGAAGAAAGGAAGATGCCATGGTAGACAAACAAAGCAGTGTGGTAGGCAGGACATTCTGGTTCTCCCAGCACTCAGAGCAGAACAAAAGATAGTGAAGGGTGCAAAAAAAGTAAAAGTGTGAGTCAGATAGCTTGGCAAGAATGAAAATGTGTTCTTGTGTTGAGAAGGCACATCTGGATAATCACTTTCACAGACAACTTTTGCTGCTCCAGGGGCAGCCAAAATTCCTAATTAAAAAATTCATTCTACCATTTGCATCTAATCAAGAGGTTTTTCCCCCTTCAGCATCCTGTCACACTTCCCAAAAGGTGTGAACCTTTACTGACAACTCCCAAGTCTTGCCTGCCCCATCTCCTTTCCTCCAGGGTGGAAAACCTTGCAGGTTTTCAAATCTGAGACCCACCAGCTGAGCATAGCATATGAGTCAGAGGAAGCCTGGGGGCTGCAACCAGAGCAGCCAAACCTGACCTGACCCAGCACTTCACAGTCAACTGTCCCAGACTGCATCTTTCCCCAGTGTTCCCTAAACCATGGTCTAATGCAGTTCTTCTCTTGGCAGGTCTCTTCTGAAGGTCTGATGCCTGTTCTATGTTTACTCTTGTCTCAGACAAAAAGATTGGTTACAATTCTTCTTCTATGTGACTGAATTTTAAACTTCATTAGGAGTCTCCATGTCTTATGTCCTAATTTTTAAAGCCATTCAAAACTCAGAAGTGACACTAATAAGAGTGTGGTGAAATGAAGTAGTTTTCAGGGAGAAGAGGAATCACCTACCAGCTTGTCATCAGAGGATGCTAAGGGTACTAGAAGGAAGGACTGATATAGGATCATCCAGAAATGGCAATGAAACCTTGGCAGCAACAAAAGAGGAGAGTTCAGAAATAAAGGGTTTTGTGGATAAGGTGTTATGACTACCCCAGAAGGGGAGGGTAACCCAGGTTCTTGTTAATAAATCCCTTGAGGTGGATTAGAGTGAAATGACACTAAATAATCAATGTTTGTAAACATATATATGTAGAGTTTATTTTAGAACAATTTTATTTCTAAGGTAAACAGCAATGTTGCCATTTTGGGTGTTTTCATCTATAGTAATAGAGCAATATTAAAGCATAAAAATAACACTAAAGAAAATATATACGGGAGAAAAAGAAAAAGAAAAGATAAGGGTCCTAAGATATATATAGTCACGACCCACTGGATCCAACAATGAAACTTGGTCCTCTATGTCTTTTGATTAAAGCAATGGTCTTGCTCCACTGGGGGTGGGGAAGGCCCCCCAAACTCAAAGATCTCATGAGTTACACACTTCAGCCTTGTACCTCCCCTGAGGTGGAGATTTTTACAGTGGATGGTGTCACAGGACATGTTATGAGTCTCTAGCACCTCCTGAAACTTTACAGCTGCCTGTTATGTCAGCATTGATCATGGTCCGTCATGGTCCAGCACTTGAGATGAAGAGCCCAGGCCGGCTGCAAAATGTCTTCGAGGTTCCCCAGAGGGATTTCTACAGCAGAGTCATCATGTAAGGGAGGACATTGACATGATAAGAAGGATTATCCCACCTCACAGGACTTTCCTCTTATTAGCCTCTACCCTTATCTGGAAATCGAGTTTGTAGCTTCAAGTATGCACCCTTCTGCACCTGGAATAGTTGGACAATGGCACCCACTTACTTGGTCTGAAGGTCCTTTCACAGTAGGCATATTCAGGGAGGGGTGGGATTTGCTGGATGAGCAGCAGTTTCTTTTCAGTTTGCTACTGTTGGACAAAACTCTTTTGGTGATCTTACAGTGTTTAAGCCATCAACTATTTCAGTCTCTGACATAAGGCAAACATACTCACTAGAAGAGGCAAGTCCTCAGAGAGAGGGAAGGCAGAAGAAACACCAAAACACGGTCAGAGGAAGGTGAAGCCCCAAAGAAGCAAGTATTCTTCAAAGCTGAAAGGGAAAAATACTGAATGGAAATACAGGGAGGGTGTGACTAAAAATATCAAACTTGGCAAGCACATAATGAAAGAAGTCTTCCCTCTTTACCGGTATGGTTTCCACTTGTCACTTGTTCATTACAGTCACATGAAAGCAGTCTCAGTTTGACTCAATAAGCGTGAATGGGAATTAAGGAAATATTTTTAACAAAGGAGTGAAGGAAAGGAAGGATTTCTATAAAGCATAAGAGTTATGGTGAAGTGGTTAGGAAAAAAAGGACACGAATGGGATATTATAAACAGGCAGTGGACCTGAAATAAGAAAGACTGTGTCTAGGAGAGGAGGGAGGGTGGGTATGGATAAGGTAGAAAGAAGACAAAAGTAAGGCCTTTGACTAGATCACCCTCTTTTGGCAAAACCTCTGACTGTGAACTTGAGGAGTAATAGGACTGGGCTTGAGTATGTTTCAAAAGTGAAAAGAGTTGGCTGGGAACATGGGTGAGAAATTGAGTTAGGAAAATACAGGAAGATACCAGAAGCAGTAGTACCCAGTGAGCACACAGAAGCTCCTGGAAGCTGTCAGACTTCAACTGATAAAACAGTTGTTTTAATCGGAAAGGAAAATAGACCTTAATGCCTGTGTTTTCTCAGCTGCAAGCATGTGTGCCTGGCAGTTTTGTTGTTTGAACAGCATGAGGGAGAATTGGCCATTTGCTATCCTCCATCCCTGATTTGTTGACAGCTCAGTTAAAGGGTGGCTCCTTTGCAGGATGTTGTCATCGATCTGCCTTAACATAACTGCAGTTCTGTTAATGTCCAATTCCTGCTGAAAACCCTACATCTTTAACCCAGACTTGTGTTATACAATGTATGAGAATTCATCAAACTCGTGGTGGTGACCAAAGATGAGAAAATGTAGTACTTTGCGTCTTCGAGGCATTGTACAAACACAAGTGTGTTATTTTCAAATCCAATATCCTTTTGCAAATAGTTGATTCTAACAAGAGGTAGAGGCATCATTCATTTAGCTTTAGATTTTGAAGGACTGCATTTCCTAAAGACAATACTTACCTGTTTAAAGAATTCCTGGGGAAATCAGTGATCCACAGGAAATTTCTACTTTTCCAAGGTAAGTTAGAAGTACAAAAGACATCGACAGAAAAAGATCATCGTGTGGAGTACAAGAGGGTCACCCATGTTAGACAAAAATAATCAGACTCAAAAGGCTCATTCAGTATCAACATGATTTCTTGCAAAATACAGGAGAAGCAAATTGGAAGATGCAAATTCCAAGAAGCACACAATCATATTAGCAATGAGATCAAGCAACTACACAGCATGTAAGAATAGCAGGTAAGAGACACAGGAATGTTGAAGTTGTTAGGAAGTGTGTAAACCTGGCAGAATAGTGACTTCAGTATTTTAATTAAATGACTGAAGGGAATCACAGTATCTTATCAACTGGCCATGATCTTGCCACTGAACTTGACTGAATAAGGACATGTATGAAAATTCACAGTTAGTTGTCGTTCCCTTTAGCTTTCATATCCATACTGCTTCCTGGTTCATAATCAGGTTTTAGTCCTAAAATATCTGGATACATAAAAAAATTCTATATGAAAGCTAATATTTTCTCTGTTCTTTAAATGTCAGTTACAGTCAAGCAATCCCTGTTTAATAAAAATACAGAGTACACTACAGATAGACTTCCAGAGAGCCAGAGTTCATTAATTTGGTTGTGGCAAAATTGTGCTATTGGACAAGTAGGAAATTAAACCCATCCCCAAACTTGTTGGGAAAATCTTAAGTAATCTTTGTAATTAGGGAAATAAATCAGTGATTCCTAACAGTCTGATAGTCTTGTGAATGAATGGTGGCTAGAAAATAGATGGAGGAAATTCAAGATATTTTGTTTTAAAACTACTCTATGCAAATCAATCAGTCTTAAAACAGTCATTATTTCTGGCTTTTTTTAGAGCTTACCAGACTTAAAATCTGTAATGCTACTTGCCATGTGTGTTGGACAGCTTTTTCATGGTCCCCGTAAAACAATATTTTTAATTAACATTACATATATGTAGGTAGCAGAAACTTAGGATGGAGCCAGCACTGAAAATCATAATGCATTAAATGAAAGGGTACATTTTCTGTGCCATAATGAGCATAACCTGGGAGAGGGCAAAGGCCACCCCGACTTTGCTTCCCATGTCTGTGCCAACAAAGAGAAAATATAAATAGCTCAGACTTGGTGTTTTGACACTGTACAAGAAACAGACCAATCACAGCCTTAAGACAGCTCCTGTTAGAAGACACACAAAAACTTCATCTCTAATTTGTCTGCTTAGAGTTGACCATTAGGAAGGCACCAGAAGGAGAGATGGGAAATACAGTAGTGAACTGAACATGCCATAAACACCCCATCAGTGCTGCTGTTAGAAGAGTTATCCTCTCTTGCATCTAGACTAAAGAAGAGGGTTACATCAAAGCATTTCACCTAAGTTAACCCTAAACGTCAGTGTGTATGAACATGACGTGAGTTTACACTGTCAAATCTTTTTAACATCACTCATTAACCTGTCCATCACATTAGCTGTTTGAAAAGTGTGACTATTTTAGATTTTTGACTTGAGAATGTAGTGCTGTCTCTGTAAATCCATATTCTGTCCTTTAATTTCTACTTCAGCAACAGCTGAAGAATGTTAGCATGTAAAATTATTATAAAATATGAAGAACTTACCTTTATTTTTGTTGATAACTGTGGGGGATGTTTTCCAGAAATCTAGTTAAAGTGACAGATTTGTTGTGAGAATAAAGATGGCATGTTTGATTCTGTAAAAAGGTTTATTAGGCACCAAGGCTGTATTACAATGCTGCAAAGGGGTTTTAATTAACTCCTGGTTCTTCAGTGTGGCAAGGCTGGTCTGCCTTCCCACTGTGGCCACAAGGGAAGAGAAAATAGCCTGTTCTTCCCAGGCTGTGTTCCTGTTGAGCAGTCTCTGCTCAAGATTTTCCACAAAAGGCAAAGGTGCAGCTTAACTGAAGTGTACCAGCTGTGTTGGAGAAGAGTAGGAGGGCAGCTTGGTTTTGGTATTTTCTTCTGACAGGCTTCCAGAGAAAGTGACTGGTGCCTTGAAACGTGCTAGACCTCCAACCTGCAGTGTGGAACTTGTGGAAACCCATCACAGCAGGTGTTGGTTGCAAGTTGTCTCTTAAATCAAAACAAGAGTGCATGTCTTCACAGTCTTGTACATAGAGGGGGTCTCCGAGGTGCAACTTCTTGTTCTGTATTCCACCAATACTGTTTATTTGACTGTGTGTCAGCACTATCTTACAAAGCCTGGCAGCACAATCGTGTTCTTGTACTGTTCTAGCCAAGTTTGAGTTGCAGAGTCTGTTTCAACCTTAGCACTGTTCGATGTGTTTTCGTCATTCTTGGCAAGCCAGAGAACACAATGTATTGTGTATAATGGGTGTTTAATTGCTTACATAATAAATCTTTGCCTTGTTTGTTGCAACAGCTGTAACTGCTGTAAACGACTTACAGCTCTGGATCAAAAGATACTGATCAATTAAAGATTCCTGAATCTAAATTTAGGATTGTTTTAGGCTCTTTTTTATTTATTTATTTTATTTAGATTTATTTTTCTCAGTAGTGCCTAATGCAGACAAATCTAAAATCTGATAATTTAAAGATGTGAGGTCATTCAGACCATTTTTCCCTCAGGACAAGAATTCTCTTCACTTTAAATTCATTGATCACCTCATATAATTTTTAAATATATTAAGCATAGGAGCATACCTTATGGGACATTTAACCACAGACTAATAAATCACTGTTGCAAAGATACTTGGATAACCAGTTTTAATTTTCCTTTTTTTTTTAATGCCATACCATTGCCTGCAATTGCGTTCCTTCCAAATTTATGATAAAGAAGTCTCTTCTCTTTGTCGTGGGTATATATCTCCTTCACATATTTGCAGTGGGCTCTCACATCATTGCTTTCTGCTTAGTGAAGGAATGATGTTCATATTTAACTTTTAATCTTTCCAAAAAATTCAGGCTATCCAGTCCTCTCAGAGCTTTTGATGTTCTCTTCAATACTCCCCCAGATTTCCTAGCTTTCTGCAATGTCTCTATGGCAATGAAGGGAATTGAGTCTGGTGGTTCAAGCATCAGGGCTGTGTTGTGGGTTAAGTGTCACCTGCCAGGGTACCCTGGTTAGGCAGGTCCATATGGCAGTGGCCAGCCTGTCTGTCCTAACACTGGGAATGTGTCTTTTAGTGTGTTTCCTGTCAACTCAGTCCATCTTTGAGCTCTTAGGTTTCCTAGGTTCCTCCTTCCACTCAGCACATCATTTAGAGACACATTAGGTTTCATCTTTCCAGAGTCAACTTTCCTCTTGCTGGATTATGATAATATTTGTGATTTTTCCATGTCTTCAGTGAAGGTGCCTGTGCCTGCTGTTGCATTGTCTGCAGGTTTGGATGCAGCATCATGACCTCAGAGAGTGTGCTGGTCTTGCGGCCACGGTTCCAGGTCACCTTGCTCTGACATCTGAGATCTTCCCACCACAAAGACAGGCACAACAAGCCTTTATAAAATGCCACAAGATTAATTTCTAAAAGACAGTACAGAAGCAGGTGGTGGTGTTCCAGCTTCCAGTCTGGGACACTGTGCCAGCAGGGTGGGCTACGTGGCTGAACTGAGATCAGTGAACAAAGGGGTTTGTCTGCTGTGCTCTTTTATTTGGATGTTCACTTTTTCTGTGCCTGTCAGACTTACCTGAGGTCCATTCCAGTTAAAGAAATTTCATGACTACAAAATGGAGAACAGCAATCCCAAATTCCAAACCAGGAAAATGAGAGAACAAAAGTCAGCTTTAGACCACATCAAGCCATTAGTTCGGTGGGTGCGGGAAAGCAGATAGCTATTCTCATCCCTCCACCCCCCCTTGGGTGACATCATAACTGGAGCTCTTGGGATCTCTATACTTCCTTTTAACAATTCTTAGTTGTATTCTGACTCTGCAGTTCTAGGCACAAGTCATCAGAGAAGGTCCTTCCTCCCTAGTGGGTAAGCTGGTGTACTTGCAGACTGCTGCTGTTTGCTCAGCACATTGGTTCTGGCTTCAATAACCTTCACGCTGTATACCACATTTGCAAAGATGGTCACAGCACTGTATAAATCTGTCTTGAGTTTTTTATGCATACATCTTTATTAAATTTACAACCTTATTTTTTGCTCTGAGCACTTGATAAAGTCCATGCATGTCTTCATAATAACATAGATGACACACATGCCAGAGTGTTTCTCGTTTTCCCTTACACATGCATATTCACACACACATCTTTCATTAGTTGCAGGGTTCCTGTCATTTTAGACTGGTAGGATAAATCTTACTAGAAAATATTTGGCAAAATGACACTGCTACATAAAATAATCCCCTGCCTTGTGCTGAGCTTTGTGCTACTGGACTGAACACCTCCTCCAGCCCAGTGCCTGGGTTGTTACCATAATTCTTTGCCTATAATCATTTCTCTGGTTTTTAGCCCACAGATTTCTATGTTAAACTGATTTGAAACATACATTCCACGAAAAAAAAAAATAAAAAGGATCTATCACAGTTCCTGTAATACCAAGAAAAATGCAGTTCTGTTTTCCTTGACTGTCAGTTTGATGACTAGCGAGAGCTTAATTAGAAAAGGTCTGAGTCTGTAATGACAGGGTCATATTTTGCAACTCATCTGTAGCACTGGAAGCTAAAAATAATTTTTAGGTCTGTGGAATTTATGTATCTTGTTGTTAGATCATTTTCAGCAGAATCAAATAACATCCAATTTTTCTGTGACCCTTGACAACAGGGTTTTTTTCATTTTAGTACTTTTTTGGGAGAGGTATATTTTAATTGTACAAAATGATGTTTTGTGGCAAATAAAACTTATTTTCCAGTTCCCTTTCTTAACCTGCAGAGGCCTTTATTTTTTTTTTATAATAGTCCTGATCTTGACAGCTATAAAAATGCTTTCTTTTAATCAATATTTGTGTCATGATGTATTTCTTAGGTCATGTGTGGTAAAAAACACTGTAATGAAAGTTTCCCTGACTGTATGAATCAGGCACCGTGTTGTCTCATTGCGTGTTCCTGAGGCTAGGCACCACTGTTTTCCAACCATCAGTCATATAATAAAGCCTAAATACAAGCTCTTGCAGGGTTAGACTCTCTAATAAAGATGTCTCGGAATCCACAATTGTTATGAGAGACTATTAAACAGGATGGATGTGAGCCAAGGCATGTTTGCACTCTCACATTTTTAGCATGGCTAGTTTGGAGCCATCACGGGCCTCGGGCTGTTTCCAATGTGCACTTTGTTGTGGCCACTCTCTTTTGCAGGGTAATAGTTACATCTGAGGACATGAGTCATACTGTATCTGATCAATCTCTACCTCATTTTATTACTAATAGAGATGTAGCCCAAAAGTTCGTACATGGAGGTCATCTTTTCTTTCATTTTCTCGTCACTCCTGACAGCACCATGAGTGACAAGAGTTAATGGCATTTGTGAGCCCTAGGGTTCAATGTTTGAAGATTTATGGGTAATTTTGAAAGGGAATATTATGTTTGAAGGAAAAAAATGAAAATAGCAAAGAAACCCTTAAACTTGGAAAAACAAGCTAGAAGTATGAGGGTAATTTTTGCACTGCTGTAAGGCAGGGTAAAAAACACCTCAGGCCCACAAAAATTTACCTCATACCAAGGTCTGGCCAATAAACTTGAAACAAAAACAAATCCTTGAAAAAACCTGGGCACTAAGAGGACCGGTAGTTTGACTGTTCTGTATGATTTGTGTTGCATGCTGAGGAGGCCACTAGTGATGGAAATAGGCTACTGAAAACTTTACTTTCTTTAGAAGTGAACAAAAATTGGGAATGCTGTGTACCTTTGGGAACTTAAACCAAATACAAAGCAATTGCTGCTTTTTTACAGGTGAGGTGAAACTTTTGCACCTGACTGGAAATGAGATCATATTTCAAAGTGTTCGTTGCACTACATGTGCGTATTAGCTCTGAGCTGCGTCTCCTCTAGGCAGGCATGGTGACCACAAGCTCTTATTGGCTTATCCTATGCTGATGGCTAGCAACGAGGCTGAATGTATCAGTCATGTTCTTATTCAGGCCTTCCACCTCTTTTTGCATATGCATGAGTTTATACAGAAAAATTGATATTATTAAGCTCTGAAGAGAAAAAAAATCAGGTCAGATAATGTAACGCAGCAGAAAATAGGACACTGTGCTCTCTATATAGGTAATTTATCTCCATCAGAGGTGTGTGAAAGTAAACATTCTGCTTTCCCACCTTAGCAGCAACTTTGTGCGCTGACAGTGCTAGTTCAGTGCTGGTTCAAGTACATTTTCCAGGTGCATTAAGAAATAGATTAAAAGCAGAGACAACACTTTTAATGCCAGCAGCTGAAATCTGGAGGATTGCATGAGTGCTGGTATTCTGCTGGTGCAGTGGCCATCTGGGAGAGTTAGTCCTCCTGGACAAAGATGGAGAGAGTGACTAGGAGTGCTGTGCTAAAGTCAGCAGTAGAAACTCAACAGTCTGTAGGTCTGGTACATTAAAAATGCTGTCTGGTGGTCAGAAAAGACTGAGATTTTTTTGAAACACAGAGCAAACATTTTCTGATGGAGTGTTCAGGAGTACTCTCCAGTTTTCTCCTCATAAGCCTGCATTGCTGATGGAGATGGACAGCCAGAAAAGCTGGCCTCCACATACCAGCACTGCAAGGCCAGGATGGCATGGGTTTGGTGTCACCTTGGCATTTCCATGATGGAGTATGAAGCTACCTTCTGCAATTATTATTGATACTGATGTCACACCCGAACTAACTGTGTGTGCCTGTTGTCTAGAGAATACACATCTTTGATTTCCAGAGGAGCTGCTTCCACTCACAAACCTTGCTTTTTCCTGTGCATAACTCTGTCTTGCACCCATGGGAAGATGGTGAAGACGTGCAAATGTTCACATTTCCCTGCCAGTGAGGAGATACCTCACCTCTGCCCATCGGCCCCTGGGAGGTGGTGATTTGTGGTAATGTGGTAACCCCCTTGGTATGAGGAGAGCATTTCCTTGTGCCTGGGGGAAGATCTCTGTTTGTCAGGCATAAGTCATCCTATGCCATTGTGTCACATTTCAGATTAATTTAATGTTTGTTTTTTCTTTGTTCCATCCAGGCTCTTGGCATGAGTTCCTCTCTGAGTCGGTGTGTGCCATCAAATGGAGTTTATGGCTTGTACCTTTTTCTCAGTTTACATTCTTACAATAAAAGCTTATTTTTCTTTCCTGCCACTGCTTCTGACGTCTGATAGTCATAGCATATTTCTGTATATTAAATGGTGTTTACAACCTCTTTTTATTTTTTCCAGCTTTAATTTATTTGTTCCAGCTTCAATTTCGGTGACATTTTCCAGTCATTAGTAAAAAATCGAAATAATTTGTTCTTGATTTTCATTGCTTGAAAATATTTAGCCTGTTATAATTCTACAGACATCCTTAGTCTATTGGGTTATGCTTGTATTTAATCAGAATTTAAATAAAATGTGTCACACAGTAATTCTGACCCAGAACACACCTTTCTGGTTCTGAGATTATGGTCTCAGTTTGGTGTTTAGAGGGATTTTCGATGCTGGTTTTTTTGTAAACTGATCTCAAAACCGACAGTATAGATTAGTCAGATTTTTTACAAGAAAGTGGCAAAGGTAAGGTGTTTTTACCTGGTCTTCATTCATAGTGTTACTTACAATTGCTATTTTTAAGAATTCTGCATAAGAGAAATGAGTATCGTAACTGTTCCTAAGGTACTTGTATTACAGCAATGGTGTTTTTAGGAATAGGTATGTATCTGGAAGTTCAAAATAGTTTTGTTTTCTCCTTAATCTAGCTGTTTGGTCAAACTCAATTTAAATGAATTTCCCAATAAGCAGTATCCTGTGCTGTTTGCAGTCAATCAACTGCTTTTGATCCCATCAAAAACCTAGAAAAGCTAAGAGGAAATGGTTCTTGTATTCTTCAAAGATTATGTATTGTTGCTATTTTTATAATTATGGAACATCTTAGAAAGTTTGTATAGCAGTCCTTTTTTGTTGTCCGAGAAAACACAATGCCTTCCAGTCAAAAAAGGAGGGTGAAAAAATTGCTTTGTTTTGCATTATCTGTGAAATGTAACACATGCTCCTACTGCATGCTTACTGCAGAATTAAGCAGCATCCTCTGAGAGAGAGCTCAAAAACAAATGGATCCTTCACAGAAAATCAATAGGCTGGGATTGCTGCTAAGATAGCTAATGTCCCTTACCAGTACCTTTTTACATTTTGTCCTCAGCTTTGGAATTAAATTTGCTTAGCTCCATTAGAGTTTTTTGTTGTTGTTATTATTATTAGTGCTTCCATGTTTCTCCCAAATCTCTTCTGAAAATCTAAGTCGGCATGTCAGAACACTTAACGGATCCTCCTAGTAGAACAATGGAAAACTTGGAAAATTAAATGAAATTAGGCTGTATTTGTTAATTATTATTTTTCACTGATTAAAGAGCATGCTTAAATCTATAAAAACTGTTTAGAAACCCAAGTAGAAAGAAGTCAGAAAATTAATAGCTTGCTCCTGGGAAGTTTTCTGTCATTAGTATTTTTTCCTTACATCCCTAGTACTAGGGCATTTCAGTACATTCCCATTTGGTATGAGTCACACCAAGAAGAAGTACCTGAAATAACCAGCTGTCACTGCCTTCTGTTAACTCTGAGAGTTTTTTCCCCACCTGGACACTACCAGGCAAGTGAAGTATCAGCTTTTTCAGTTTTGCTCAGGGCAGATTCTCCTATTACTAGGACGGCTGCTTCCAAAACCCTGCCAGTCAGCATGGACCAATGTCCTCACAAGGGCACTGGACTCTGACCTGGGAGTGAGGTTTTGGCTTTGGGGATCACTCCTTCTCAAGCTCTTTTCCACCTGACAGCTCTCTGACAGCACCTAGACGTGCAGCATTGCACTGAGCAGGACCCCGTGGATGTCCACTCCCTGCTGCCCTGGCAGTTGTCATGGGGCATCACACACCAGCAAGCCCTGCAAAATGAGGAAGAACCGTGGCCCAGATGTGCTTAGACATTGAACCAAGGTGACCAAGGAGCCCAGTTGCCTTCAGACCCTTCCACTGTCACTGCCAAGAGATGGGCACTGCAGACCATAAGGCACAAAGAATCACTGCTGAAAGCAAGTCTCCTTTCTATACAATAGTAATAAAAATGGAGTAGGGAGCAGGGAGCCGATGCAGTCTAAGCTCAATGCACCTGGATTGTATCCATGGGTAGTGATAAGGTGAGCCAGGGCTCACATGGAAACGGTGAATGTGGTGGGAGTCCGTAGCATCAATAACAAAAGAGTGGCCCAGGCACCTGCACGCTCATTAGTCTGATCCAGGAAGCTTACAGGCCACTTGTCAGCAGAAAAGGTGGTTAAAGATGCAGGAAACTAGAAAAAAACTCCACATCTCTTTATCAAAGGAACTCATTCCAGACTGAAGGATAGCCTGGAAAGGAAGGAAATGATGTCTAGGAAGTATAATTGGACTTCAGAGAAGCATCTCACCCAGTATCACACAGGAAACAGTCCCTTATGCTGGAGAAGATGGCCATGTGGCAGTAAAGCCGAAGAGAGTGTCCAGCCAGGGAGAGCTTACTAATGGGAGTTTCTAAAGGGTTGGTCTTAAGGTTGGTTTTCTTTCTGGGATGTTTTAGGGACCAGAGTACAACCTGCAGAGTGTCATTTTAATGGCTTTTGCAACACACAGAACTGGATTGCTCATGAATGGGAAAATCAGAGTATCAGAGAGGAAAATGGGATGGCCTTGAACAGCACAAAATGGATTTGCAGAGAAATGGAACACCCCAAAAATGAGCAAAGAGATCATTCATGTAGAGATTAAAGGAAAAGGGTTTGCTGTTAAATGGCATCTCACTGGTTAGTGAAGAGGGGTGAAGAAAATTTCTCGATGTACTAGGCATTGGACCGATGAGGCTGTAGTTGCATCTTTTCTGGAATACTTTCTATGGTTTGGTCTCCACAGTATGGAGCAACGACATTTTTCTTGGCCTGAGTTCAGTGACAATTGGGGTAGAAGAGGACATTTCTCACTAAGGGCCAAGACAACTTGGCTTGCTTAGCGTAATAAAATGTATGCTGAGAGAGGATATAACATCTCTTCAGAATTACTGCAGGAAGCAAACTTGGGAGGGGAAGAAAAGGATAAAGCTGGTACTTACGTAAGTGCAATAAAGATAAATTTAGCATAGAAACAGCCAACCAGTCTGAGGGTTTTGGAAGTGACAGCCTGGAAGAGCCTTTCAAGTTTCATGTCCCAGTGTTTAATTGCAGAAGTAATATTTGCCATTCAGATAAAAATGTCAAAGGAATGGCAGAATATTTACAGTGAATGTTACTTGATTTGTATTTTGTTTACAATTGCTTAACTGCAGTATACACCATATTAGCTATTAGCAAATCACTTGTACATGTAGATATGAGGACAGGCCTCTGTTACAAATGGAAAATATAAAGGCAATGCACAATTTGCACAGCATGACAGTTAAGTCCTGCATACTTTCTTGTGGGTATGTGTAGCAAATAGGATGCTCATAAGCATAGTAGTGTTCGACGTCATCTGATTTTTCAAAGGCATAGCTATCGTCTCTTTTGAGCAAGAGTTATTTGACTTTTTAGACAGATCATTTAAGTGTCAATGTCTTGGACATTCGTACAATATGCACCCAGCAGCGCCTGTTTCCAGAGCCAGATGAGGGATGAAGAGAAGTATTGACCAAACATAACTGTTACTAAATATATTCTTCCACTTCAGTTTTACTTCAGCTTTTTATAAATAAATATATTTATATTTATACATATTTATTTATATTTATATTTTTTATAAATAAATATATCAAAATGCGGTTAACCTAAATCACTATTTCAGCCTTAAACTTATGAAATTTTAAGTAACTTATGTTTCCTGCTCAGTTACAGCTAGTAAATGTGTCAGAAGAAATCAAGAGTAATTTTATACATCGTCTTGCACAAGCGTTAACTTAGTCATAAGTGGTAAGGTTGTAACAACTGATATGTAGTGGCAACTCAGAAATTCAATTTATGTCTTTTTTTTTAAAGGGAAAAAAATGATACTATCACATTTGGGATCAGACACTTTTGTTACTGATTTTAAAATACTGTTGTCATGGATGGTCTGCTTTTATGGGACTACCTAAAAAATATAAAAGAAAATTCAATATGATTAAAATTATTTGTTAATTTCTTACCTGTTTCAGTAATATTTGCCATCAGTGGTAAAATTTGCTCATACTTCCAGTTTGGATATTATTGCCTTGAGATTACAGCTACCTGAATTTGTTAATGCTTGCACTGCCAAATGAAAGAGCTTGTTGGCATTGGTTGACGCTGTCTCTTGTAGCTGACTATACATTATTATCTGGAGAGACAAGGTGAAGTTACATCGAACCTTCTTGAAAGACACTGGCCTCCACTTGTTTCATTGCAAAGCATGATTCCCAGATTACAACCGATCACTGTTGCATGCTTTCCAAATTCAGTACTTTTTATTTTAATGTCTGGTTGCCAGAGCTGAACAGAGCAGTGGTTTGACTATCAGTGTAAGAAAAATGCAGCCTCTGGTGTCCTGGTGAATAGCCTGCTGTAGGTATCTTACAGCATCCTGAGGAGAAGTGCTAATAAATACCATTATGATATTAGATTAAAACCTAGCAATGTGATGAAGTGAAAGTATGGTAAAATAAAAAGATATTTCTAAGTATGCATCAATATGATTTTTATTTATATTTAAGAATAGAAATTGGAGTGTGCTAAAATGCTACATGAGAAATTATAATTAATATGTTGAAGTATAAAAACTTGAGTATGAGTCAGCATTTTTTTGAATGGAACTATGACTTTTATTTTGCCTCTACCTTAGCTAATACTATTTCTGTTACACAGTGTGTTCTGAGTTTGGGATTTATTTGTTTGAGATACCTGTTGCTTTGTATATAAAATGTAATACCTATAAATTCAATTCTTACAGAAAATATTGATATTATTGCTTGTTGCATAGTAAAAAAAAAAAAAAAGAAAAAAAAAAAAAGGATTTCCAGATTATTATAATTTGTTATTGCTATTTACAAATACAAGTTCATCTGCTTATCAGCTACCTGTTTACAAATAGCTCTGAATGCAATAGATACATGTTGACCATTGTTCAAAAATAGCTATGATTGAGTTTCCTTTTATTAAGTGAAATGCTACGATACTTTTGTCTTTTTTCTTCAATTTACCCTAGTTTTTCCTTACAGACCTTCCATTGTCCTTGGTCCCTAATTCTTACATTTCAGGCAGAGTTCACAACTTCTTTTTGTTTCTGTACTGGACCTTTTTGAACATGCCCCATTTTTCAGTATCTGTGTGCCTCAGTATATCCCTTAGCCCTATTCATCTGCAAATTTCTAGAAACTGATTGTCTTGTAGTTTACTACATCTAAATACCACAAATGGGGTGACCACAGAGGTTCTGTCCTAACCTTCAGCTTATCTTGTCTTAATGTTTCCTTAGTTTGCTTCATTCTTTCTCATGTTTGCTTGCCCCATGAACACGCCTGCATTTTTGCCCTTACCCCCTCTCTTGTCCTGAGTAGGTCACAGTAAGAAGTTTGCTCCTTCAGAAATGGATCTTATTGAACTGATAGGCCCTAAGCATCAGTCAAGGATACTGTCTGGACTCTTCTTGGTTACAACTCTTTCGAGAACCTTTCCCGCTCCTTGAAGCAGAGAGCATCACCTTAGCTTTCATTAACAATAGCTTATAGTTATTTTGGCAGATAAAAAGTCTTTTACCAAACCTAGTCCAATCACCCAGAGACCTGTAGATTAAGAGTTTAGAGAGAGGTTTATAAGATATGGGGCAGTTTCTTCCCAGTGGAGAGAGCTGCTGGTGTGCTGTGTCCCCATCCTGTGTGAGTTATTACCTATCCCAGTCATCCTGCCTCATAGATGTCATGCACCAAGATGACAGAACACTAGCCTAAGTTCTAAACTATGTAAAAAATGAAGAATCACAGAAATGTCAGAAAGTGCTTCTTGCTTTTAGTTTGAGGCCCAGGCAGTAATTCAGCATAGGTGGGAGGACTCACATATTTTGCCACATGGGTGGTACAGCAAAGTGAGTCATGGACAACATGCTTCTCAAACTGGCAAGCTTTCCATCCTCATCCCCGATGTTTTCTTGATGCCTCCCTGTTCCTACTGATCCTGCCAAGGTCACAAACCCCCAGGCTGCACATCATCTTTTTCAGCAAACAGCGCAATCTGGCTCTGAAGTCTCATATATCATTGATAGCTATGATTTTACCTCATGATCTCCACTTGTGAAAGTCTTAGGTTAAGCACAGAGTATTGTCTGTGACTCCTTGTCACTTGTTGGTGATCAGTGGTGGAAGACAGGCTATAGACAAAGTCAGTCTGTGAAGGAGACAGTAGCTTTTCTTTGTCTGAAATAGAGCCAAGAACAATATATCAATGTCCATACATATTTAACTCTAAGAACTGACTCAGGATTTGTCTTGCTGAGGTGTAATTTTGGAAGTTCAGGTTTGGGAGTTGTTTTTCTTCAATAAAAGTAGTTACTCTCAGAAGGTGATTTATAGTCCTGTTATTTTGTCTGTAATTTTTCTGCTTGTAGGATAGTTAATGCAATGCTGTGTTGAAATCTCATGTAACATTGTTATGTTACCATGACACATACAAGAACAGAAGCACTGTTGTCAGGGTGATGTAGCCAAATTATTACCACCTTGTTTTTCCAGTACTCAGTTAAAAAAGATGTGGGCGTTATGGTTGGGATTTTTTTTTTTTTTTTTTTTTTTTTTTGTGGTGCGGGAAGTGTTGAGGTTTTTGTGGTTTTGGGGTTTTTTTTTAATGTTTTAACTAAAAGATTAGTGTTATTTAAAGTGATGAAGAAAACAATAGCCAAAGTGATAGTAAGCAAATTCACACAAACAAAGTAGTATAAATTGAATAGATAGCACTGAAAATAGATTTGTCCTTCAGGTTCTGCTATGGACAACATTGAGAAAAGAGGAGAGGATTTTGTAATGATCAGAACTACTTTGATATTATTACTTGAAATAGCTGCAAGCAGAAGACATAGAAAATAATAATCTTCAAACTGTAGAGGTTGAAAGCTCCAAGAAGCCAAGAATGACTGCAGCTGCCTTGAGTGATGGTGGAACAAAGCCATAGGGTTGTGAATAGTTTATGAAGATTGAATATAATCACAGAGTCAAAACGTGCAGTCATAACATTTGAGATCCAAGAAGCAGGTGGTACACATGTCTATCTCAGGATTTTGGAGGGTTTCCTGGCATCAACCAGTCCAAAGAATCAGATGAAAAAAACATTTTGATATCCACAGTTAGGTAACACAATGGGACCATCACTCTGAACACAAAATTGCTCCTTGTCTACAGTTGTCTCCAAACATTCAATGAGGCAAATTGTTCCTGTTTTAAAATAATGCCTCAGAACTCAATTCCACTTTTTTTTCTGGAAGTGCTAAATGGAAGCTAATGACCAAGAGGAAATGATTTCCAAATTTTGCAACTGGCAGCCATTACCAGAGGATTCATGAGCTTTTCAAATCCATTTTTATTTAATTTAAGTCATGGTTGCTTGTCAAGACCTGGGCAACCAAATGTGTAGAGAATGCAGCCAAGGTAACCACATTCAGATTATTTATGACCTGATCGTAACATCTGCAGATCTCTACTGCCTTTAAGAAAAAAAAAAAAAATCTGCATTGAAATAATATACCAAAAAATGTTTTGTTTCTGTTTTCCTAAAAGGAAATTATCATTTAATTATTAATCTTTTAATAACCCTGCAGGTTCCGAAATCCCTTAGCAATGGGGTTTCTTAATTTCTAATCTTAAGTACTGAAGAAATGACTACAGTTTTGCTGTTTCAGATTTGAGAGAAAGGAACATTTTTAGAAGGAACAGTAGCAATATTGAATACACAATCTTGTGACGTTTTAGACATTTGAATATTTTTCTATAGCAAATGAAAAATGTTAAAAAGCCATCTCTATTGATTCTGGATCAGAAAACATTTCCTTCTTGAAAATTATAGGAAGAATTAGCAGGTTATGAGATCAATTTTCTGGTTTCCATTCGTAAGAGCTAATTTACTATATGTATCTAGGTATGGTTTAATGAAGAATCAGACCTAGTGAGCATCAGTTGAGCATCTATCCTTCCATTTTCCCTTTCAGTTGCCAGCTTAAAAGAAAGCTTAGCAGATACTGAGTCAGTATGAAATTGTTAGCCCAGGCATTGACCCATCTTCTGTAAATCTTTTTGTTATAAATTCTGTTATTAGAAATTAAAATCTTGGTGTGCTGTCACTTCAGTCCTCTTTCTTTATCTGCATAATCATTAGCTATTCACTGCATGTGTGTGTTTAATAACCATTCTGTAATGCTGCCTTTTTTTCCATATTTCATGGTTTAGTTATTCCAGTTGGAATTGTGCAAAACTGCCAAAACATTAAAGGAATAGCTTCTTCATTATTTAAGTTGTGATTACTCATCACTGGTCAGACAAGTGGGTTGGGATTTAGGTGACCACATGTCAGTACCTACAGTTTTGACATCTGTATCTACATCCTCACAAGTTCCCTTTATAGAGACAATGGAGACAAAAATGCATTTTTATAATGCAATGTCATCCCAAATTAAGCTTCTAAAACAGTTTATCAGATGATTTGCACCCTTAAAATGCAAGGTTTAGTTGACCGTAAATGGAAACAAGAACAATTAGCTTAGATGTTGGCTTTATAGATGTCCAAAGGCAGATGAGATGAATCCCATCCCTGTGCTCAAATTAATTGATGCCCAAAGGTTTTGTGCTGTGGCATTTCTACCGTGAATGTACAGTGACTGTGTTTTTTGATGTCAAGAACATAGTGCCATTTCTGCACAGATGAGCAAGTCCTGTTCAGCACAAGCACCAAAAGCAGTACAGTTGTGTTAGGGCTACTTTTCAAATGGATTAGATTACTCTGCTTTTCACCTTGACTAAGTAGTACCAGGATATTAGTATGTACACATTCTTTTCAGAACAGATCAGTTTGGCAAATACATTAATACTCTGTAGGCATACAAAGAAGGTGTTTGATATTTATGTTGGAAGATAAAAGTAATGTCCTTGACCAGATTGGGTCCTGATATGCAAAGCAGAAAATATAATATTAGTGGTATTATTATTGTTATAATTATTGTTAAAGTATATAATTATATATAATATCTAATATATAATTATCATTATTATTCATAATAATAGTACTACTACTATTAATACTACCGCTAATAATAATGATGACAATATCTACTCTTGTCCCAGCAAGCTCACAAGGAACTAGTTTGTAAATATTGAAAAGGGAGGAACTTGAACAGAAATAGCATTATTTAGGAATGACACATGGCAAAGGACTCTCGTTCTAAAAAGGGTTAGAAAAAGTGACATATGTTAAACGCTGAAACATATATTAAGTTCTGTAGTTAATTTTGGATATTGCCTTAATGGTGGTTTTTCCTGTGGATTTTTCCCCTTAGGATGATTTCCAGCATGCAGCCTCAGAAACCAACTGGGAGTCAGTCACAAGCTCTGTCTCAGTAAGTAATTTCTCAGTATTTTGCTCATGGATGGCTCGAATCCAGCTCACAAAAATGGCACCTAAATGGCAAAACAATGTATTCACTTTTGGAATAGGATGAAATAGGTGTTTATCCAACTCAAACTGAAGTCAATCAGTATGTTTTCAGAGATAAAAGATTCAGGATGTGCCATCAACTGTTGTAACCACGAGATAGCCATTGGGAAACATTTCCTGCTTTCAAATTCCTTCTGCCAATATGTAAATACAAGTTACAAACTTAAAATGTTTAATTGTAGAATGTCTTGACCAAAACAGAAGACTAGAGTTAAAACAGGCTGGTAGGAACATGGATCTAGCTTTTCATTTGACTACTCAGAAGTTTTTTTAAAGTGTTTCCAATATCTGAAATCTCCATATTCAGCAGTGAAATACAACTCAGGAGAAAAAAAAAAAAGGAGGGGGGAAAAAAAAAAAAAACAACAAAAAAAAACCCAAGTAATCCAGTACAAAATTTTATATATCTCCTCATTGCATTTGATTTGTGTCATGGGCAAAAATCTGCCCCCTCTTTCGTTTCCCAATGCCTGGGAATGGCAGTGTTGCATCAGAATTCATAATATGGGCAGTCCTCTCCTGTGTCCTCTGCCTGGTCAGCACCATGTCACAGCTCTAGTTAACTACTCCTCTTAAAATCCAAGATGGGGATAAGTGCCTAAAGCAGATGCGAGGCCAATGTTTGGAACATTCATGGAAGAGAGCTTAGTGATACCACCTATGTTACAGGAGCTGCCAGGAGTAGCCAGCGAAGGCTACTGATCAGGATCCAGTCAAGACAGTGAGTAGAGAAAAAATTCTGTATTGTTAAAATTAGAAGCTATTAAGCCAATCTCACTTGTGTTTACCCTTCAGTTTGCAAATGACACTTGCCCTTCATGATACGATGCATTGATTGCCTGGAACTAATTGTGCTGAAAGTCTTGAGGAGTTATGTTAGCAGGGCTGAGATCTACTACATGTGCCAAGCAGGAGATGCTACAACAGTTTTACGG
The DNA here is from genome assembly GCA_035583185.1 of Anabacerthia variegaticeps. NCBI lineage: Eukaryota > Metazoa > Chordata > Aves > Passeriformes > Furnariidae > Anabacerthia > Anabacerthia variegaticeps. The sequence goes on along the minus strand of JAWWEW010000001.1, from coordinate 40,970,517 downwards.
AAAGGCATAAATTCATTTTTCATTCTTATATGGTCTTGGGAAAAAAAATCTATGTGATGGAATATTTTGTTTTAAAATATGGTAGGTGGATGTTTGCAAATGTAAGCCTAGGGCTCCCTCACCAGGTAACTATGAAAATGAGAACAAGCATATGGTAAAACGCCATGTTAGTTAAAATCCTCAACATCATAAAATGCACAATATGCCAAACAAAAATCCAGTATTCTTTTCATACTGAAAAATTAACTTTACCTTTTATGTCTTTTTTTCCTGAAAAATTGTTTCTAATGTGTCACAGGTAGGGAAATTCAGTACAAATATTACAGGTAGCAAGCTGATGCCCAAGGTCACATGGAAACCTGCAACTCAACCAGAAGGAGAATCTCAGTTTTATTGGTTTTCCCATGCCATCCGCTGTCTCATAAAGCATGCTTTCTTCAACTGAGTGTATATCGCACCCACAAGTCCTTTTTATCCTCAGGGAAAATAAGGCAATTTTTCACAACAGCACCAAGGAAAAAGTCTGAGAACATCCAAGGTCTTCAGGAGAGAAAGGGATTCAGAGATTCTACTGTGGTCTTGAGGGGCAGAAGGACAATCTCAGACCTGTCAGTCATGGAGAAGATGACATACTATTCTGCTGATGCTCAATTAACATGGCAGATCTAAGTTTCCTCTCTCAAACCCACAAGCAACCCAAAAATTCATTTTAGGATCTAGACACATTACAATTCTCAGAATGAAAATTTTAGAGTGAGAGCAAATTCTATGTTTGAGATCATATTACAGAGTTATGTTTTGTTTGGGGTTTTTTTTCCCTCAGAAAGCTAAAACATGCTTCTGCCCTTAACGTGCCATAGCAAACCCAGGAAAAAAAAAAAGGAAACAAAATTCACTCCTTATTAGGTTAGTTTCTGTTATTTTTGAAGTAATTTTATGACCAACAAAAACCTGTGATGTACATTGAACTGCCTGGCGGGTTCACAAGCGAAAAAAAAAAAGAATGGGGGAACAGAAACTAGGGGCAAGAGCACTGACAATAAAAGAAAAGAGACCTTTGTGTTCCATTAAATTAAAAATGTATTCAGTGCTTTTAAGAAATACAAAAGAGGTACATAATGTGGAAAATCTTTGCTCTTCATTGCTTGTCACACTTCATTCTTCCTCTTGCCCCCTCTTTGGATGCAATCTCAGAAACCAGATTACAACAAGCACAAACTCTCCTAAAGCCAGTGCCTCATTCTTGGCAGGACAAAAAAATAGGCAGTTGGGTTGGCAGCTTTGAAGTTGCTTTTGGGCCTGTCACATGATGTCGCTGCCAAGACGCTATCTGAGCTGTTGAAATAATTCCTCTTGATTTGGCTGTCACTGAGAAAAAGTTAAGCTTTCTTCTATGTTTCAACGATGTTGCAAAAATCTCTTGAGTAGGAGCTTTTGTGTAAAAAGAAAATGGGAAATCCCAGCTGCCTGTATGAGTTTGAAATGCCTTGCATGTTCACTGACCTGCATTTCTGTAATGAAATGTACAGTTGAACATGTGGGGAGAAAAGATCCTCTTGCACTTAGTAAGCCACACACCTATGGCCTGATTTTTATGCTGCTGTTTCTTCAGTGTCCTTGCACCATCTCCCTTGCTTTTGAAAGGCAGTCAGGGTCTGAAATTTCCCAGCTGGGCTGCCATGAGCTCCACTGAGCTCTCCTCAGTAAGAAAGTAGCATTTGGGTGTCTTTTCCTTTTGTAGCTAACTGCAGCATCCTGCAACATTGCTTTAGATAACAATGCTGTGTTCACTTTACTGGTGTGAGCTTCTCGACTCCTGGGACTTCCATCTCTCTGACAGTCTCTGTTCCAAGCCACTTAGAAGTCAGGAGAGAGGCTTTGAGATATGCCTTCCCTTTTAAGGGGTCATGAATTTTTACAGTCATCTGCACTGTGTCTTACTTAGCATGGCACTAGAGAGGCATTGCAGTCACAAGTGGGCTCTCTGAAACTTCTTGGGCTGTTGGTCATAAGCAGTAAAGCACAGCTGTGCTTTCTTGACTGCACCATTATTATGTTTTCTATTTCTTCTCTTTCTGGTTTTTAATAATTTGGGCTGCCCATACTTTCAGCAAATATATGCAGTAAAATATCAAGAATTGTTAATTTTGTGATATAGCTTACCATTAGAGACAACTGCTTTATTTTAAAGACATATATACTCTAAAACTATTACAGTAGGAATTGAAGGACACAATCCTGAAAAAGAGTGAATTTACTCAAATGAGTTGACCTTTCCATTACCACCCAGCTGAGTGAAGTTAATCAAGAAGATTAATAGTTTAACTTACTTGAGAGATAAGGCAAAAAAAATATTTTGGAAAGCCACTAATTTTAAATGGTATATTTCTGCCGTATTTCTTCAGAGCTGAGTTTTCATAAGACAAGAAGTTTCTAGGGTTTCTCCCTCAGTGTTTTAACTTATAAGATCAAACAAGTCTTGCGCTCTACTTGCATTTCTTGTTGGACAAAATCATGTATTTTGATTGTGACCCCTCAGAAAGTAAGAGATCTGCATTAATACTTTTTCTTGCACATATTTTACATAATATTTGCATACTACTTGGCTTTGCGCTTGGACAGGGGAAAAGATAATATCAGGGTAGTGAATATTGTGATTCAAAATAATGACTTTTAGATACATTTGAAGTCCTCTCCAGTAAAACTGAAATTGCTGCAATCTTTCTGTCAAAGTCAAGTTGTACCACATGTTCAGTGGGAACACTCAAGAGAATGGTACTTAGCCCTTATTGATGGGAAATAATATTCCATTTGATTCAATTGTGAGGATACTACTATGTTGGTAATCCAAATATTCATTGCTGACATCATAGAATCATAGAGTCAAGAAGTAGCTTGGGTTGGAAGGGACTTTAAAGATCATCTAGTTCCACCCCCTCTGCTGTGGACAGGGATGCCTTCCACTAGACTAGGTTGCTCACAGCCCCCTCCCCCTGACCACGAACGGTGTCAGAGATGGGGCATCCACAGCCTCTTTCAGCAAACTGTTCCAGTGTCTCACCACCCTCACAGTAAAGAATTTCTTTTTAATATCTAATCTAAATCTACCCTCTTTCATTTTAAAGCCGTTCCCCTTGTCCTATCACTACATGCCCTTTTAAAAAATCTCACCTGTCTTGTAGGTTCCCTTCAGGTATTAGAAGGCCACAATTAGGTCTCCCTGATGCCTTCTGAAGGCTGAATAATTCTAATTCTCTTAGCCTTTCCTCCATCCCTCTAATGATCTTTGTGGCCCTCCTCTGGACTGGCTCCAGCTTGCTCTTCCTGTGCTCGGGACCCTAGAGCTATATGCAGTATTCTAGATGGAGCTTCACAAGAGTGCAGTGGAGAGGCAGAACCCCCTCCTTTGACCTGATGGCCATAGTGCTTTTGATGAAGCCCAGGATACAATTGGCTTTCTGGGCTGCAAAAGCACATTACCAAGTCATGTCCAGCTTCTCATTCATCAGCACCCCAAGATCCAAATATCAGGGTTTTTTCTGTTTGCTTAATAAGCTGTATTTTTTGGTAAAAAATGTCAGCTGAATGTCAATTCATTGTTGTATTGTAATATTGTAATTTTTGGGGAATAAAGGGCCATTTTTTCAAGTCTTCAACCAAGACAGATTTTTTGTTCAAATTGATGAGGGAAAGACAGTTTAGTGGACTTGTTGCCTTTGTCTTTCCCTGCTGTGGTTTCTCATCTGCCTCTTATTAAATAACCAACAGAGTTGGCATCTCCATTCTGTGGCCATGGCCTTCACAGTGGTTTCAAAAGAGATTTTCATTATATATTTGTATATGTGCAGACACTCATCCCCTGTGAGGAGTGGATGTAAATTTTGACAGTTCAGCAGTGGCAATGCACTGCATCTCCTCTGGGATTTGTTTGGGAGTTCCTTGGTGTCTCTTCTCCTTACAAAAAGAAAACACAGGTATAACAAAGCCTGGCCCATATAAAGACTTCAAAAGATGGCCTGAAGTAGCTGTTTCACTCAATAATGAGGAAGTTTCTCAGTAACTGTTTTCAATTGCTTTAAGTGGTGCTGTAATTTATTCCAAGTGCACTGAGATGTATGTCACTCTTAGGGGGTATCCTATCCCTCTCCATCAGTGACTGACCCTACGCTCACAGCAGAAGCACTGGATCAGACAATTGCTGCATTCGACACGGTGGAGGATCTGCTCAAACACTTTAACCCGGACTCCTGGCAAGAAGATCTTGAGAATTTGTATACAGACAGTGGACACCATTATCGAGGCAGGAGCTACCATGACAGGAAGTCCAAAGGTAGGGAAAGACTCTATATACATACTTTGGGACAAAACCAGAATATTCCTTCACTCCTTATAGAAAAGTTCATTGGTCATGTACTACATTCTGCTGGCTATGTTCCTCTTGGAACCACAGGGCAAGGTACCACCTATTCAAACCAGGGATAAGTCATTTATTCTTAGTCAATTTCTAAGTAGAATCTTGCTTGAGAAATCAGACTGAAAACTGCTCATCATTATGATGAATTCATAAAAAAAACCCCATAGGCCCACATGTAAAGACAGATGGTTTTCAGCTTCACCCTCTTAAACATTGCTTTGTGTGTAAACCATGGGGCTCCTAATTACCTGCATTATCATCCTTTTTTAAATACCCTGCTTAGGGACTGTTCTCTGTTGAGTGAGGAATAATCACTTTTATCACATTGTGCTTAGGAAAGCATCTGGTGCAGACACCTGTATATGCAGCTGGTTTTTTTAGGATGTGAACATCTCACTGTTTTTCATTATGTTGGCAGGGAGCATTATCATGGTTTAACATCTTTGTCTATAATGAGCAATGCACACATTTCTGGGTTATGTTTCTTGTTTCCTTCTGTTACTTCAGATCAACCACCAAGTGGTAAAGCAAAGGAATGTTAAGCCAGCAGTACAAACCCATAATGATAAAGAAACACTATTGAGAAGAGACAGTTGTGTTCTGGGGTAACCATGCACAGAAAGGCCTCATGAAATTTCCCATTATGTGGTGCAGTATAGATGTAGAAGGTCTGTTAGGATTCTCCAAGATGACAATCACTGTGGTTTTCACAGGAGATCTGAAGTATTTAATTTGGTTTCTCTTGTTGCCTTCCATTTTCAAGGTGTGTATTCACGTGCATTCCTCTTTATAACATTAGAATGTGCAGATCACAGTTCCAATTGTGTGCAATCTACCATTTATTTACATCTCAAATCCCATCCCCACATAACTTAAGCATATGCTAAGAAGGGAGAGAGAATTGTAGTTCTATATTTGTAACTTGCTTGCTATCAAATGATGAGGTTCTGATTTTAAAAGGGATATATAGACTGCATCTGTGTTAGGGAAAACAGTGTCAAGAAATGTTCCCAGGCCCTGAAATCCAATCACCATATTGCGAAATTGTCAGCCTGGTCATTGCTGGGCATGAACCAGGATCTGGCAGAGGCCATCTGCCATTCATGTGGCCACCTTGACTTGGAAAGTAAGAGACAACTGTGGGCTGTCCCATCACTGTTATTCTTGAGGAGAATGGCCTCAGGCATATACAGTGTATTTGTACATAGAGTACTGGTGTACAGTTTCCAAGACACATTGGCCTTCTCTGTTTCTGGGCTCAGCACTTCCAAGAAATCTGCAATAAAGGCGTGAGCTCATATCCAGTAAAAACTGAACCCCTTTACTTTCCTCCCTTTTGACATGTCAGAAATTTGAGGCAACCACAACAGCCCATGTTTGTGAAAAACTTCACTGAAGTTCCACTGCATGACTTTAGAGAGTGGTTTGATCACTGTGGGGGTCTGTGAAACATGACCTATATTGTCCCCTATTCCCTGGCTGGGTTTGGCACCAACAGATATTTATAAAAAATGAAATAAAGGGCCTCTTCTGATTTTAATAAAAGCTGATTAGAAACCTGGATTCTGTACTCGTTCTGCTCTCCAGTTTTCGTTTCATTCTCAGATCATATTTGGCCTAGTATCCCATATATTTAAACAACCATGTAAATATAAAACAGGATTTGGTGTTTTATTGATGCAGTCTAGAGGTATCAACCTGATCTGGTACTGCTTGAAAAATTCAGATGCATAAAAGTTTTTCCATTTAGTAAAAATATAAATCAGCTTCTTGTGTAGCAAACCACCATAGAAAAGAGGAAAAGGAAAAAAAAATTATAACAGCTTTCCTTTTGTCTTCAAACTAAAGACCAAATTCCCTGACTGTTAGCAGCCCTCTAGACAATCAAATGCTTTAAAAATTTCAGTTAAGATTTTTTATTTAGTCATAAACTTCTGACAAGATTAAAGGCCTGTTCTTGGATGATGTCAGGAGTAGGGAATAGCTTTAACAAGCCCTTCAGTTAGAAACGCTTGGTGGCTTTTAAACACAGACACTGTGGATCTCTGAGGAATGTTGATAGCACTGGGATAACCTTGCAGCAAAGAGAGCAATAGATTATATCATCATTTATTTCAGATACCTATCTGTTTCTGCTTCCAGCCTGGGTTTAATTTTTCTATCCTAAGTTAGAATAGCCCTGAGGCAGGTAAGAACAATTTGATGTAATCTCTGCCTGTCTTTCACAGCATTTTCAGAACATGCCATATAAATGCTATAAATTAATCACTACTAATTTCACTCCTATCCAACTTTCTGCCCATACCAAATTGTGGCACAAAACTGAACTTAAGAGGCAGTGTTTCTGAATACTAATTCTGATAACAGGGATATATAATAAATTATATTTAAATTGTATGTTTTCTTAATTTGGCAATTAATAATCTACAAATATAAGTATCAAGGTCAAGCAAATAAGAAGACAGTGTTTTAGCATAGCTGAAACTCACAGAATCAGGGAATAGATAAAGTGGGAAGGCACCTCAAGAATTTGTTTAGTTCAATCCCCCAGCTCAAGGCAGGGTTATCAATAAAAGTTTGCTCGTGACCATGTCAGGTCAGGTTTTACATATCTCCAAAAATGGAGGCTGCACAATCTCTGCTGACCACCCTCTGAACAAAATTAAAAACAAAATAAAAGAGTTATTTTTAACATTTGAATAGGTTTTCCTATGTTAAAATTTGAGTCCAGAATCTCTTGTCCTTTCAGAATAGACTGTGTCTCCATCTTCTTTGCTCCCTTCTCTTCTTGCTAGATAAACAGGCTGATGCCAAGTGTATGAGGTTCAAGGAGGAGAAATGCCAGGTCCTGCACTTGGGCCACAACAACTCCAGGCAGTGCTGCAGGCTGGGGGAAGAGTGGCTGGAAAGGTGCCCAGTGGAAAGGGTTCTAATGGTGTTGGACAACAGGGGCTGAGCACGAGCCAGCAGCGTGCCCAGCTGGCCAAGAACGCCAATGACATCCTGGCCTGCATCAGCAATAGTGTGGCAAACAGGACCAGGGCAGTGATTGTCCCTCCCTGTACTCAGCACTGGTGAGGCCACATCTCAAATCCTGTGTTCAGTTCTAGGCCTCTCATGACAAGAAGGACATTTAAGTGCTGGAGAGAGTCCAGAGAAGGGCAGTGGAGCTGGGGAAGGAATTGGAGCACAAGTCTGATGACGAGCAGCTGAGGGTTATTTAGCCTGGAGAAAAGGAGGCTCAGGGAGGACTTTATTGCTCTCTACAACTACCTGAAAGGAGGTTGTAGCTATGTGGGGATCGATCTCTTCTCACAAGTAGCAAGCAACAGGGCAAGAGGAAATGGCCTCAAGCTTCACCAGGGGAGGTTTAGATTGGAAATTAGGGAGAAAAAAACCCCATGAAAACGGTGATCATGCATTGAAACAGGCTGCTTAGGGAAGCTGTAGAGTCACCATTCCTGGAAGTGTTCAAAAAGTGTGTGGATGTGTCATTTGGAGATATGGTAGTGCTGGGTTTATGGTTGAACTTAAAATATTGGAGGTCTTTCCCAGCCTCAAGAATTCTATGTATTTGTACACACAGTGATATACAACTATACAAATTGGTCCCTCCCTGGATACTTCTTGTAAGTACCTTAAAGTTCAAGTGTGTGTGGAATAAATCCAAATATATGATAACTCCATTCAATCTACAAAATCTGATCTCACACCTCTACAATACTGATGCAATTCTATTAAGTTAATTTCTTTCTATTTACACTATTGAAGTGAGATACTGGTATCAGGTGTGTCTTGCTAATAACCACATGAAGTTTGAAATTTAATTCTGTATATCTTCAGTGAGGTTTGTTGTTAACCACTCCATTAGAAGTTGGCTATAAAATCACACCCAAACTGGCAGAAAGGGACAGGAAAAAAAGGGGAAGACACATTTACATTCTCACAATCCTGTGTAAGGATTTATAATCCTTGTATAAGCTATAAACTATGGTGTATACCTACATGAAAATATGAAAGATGTTTCAAATAACCTCTGCAGTTGTAAATATACTCAAAATGGTTTGCTATCAATTGCTGCATTTTAGAGACTGAAAGCATGAATATTCAGCATTAAGCTTATCCTAGACTCTTAGGAAAAATAGCAGGTCATACCAAACAAAGTGTAGATTTTAAAATTACTCTTTTTGCATTGCTGCAATATGTTGCTGACTTCAGTGTCATAGTAGTTTGTTTATTACAAATATTAAATGTCTCTAAAAAGGTATCACCAGCTATTCATTTATTTAATACTGTTCTTGGCAAGAGCACATGTAGATGTAAAAAAGTAAACAGCCATGCTCTGCAATTATGTTGAATTTCTTGACAAATAGGTTTCCATTCTTTTAGAGAGTCATAAGGATTGTTAAGACATATTTAAGGAAGCTTCTTCATCCTAGACTAAATTTTTGAAAGCATTGATTTATTAGAAGAGCTTCTAAGAAATACTCTTGTAAACAGTTCCAATCATCAATTAAACATTATTTAACTTCTCCCACATTCTGGTTGCATTTGTCTTTTGTTGTTCTCTCTGATTTTTTACCTCCCAATGAAAAAGGCTTTAAAACTAAAAAAGACCACTGCCTGTGAAATGGCTTGTGTACAAATGACGAAAGAAATTAAAAAGTACAAGTTTACTGTTTCTCATCATAGATGTAAATCCAAATGTCATGGGGATGGTACCTAGAAAAACTGGTCATCTTTAGAAAGGAATGTTGTTCCTTTAGAAAGGAATGTGTTGTTTTGTTTTGTTTTCCTGTAAATAAACCTAGGAAGCAGAAACACATGTAGGTAGATACATTCTGGTAACTAAGACTACACATGCCTCTGAGGTCATTTTCTTTTTTGGAAATAGTATGCAAGAAGCCTTTGGCTATCGGAAGAACTTAATCAGGTGGGACATTCTTGCAATAATATCTACCTGCAATGATGTCTTTACAAGTTAAATTAATAAACACTTGCTGGCAGGACACCGCTCTCTGGAAGAAGAGTAGTGAGGTGAGACCACAGGTTTTCATGGAATGTTTCTGCTGTCCGTTGCCAAACAGGCTCCCAAGATCAGGCATGTTGTCCCCAACAATAGTTCTTAATCATCACTACTTACAATGGTGTAGCAAGAAGTTAAAATTTTAACTCAGGAATATAATTTCTCAGGGGGGTGCAAACAGTGGCAAATAAATTATGGCAAAAGTCCATGTACACTTCCTTGAAAGGTTCTGGGATGGCTGCCAGCAAGTTTCAGTGCACCAGACAGGGAGCGCAGGCATCACAAGTGCTGAATGCTCGCTCATTCATGGCAAATATGAATATTGCAAGAAGATGGAATACCTTCTCAAAAAACTGCTAATTTAAAGTATTCCCTGTTCTTAAAAACCAGAATATTTCTCCCACCCTTCTTCAGTTGGGAACCGAGTTGTCTGTTGCATGCAAACTGCACACATTCATTCATTTTATGGTCTAATTCAGAACTACACCCTCTGTGAGAAATGAGATTTTCCCTCATGTGTTATGTGGTATAATTGTCAGTCACTACAGTGAAAGCTTTTCTTATTAAACTTTTTTTTTTTTTAAATGCTTGTGAAATTTGTAGGATATTATTTATTACTGGAATAAGCTGCTCAATTCCATTGATTTCAATGAAGCCGTGTCCAGTGGTTTGGCCTGCTTTTTCTACTTGACCCATATAACAGCTGATAATTGGTTTGCCAGTCCATAATAGGCCTACATATTGTGCACATGTGTATATATACTGTTTCATGCAAGCAGTTATAAACCCCCTGAAATCCGGATCTCTCACTCCTCTGAAATAATAGTTGCTGTATTGAGGAGGCTTGTCTTGGCATTGTGATTCTGTAGTAAATGCAAATTGCAACATCTTCTCCACAGCTCTCACAAGAAAGCCTAGAATAGCTCCAAACATCCCAGGTATATTTTCAAAATTGCATATTGGGGTATCATTAGGCATGTGCAGTGTAACAGTCAAAACCATTAGCCATAGGTGTTGAAGTCTAAAAGCTACAGGATTTGGTCAACATTTTGTATGGAGAAGAATAATTTCATCAGTGTCAATGCATTTAGATGATTTAACCAGTGGAAGATGCAACCAGGAAATAATATTACATTTGTTGTTATCTTATACTTTTGAGGATATTACTGTGTTGGTAATCCCAATGTTCGTTGTTACATTGTTGAGATGATAGAATCATAGAATGGTTTGGGTTGGAAGGGACATTAAAGATCATCTACTTCCAGTGTCCCTGACATGAGCAGGCACACCTTCCACCAGACAAGGTTGCTCAAACGCCCACCCAACCTGTCCTTGAACACCTCAAGGGTTGTGGCATACACAACTTCTCTGAGCAATCTGTTCCAGTATCTCACCACCCTCACAATAAAGAATTTTTTCCTAATATCTATCTAAACCTACCCCTTTTCAGTATGAAGCCATTTCCCCTTGTCCTATCACTACATGCCCCTTTAAAAAGTCTCTTTACAGCTTATTTGTGCATTTTCCATCTCAAGTTCAACCACACCATCCTTCAGTCAGCTACAGCACTGCTCTGAATGTCTTTGCTTGTACACTACCTCTAGTCTATCTGACACAATCCTGATACACACCTTTATGCTAGTGGAGCACAAATGCTACGTTAGAAAAGGGTTATCCATGTCAGGTGCAAGAATTTCCATTTGTCATCACTGAACCTCATGATGTTCTGGCCAGCATGTTTCTCTAACCTGCTGAAATCCTCCTGGAAGGCATTCCTGCAGCACATGGACAGATTTCCCAAATGAGATGTCACTGACAAACTTGTGGAATGGTCACATCATTTCATTGTAAAAGTAGTTAGTGAAGATAATTAGCAGTAGTAACCCCAGTGTTAGCCCCTGAAGAACATAGATAGTAGCCAGCCATCAGTTGTACTTGGAATTGCTGACCATTTTGCTCAAGTTTCTTGGATATTGCAGTTATCTACTGAATTTGTAGTCCACATATCCCATTATATCTAAGCAGTTTGGCTGCAAAGATTCTATGGATCACTGTCAAAAATCAGCAGATGCCTCTGCTGTTTTCATCTTGTCCAGCAAGACAGTTTTCTCATCATTGCAGATTCTCAAGATGGTCCATGACAATTTTCCTTTGGTAAATCTATTCTGGATGTTCCCATTCACCCTCTTGTCTTGCCTCTTCCTGGGCCTTGTTTCCAAGGAGGAATTACCCTTTAATTTTACCATGGGCTGAGGTTAAGTTGACTAGTCTGCAACTGGCCGAATCTTCCTTACCTTGGTTGTGTATGGCCTTTGACATGTGTGACAGGAAGACCATGGTAAGGTGACTACCATCTCTTACGCCTCAGCTTGGCTCTATGACTGATGCATAAAAAAAAGATATAGAATGTTCAGATATGACAATTCTAGGACCACATGTGAATTTGCAACAGATAAAATGTTAAAAGCAACCCTAGCAGACCACCTTGTCTTCTTAAAATTAATCAGTGACAGGTTTTCTCTGCAATTTTTAAGGCCTCCCTTTTTCTGAATAAAACATGGCATTAGCTGCAGTCTCTGCTTTCTGTGCTTAGGTTTGATTAAGATCAATATTTCAAGGTAAACACATGCCATAGAGCTATGTGAAATGGGGATGGTTTTAAGCATAGGATTTAAAGGAAGGAGGAGGCAAACACTGGACCCCAAATATCGATCTTAGTTTTCCAATGTATCTTTTTATGTCTGCCTTACCTTTAAGTTGAATCTCTGATGCAGACATTCTGTAAAAATACTTGGAAGTTATTTGCATCCACTGTAAAGAACCTTTTAGTTCTAGTTTTAAATTAAGGACTCCAGTGGTTTCAGTCCTTGATAAGTAAAGCAGCTGGATTTCACACCAATCACACCACGACTCGCTTACATTTTAGTCACAGCAGTGAAGTGATGCATGAAACTGACTGTACTGTAAAATCTCATTGTTATATGTATGAGGAAATGGACTAGCTCCAGACAGTAAAACAATCCCAAGACAGGGAAAAATGCATATTGAAGCTTTCAGCAGAAAGAGTTGTTCGGAATAAAATGTGTTCTTTTGTTAGGAGGCAATAAACCATGATCTAAAGTTAATTAGGCAATGGGAAGTGTTCTTGTGTGTCAGTATGATTCTACCAGAGTAGAGTATATGTTGTTCACAGAGTACATTGCATGCTCACCTTATCCTACCAAGCACTGGAGTTCTGTAGATCAGAGTAGAAGTCGGTGTAGGTGCTTACCTCCAAATGAATTTTAATAGAGGATGGCTTGTGTATCTCCTAAACTGTTTATTTAGGCTTTTCTTCTCTGCTTGAAGTTATTTATTTTCATGTTTTCAACATCACTAAAGTAAGCCCTTTCTGTTATTGTATTTGTCCATTTTAACCTGGACTCTGACACGTAAGATATGGCAGAGTACGGAGAATTCATATCCTAACTGATAACTCTGGGATTTGGCGGTCCCAAAAACTGATAATAAGTCAGAATGATAATGCCTTGAGTAGATAAAAAGGAGAATTCATTGTTATTGAATTGGAATTTTGCATTGGAAGTTTTGTATTGAAAATTTTCTCACAAATTTTTCAAATCTAGAAAAAATACACTAAATAAAATGCATGTTGCTACTGCTTCATTTCAGAATTCCTGAAGAATGTACCCAGAGAAAGTTTTGAGCCCTCACTGAAAACTGCTTATTCCTTCATAGTGCATAGAGAAAGAAAATTATGCTAATCATCTGGTTATTCCCTCCTATGCTTCAAGCAAATCAACAGCTCTCTACAGTCCCAACTCAGCTACAGCCTGACACCCTGCAAAGACTTTCAAAAGTCATCAAAACTAGGCATTTGAAGGCAGTAAGCAAAGCCTTCCCTCCAGTGAAAGCCCTTTGCCAGGTCAGCCTTTGCCATTTAAATTGAGCAGTTTAAATATTGAGGCTAATAATGTAACACAGTGATGGATATAGTATACTCTCCACTGGAAAGCCCCCACCATGCAGGTCCTTCACATGCCAGTGCTTTCCCTCTCTGCCAGTCTCGTTACAAGGACTCATTTCTGTTTTGATAACGTAGCAGTGCTAATAGGAATTAGCTAAAGACATGAAGGAGGAGTGTTGATCCTGAGGGGAAATGTCATCTGTGATAGAGTAAATTTTGTTCTGTCCCCCAACTGGCTTCTCCTGCACACAGATGTCAGTTCATGTGAGCTGGATCTGGGCCCTCTTTACTGACCAGCTTGTTACTGGAAGCCTTGTTTCTTAAGTTACCTCAGCTGAATTAAGTCTGTATTAAGCCTTTGAGCATTTTATTCTAACTGCATCAGCACCATCAGCAAACGTCATCATAGTCCATAATCAGCCTGTCCCAATAGGAGTCTGCTCATCTTAGTATCCGTTCCCCTGGATTGCTGTAATGTTAGAGTGTGGATGATCCAGTCTTTCCCCTGAAGAAATCTCATTTATCATGAAGACAGAAATTTTTCAGCCCTCTGCTTTCTTTGGTAGATACTTCCTTCACATCAGTTGGCTGAAATGAATAGTAGCCAGATAGATTTTTCCTTCCTGTCAATTGGCTGAAATGAATAGTAGCCAGATAGTGCTTTGCTTTACCAGGTAGCAAAGCTGGTGGTGAAGGTCCTGATGATAATGTTTAGAGGAGTGGGAACCCCCTTCCCTGTGAAGAGAATTAGCCTGAGACCCTGCAGTAAGAAGGGGTGGTTTTGGAGAATGACAATGAAGAAGAAAATACCATCTTTTAAAACAAAGAAATCAATATTACCTGAACTTGGAAGTCCTGACTAAGGACATTCACAATGTATTTTTCTCCCAGTGCATGAGTATACCGCCAGCCCCATTGATTTTGTGCTTATATCAGAAGGATGATCTATACCTCTTTTGGAGAGATGCTAGCTCTCTGGAGAGAACCACTGGGATTTCATGGTGACACCTATCACAGTTGCTATAAAATTGCAATTTATCTGCTGAATTCCCATTGACTGATATAACACTTTGCCAGGAAAGTGAATCTGCTATGATTTTCTATAATAGCACTCCTGACATTTATGTACCCTTGCCTCTTGCATATCTGTCTTGTGAATATCTCCAGGTCAGAATGTAAAGGTGCATGATATTTACGAATCACAGGTTTTTCCACAATTTACTTTATGTTGTTGACAAGGACTGAGTCACAAAAGGTATGAAGCATCTTTTTTGTAAGTTTTCACATATTTTTATTAAAGCACAAGCATAGGTGCTTTCAGGACCAGAGATGATGCTAACCTATTAAACATGCCCATCAAAATCTGATATGTTTGCAAACACTACACTGTTATCTCAGTTCTCATTTGAGCCATTCTTATTTTCCTATTGATGTTTCTGTTAGCAAATACTGTTTAGAGTCAAACTCGACACAACTTCACATGACCTCCAGTCCTGAATGAATTATTGAGCTTTTGAACGCTTAATTGGTGGACAAAAACCTAAGGAAAAAAGAAAGTAGATAGGGAAGGAAAAAGAAATCAAAAAACTTCTATAGAAATAGAACTCATTAAATTTGTTACTTTTGTCTGTGTTACAACTGTAGAAAATGTATTTATAGTAGGGCATTTTTGTTTTGTTTTAGCTTTACAAGGAAAAGCTAGACACAGCACTTAAAGTCACAGTTGATAGTCTATAAGTTATTTTTATGGCTGGCTTTACTACTTGTTTACATGACAGATCTCACAGAGATACCAGGCATTTAAACATCAACCAACTACTGGCATTCAATGAATCTCATCAGTTTTAATTGTGTTTATTTGTATGCCTATTATAGTAACATTTGCCAGCTGAGATTAATATTGGTTAGATTGGTTTCTCCATCTAAAAATGAGTTATCTAAACTCTATCCATAAATAATACAGACAGGCAACTTGAAATAGCAAGTTATGCAGTCTGTCCTCAATGCTCCTGTGAGGAAGGGATGAATCACTCCCCAAAGACATTTCTCTACTGACCACAGGAAGGGTCTTTTTTGAAGTATTTGTCTTCTGTATGTCTGCAGTTAGGCAAAAGAAATTATGCCCATAATAACAAAATAGATCTTATCATCTAAGTAAGCCAGGTATAAACTGAGGAGGGAAGAGAATAGCAGAGGTGGGATCTCTTGCTCGGCATCCAGCAGATCAGTGACAAAGCATTCAGCTTTCAGGCCAATATTTTACTGTAAGCCTTCCCTTCATCTTTGTAGTTGGTGTGAGCTCTTCTATGGGAATCAGTGGGAGCAGGATGACAGCCTGGATGGCCACCTGTAATGATTTAAAATTGGTAGGTTTGTATTTATCTGTTCAAGAAATCACTGATATACTTCACATATTTTTCAACCAGTGTCCCATAACTTTAGGACCTGGGGAGCAGTATAAACCAGAGGAATGTTCCACTCAAACCTTACTAATGAAACTTCTTTTGCATTGCAGTTGACCTGGACAGGTTGAATGATGATGTGAAACGTTACAGCTGCACTCCAAGAAACTACTCTGTCAATTTAAGGGAGGAACTGAAGCTGACAAATGTAGTTTTCTTCCCCCGCTGCCTCCTTGTCCAGCGCTGTGGAGGAAACTGTGGCTGTGGAACTCCAAACTGGAAATCCTGCATGTGCATGTCAGGGAAAACAGTGAAAAAATATCATGAGGTATTTTTATTCTTTCTTTTTTACTTCTTTTGGGTACTTATTTCTTCCATGGATTCTGAAGTCTTTTCTCTAAGCCATGTGGGCTTCTTGGTGACTGACTGTCATGTTAATATTGATCCATGCTCTATCATATTATATTATCACAATGATATACCATGTTATATTAACATGCTTATTTTGATTATCATATTGGATCTGCAGCGCGAAAAAACAACGGGCAAAAATCACTGGTGCAGTGACGTATCATAGGCAAAGATGCCATCATTTGGAAGACACCGGAGTATTTGAGTGAATGCCTTTTATGGTTACAACTCTTCCTGAGATGAAGGATCTGCTTAGACTTCTATACAGGTTCAGGTAGCCTTAAAGTGAAAACTAGACATAGATAACAGCATCTCTATTGCTGTCCATGGAAGATACCAGCTTGGTACTTCATAGAGGAGGATTTGTACCTCCTACTGTAATAAGGCATAGCAGGAGACACACAGTCACGCAGTCAACATGCAGGAAGGCCTGATTTTAAATGTTTAGTGTTGATGTCTTTAATGCCACAATATCACCCAATGATTTGCATTTGGAAGTGGTGAATGAGAAGAGTGGAAGGAGGTTATATATGTGTGAGAAAGGGTTGTTAACAGATGTTTATGGGCAAGTTAATTTAGAAGTTTGAGAGAGCTTCTGCCACCTCTGAGTGGATGCTACCACAGCATCCTAGTGAACTTTGCTGCAAGAATGAGACTTACGTCAGACTGAATTTTCCAGTCAAAGGACTGATACAAAATGAACATATATACATATGGAAATACTCTTTTTTAGCAACACAGAGATGTGTTCCTTGAGACATTTGACTGAACTTACTCCAAACAAAACTTCTGTACAAATTATGTAATTAGGAAATTACAAGTTACTCATAAACTCTCTTCCCTTCCAGATTTATTACCTGTAGAAAGCAGCTGAATCATTCAGCCTCAGTTTTTTTCCCACTCAGCAATTTTTTGAAAGGTAAAATTTTTGCATAGGAATAATGTCCATTATATTTATTTTTAATTCGTTTAGAACACATTTAGAGAGGGAAAACACAAGGAAAGAACATTTTATATTCTTGCCTCTAAATCAGTATTTTCAGATCAAGACATGAACAATGTTCACTGAAGTGAACATATCTAGGAAAGGTACTTGTCATTAGCCTTTCAGTTGTCTGATTTCTGACACATATTTCTTGTTAAGAACCTGATTTACCACTTGGCTTAAGTCTGAAGTGAAAATAATCTTTGGAGTTAAACCTGGATGTGATGTGCACTGATAGTTAAGGCATTATCTTGGAAGACCCAGGGTTATTATAGCAGGGGGTTATCGAAGGTCAGACCTTGGACATACTGTGAGCAATGTGGTTACTCTTTTCCAAGGTAAGAGTTATTTTCTCACAATTAACTGAAGAATGCAGCATACTTGATATCAGCTAGGACTAGAGAATAGTTAATATTTTCTCTAATTTTAAATAAGATGCAGGGGATGATCCTGGTAATTACAGAACCGAAAGTCTTATCTCAATGGGAAAAAAGTTAATTGGAAAAAAATTAATAGTATAAAAGATCTAGATGACTATGAACTGATAAAATGAACTCAGAATGCCTTATATATGAATAAATATTTATAGAGCACCACAGTATTGTACAAGAATGTTAAAAAGCCTGGAATCTCCTTCAGAGGGTGAACAGTCAACCAGACAAGATCAGACATGGATTAGAAGCTGGTTAAGAGATAAAGAGCAAATGTGGAAGAGATGAGCAATTTTCTAAACAGTAAAGAGCTATCTGAGGTGCCCCCAGCATGCAATGTTATTTCATGTGTGATGCATCTGGAGGGAGGTGAACAGAGTGGTGGCAAAAAATGACAGCTAGCACAGGACATAACATAATTTAACAGCAGAGAAGACTGTAAGGAACTACAGAAAGCCTATGTAACTACTTGTAAATGCAAGTTAGAAAAGCAACAAGCATTAGGATGAATGGTCTAAATTATCTATTCATATAACACTGGGTGTGTGAGGGAAGAAGGGAAAAACGAGGGGTGGAAGTTGGGCGGAAGGTTGAGTAGTCAATCTCTGTGAAGGGCTTCAGGAAAACAGCTGTTTAGTGCAACGACAGGAAAAAGACAAGTGACAGTATGCTGCAGCAGTGGAGATGAGGGGGTAATATCACAGCAAATATCATGGCCTGGATAAATTGTTGGGGTACTTATACTGTGTTTTAACCATTGGTGCTTATAATAATGCAGGCAGGACTAGAACATTTGTATAGAAGCAGTAAACATACATCAAGATTGATACAGGGGAAGACACAGATCAAAGACATTTGTGAGGAAAATGGCTCAAAAGTTCTGGATAATTTCATTTAGGAAAAAAAACAACTTGGAATAAGAGAAGACACAGCAAAAGATAGAAAATAGTGAATACTAGCTAAAGGAAAATTAGGTCTTCCTAAATATTCTTTTCCTTAAGAAAAACAAAAAATACTGAGAGAGACTTAAAGGGAACTAATTTAAAATGTAAAAAAAAAGGAACTGTATTTTTTCACAGGAAATCTGTATGGATTTTCAATGCCTAAATATGAGCCATACATAATTCCGAAGGTTTCTGAAAGAACTAGAAGTAAACTATAAACTAAGGAATCCTGGGTTACACCTGTATCAGAATTTAAGCCAACTGTTGACAGTAGCTAGAAAAAAAAATGCCAATTATAAACATGTTATCAAACACTTTTTTTTTATCAGGTGTTTGGAAGCAGCTGGTGCTGGGACACCAGAATATCACAGTAGCCAGGTATTGCTCAGAACCGGGATGTCATGACTTATGACCACACCAAATTAATCACTAAATTCAGGAAATTCAACATTCACATTAATACATCACCACTAATTTATTTTGCTACTCCTTTCTTCTTTGAAAACTGTATGAATTCAAGACTGTTTCAGCTTTAACATTAAATGGCCTTTGTAAGTTTAAATTTACACTTTATCCCTTAGGGATGCATTAACAGCTCACTGGGCAGAAATTTAGCCAAGTGTCTCCCATTAACACGAGTGGAAGTCATGCAGATAAATTCATGTATGACATACTAAAGATGTGTCCATTAATTTTAGTCCAAAATGTTTTCCACTCTATTATTATTATGAGCCATGCACAGTTAATCAATCTTATTCTGCTTTGACACTTAACTCTAATTTTACTTAAATACCTGATGGTAAAGGCACTGAGGAGGGATCTCTCAGCATGCCAGTTTTAGAACACGGAGCCCGTTTACTGTCTTAAAAGCCAATTTGAAACCCACTAACCTTAACCAAAGAGACTTCCGTTGCATAATGAAGGACAGAGCTTCAGACTTTATGAAATCCCTAGCACTGTTAATTTGGTTATAAAGCTCTGCCTTCTGCTTCAGGAGAACATAGGCTGGAAGACACCAGAAGGAAGTATTAGGCAGTGAAGCAAAGAAGGTGTTTGTAGTAGCTGAAACCAAGTCCTGCAGACCCCAGACCACTCCTCTTGCCCGGCTGATTTTCCCTGACTGCTCTTCTGGAGCTTCATCTACTGAGCTCCTGAACACAAAAGCACTGTTTGTCCTGCACATGGATATGCTTGTCCTCAACAGTAAAAATATGTCTGGAGACCACTTAAAACATTGACTGACATTTCTGAGCTACCCGGTATTTCTGGGTGAGAAAGGCAGGCAGGCAAATTTTCCAGAAGGGATGGGCTCCTTTTTGGCTTTGTAGCCAAATGGCTGTATGCTGGAAGCTGTGAGGACCCTAAAGTCCAGAGTCTTTGTTGAGAGAGAGGCTTCTAGTCCAGGGAGATTCCAAAGTTATATTCTCCTTATACTCTTAATGTTTTTTAATTCCCCCTTAGTTCCTATTCAAAGCCTCACACTGTACTCCTCAACGAGCACTCCCTCCTAGCTAGCCTCTCAGGATTAATAGGTATCATGTGTAGCCTTTAATTTCCCCAAGCTAAGAGTGCTGCTCCAGTTCCCTGAACAGAATGTACAGCTCTTTTCTATCATGTACGATTGTAAGAAGTGATGCAATCGCAGGGAAAATGAGAACATGAGAGTGCTGCAGTAAGGGGTAGCTTTTTCTTTATTGCCCTGGGAAATGTTAATCATGAGATCTTGAGTCTTTTTTATAGCCTGGAAGTTTGCCACGACTTTACCAAAATACTCAGCAGTTTCCAGAAATAAATGGGTTCATAACTTGGGTAAACAGACAGTTTTATAGGTGGGGGTTTTGGGGGAGGTTTTTGGAGGTTTTTTGGTTTTTTCTGTAGGAGTGTTGTGATATTCTGTGGTTTTCCATAGCTTCTGTGTTTGCTTGAGACCAGAGAAAATGCACTGGACAAACACTTACGACTTACCTTGCAGTGTCATGGACTATTCAAACCAAACAGGCCAAGTCCTGGCAGTGTCTGAAAAGGTGTGCCGGGCACAGTCTGCCATACCTGATACTGAGTGGTGTCGCAGGGCTCCGTGCAATGAAAAGACAAAGCAATACATGGAAATGGATGCAGCACACCTTAATCAAATGCTCAGGTCTAACTTGCTAAAGGGGATCTGAAATGAAAGTATGTTTTCCATTGCAGTGCATTTCTTTGGAAATGCCTGGAGCTGCTCTTTAAAGAGAGGCAGGCTTTAAACCTGGACATCACTCAGTGCAGAGGAGGTGTGCGGGAACTCAGGGCAGAACTCAGTTCAGCTGAAGCTGTGGTTGTGCTATCCAGCCAGCATGAATATACCTCTCAGAGAAACAAGAAATCGGTTTCCCCATCTCATTGCTGTAACTGATGAGATGTGAAATGAGTTTCCGTAGGGAATAAGTGCTCTTAAGGTAGCAACCAGAATTTGTCCGAGTGTATAAACCTCCAGAAACATAGTGCTGGGCAACACAGCTAAAAGATGTATAAGGAAAAAAACAAAGTAGTGAAAGCTGATTGCATCTTTTACCTACTTATTTTTCTCTCCTATAAAGAGTTTTTCGCTGTTTATAAAGTGCTTCTTCCCCCATCTCTTCACCCCACCCCTTTTTGAAACATTATGCCTCCATTCAAGTTTTATGTCGACTGAAGCTTGTCTGGTGCCTTCACAGAACATACATTCAATTAATTCTCAGGGACAAGGTTTAGATTAGTGTTAGGGTGGCAATTTCATAACCTTTTATTGCCCTGAGAGAAGCAGCAGGCATCCCAGAGTGCACATTACTATATCTTGGCATAAGTTGCTGGGCATAGAAACAACTTTAACTGAACCCAACAATGTAAAGAGAAAACAAGACAGATGGGATATTAGAAGGGAGAAAAGAGCAGGGGTGCAGGAGAAAAAATAAAAAAGTTACATGGAACTTCAGTAAGATGGAGGAATTGCTGCAGTGGAGTTCAGAAATGTAACCAATACAACGTGGTGTTGTGGGGGCTTTTTTTCTTCTTTTTTTTTTTGCCCCCCTTTATTTTTTCAGAGAAATGAGAAGCAAACCTTAAGGAGGCACTTGAGAGAGCAGACAACAATTCTCACCCTGTCATTACACAGGGAAACATAAGATAACTGGTCAAAAAATTATCCAAATGCTGCTGACACGACAAAGGGAATTTGCTAAGGGATTAGAAAGAGCTAGACTCATCAAAGCAGTGTGCAAGCAATAACGTCTGATTGTTGTATGTCCTGAAGTTGATAGTATATGTATAAAGGAGATAAAAGGTTTTTATGGTAATAAAGGCACAGAATTAGCCTGACAAAAGAGTTAATTCATAGAATATTATACAAGAAGCAGCAATGGGATTTATTTGGAATGCAAATACAAGGAAACAGAATGAGTCAGAAATGACTGCTAGCTCATGGGATAAGCAGAGAGAGCACAGAAGTGCAATGAGAGGAAAAAGGGTTCATTTTTTACTTGATAAAAATGAAAGTTCTTGGGTTGACATGTGGAAGTTAAGCAAGTGAGCCATCTTGTCAGGACAGAGAGGCAATTTGTGAAGGAGGAACACCTGTATCTGGTCAGTGATGAAACAACAGCTGCAGCATACAATGCACACATAATTCCTGAGAAGATCACCTAAAGTGAGGGTCTTGTTGATGTCATGTGTCAAAAACATCATAGCTTTAGTGACTGCTTCAGATGCCTGACTTTTAAGCCAAATAATTTTTTCCCATGTTTATTGTATTAAACCCAACTATTTTGTATTCATACAAATTTTAAAAAAATAGATGCAATAATCCCATATACATTTAATAATCATTCAGTTTGCATGCTACCACTGATCAGCCAACTAACTCTTTTTTCTTCTCCCTGGTACCCTGTAATTATCTCTGATAAGAAAGAATACATCTTTGGGTCTATGTCATTAGTTTAGGCTATGTTCCTGCTAAAGGCCCTTATGCTAAATTATGAACCACATTCCCATAATGCTTGGTTTCTTATACTCAGAGCACAGCTAAACTTTGTGTGACCTTTGGATTAGATAACTTTCAAAAATTGCAGAGTAAGATTTTTTTATGTCTATCAGAACTTGGATCTATGATGAATGTTTTGCACTTTTGATGCTTCCTCTTTCATGAATCTCAGACAAATATAATTTGGTTTGTGTGCCAGAATGATGGTATTTTTAGATGTGCAGAAGGAGATTAGATAATGCTGCATAGCAAAATTTTAAAATAAGTTTTGCAAAGTACAAATTTCACTATCTAAAATAGCATCCAGAGTTGTTCACCATCCTCTGTCACTAGAATATAGAGCTAATTAGATATTTGGTAAGCTGTAGTCATATTATTGAATATCTGTGGTAATCTTAAGCTAATCAGAAAGAATAAAAACCTGAATTTTGAGTGAGGCTTCCTATTTCTATTGATGTTTAAATTACTGGTCAAGAGTTTAAAAAACAGTAGTATTATTTTTCCTAATAAGTAAATGATGTTAAGTCAAAAAATGGCTATAATGGCTCTCTCTTTTTTTGAGTGTTGACTGGGTTTCCTATGACCCTTTGGTTTTCAATAAGATAGAAATCAGCCATCATGGACTGTCATGGCTAAATGTTGCCTGACTTCAAAGGTCAGTGATACCTGGCTAAGGCCATCAGCAAATGCTGATGGGATAGTTCACCTCATCTGGCTCTACCCAATCTAAAGCTGAGAGTCCAAGCTTTGGGCTCCTTTCCTAGTTACCAAAGATAGCCCCACCAGAGGTGGGTGTTTCGGGTGATTAATTCTCTGCAGTCACTGCTTTGTTGTGGCTTCTACTGGACACATGCCAGGTATGGTTCAAGGTGGACAGTTCATCTCCAGATGGGTCCTTTTCCTGGCAGTTGTCACCACTCTGCTCTCCTCAGCCTCTGATCTTGAAATGTTCTTACAGACCTGCTGAAATGATAGAGTCTGTCCTAGTTGACCTCCTGTGCTCCCTAGAGCACTGGAGAGCACCCTACTGCCCCCAGAGCATGACCCAAATTGGTACTGTACACCTCCTGGGAAAGCAGTCTTCAAACAGGCTGGAAACCCCACAGTGCCTTGGAGGGCTGTCTAGGTGATGAGTCAGCCTGACTTAAACAAGGATGCCCAAATTCCACTTTAAGTTTTTCTGGCTTCAGCTTCCAGATCCTGGGTTTTGTGATGGTTTTGCTTTCTCATTTAAAGAGGGTTTCAGAAGCTGACATTCAATTTTAATACATGATCAATGAGCAAGATTGCTGGCAAGGAAACGTGTAAGCATTTTCTTTATATTTCCTACACCACCACCCCCGAGGGAAGTTATGCAGTTGCTACAGTCATCTCACCTTGAAACTTCTCAGATGCCCAGGCACATCTACAAAGTAAAATGCCATCCTGCATACTGGTGTGCTCCTATGAGGATTTTTCCACAAAAAAAAAAAAATTCTCTGTTCCCCTTTTTTATATTACCTATACACACCAAAACAACCTCAGAAGCTAAATAATCTGTCTTGATTTTATTTTAATTTTTTAATAGTTTTATGACCATAATTTACTCAGTGTTTCATGAGAGGGATATGGATGTAGTTATATGTTCTTTGTGAGGCAATATGAAGAGCTGATGCACTGCAATTTGATGACAGACCGTGATCCTTATATTTTCTTACAGCTACTGATCCCATCTAAAAAGGAACAGTAAAGTGCCCTGGACACAATTTCTTTGAACTGTTCTAGTTAATCCAGTAGTTCCTCACCTTTAAGGACCTGACTGTGTGATGAATAAATAGCAGCTATTTTCGGAATAAAGGGTTTTCTTTCATCTACTGTGGTCACCAGAAGTGGCATTTATTACCAGATTCTTTCCAATTCCCTTGTATTTGGCTGAAAATAAAACTATTAGATGGAAGCGAGATGGAGAGCTTTGAACATCAGTTCTGTGATCAGCTGTTAAAGCAGTTCTGCAGAGGAATCTGGACAGGCTGGATTGATGGGCTGAGGCCAGCTGTATGAGAGTCAATAAGGCCAAGTGGCAGGTCCTGTACTTGGGTCACAACAACCCCAGGCAGTGCTGCAGGATGGGGAAAGAGTGGCTGGAAAGGTGCCCAGTGGAAAAGGACCTGGAGGTGCTTGTCATCAACAGGTGAACATGAGCCAGCAGTGTGCACAGGTGGCCAAGGAGGACAGTGGCATCCTGGCCTGTATTAGAAATAGTGTGGCCAACAGGACCAGGACAATTACCCTGTACTCGTCACTGGTGAGGTCACACCTCGAATCCTGTGTTCAGTTTTGGGCCTCTCAGTACAAGAAAGACATGGAGGGGCTGGAGCATGTCCGGAGAAGGGCAATAGAGCTGGTGGAGGGTCTGGAGCACAAGTCTGGTGAGGAGCAGCTGAGGGAGCTGGGGTTATTTAGCTTGGAGAAAGGGAGGCTCAGGAAGGACCTTATCAGTCTTTACAATTACCTGAAAGGAAGTTGTAGACAGGTGGAGGTCAGCCTGTTCTCCCATGTAACAAGTAACAGGACAGGAGGAAATGATCTCAAGTTGAGCCAGGGGAGGTTTAGGTTGAATATTAGGGAAAATTTCTTCACTGCAAGAGTGGTCAGGCATTGAAACAAGCTGTCCATGGAAGTGGTGGAATCACCGTCCCTGGAAGTGTTCAAAAAGTGTGTGGATGTGGCATTAGGGGGACACAAAGCAGTGGTGACTTGGCAGTGCTGGGTTAACGGTTGGACCCAATGATCTTAGTGGTCTCTTCCAACCTAAATGATTCTATGATTCTGTAATTTCAGTTGTGTTCAATCACTGCTTTCCTGTCTGGTGAAGTGCCTGACAGTTCATTTTCTTATCAGCAAAGCCCTTATACTGTGCTCATACTTCTTAATGAAAAACACAGGGAAAGCCCCCAAGCTGTCAGATGGTCTATTAACTTAAATACAGTCTACATCTTTGCTCTCATCCCATTGCATGCTTTCACTTGCTCTCAACTGGAAAAATGAGATTGGGCTACCCATGATCTTGCAAAGAGCCAGTCATCTGGATTTGTCAGATTTTGCTGAAATGCTTCTTTAAATAAGGAATTTTATCATGGGTTCAGTGTCAGCATCTGTACTTGATTTTAAAAGTATGTTTTCTTAAAAAAAGCATCTTTGGAGATGTGGTCTATTTTTATCTCTATAATAATTTCATCAACCTGATTGTGTTCAATTCCTTTGTGTTTTGGATGACAGTGTGGTACAGCAAATTGCCCTGGTGACCATCAGAATTTATTGCATATATCGATGCAGTCAATTCTTGAAATCAATTGAAAGAGATAATATTTTTGTTTCTTAAAAAAAAAAACTAAAAAAATTACATGTCTGTATTTCTAAGAGGGAAGAGTAATTCTATTTTCCCAACACATTAAAGTAGCATGCCTATACCTTGCTTAGGTACAGTCCTCCCTCTCAGTATTACATAGGCTAAATATAAATTTTACCATAAAAGGGAGGACAAAATAATAGACTGTGTTCAGTACTTCTCCCTTTTGTTATATCCCATGACTTTTCTAGCCTCAAGGTGTTAATGGTAGAGAATGAATGGTATCATCCCAAATGTTGCTGACCTGTCTGCCCTTCCCCACCCACTCTGCACAGCATCTGTCGTTATCCTTTGGCAAGTCATTCACAGTTAATTTTTGTGACTTTCTAATTCTGCTGAAAATGTTAATATTTTGTTTATCTGGTATGCAGTCCCTGTCCTTTCCAAAACCATCTCAACGCTTGTAAGGTGTTGCAATGGCAAAGAACAGAAAGTACATAGTTAAAAAAAAAAAAAAGGATTGTTGAGTAACAGTATGATCTGTTAGTTACTGGACCTGATATTTAGGGCACAAGTGTGGGTGTTTCAGTGGTTGAGGTGCTAAAGATGTCTAAGTCCCACTTCCCACCTGGCCATTGACTTAGGCCGGTCATAAACTTAACACATATCTCTCCATCTTTTGAACAAGAGGGAGTAATCTAGCTGGTGTAGCAGTCATTTGGCCAAGCTAGCATGCATGAGTCACATCAGCCTGCCAAGAGGTGAGGCATGCTAGCTCTAGTACCTTACCAGTGCATGGTTTCTGGACTCAAGGGCATGAGGTCGCACTGAGCAGAACCTACCCACCTGCTTACCTCTAGCTGTGGAGCTGCAGACTTGCTATCTCCATGTCCTGCTCCCCATCAGTAAATAAGTGATTTCAAAATGGAAAGGACCAGATAATGCTATTGGTAGTTCTTCTACTGATGTGTTGCAGTGCCTTGAGCAAATGAATTTCAGATTCTCTATCTATACAAGTTTGACAATTATGCATATCTTTCTGGGCAGTGTGCTGTGAGATTTGGGAAGAAAAATGCTGTAGGAGATTTAAAGTGTTCTTAGTCTTAACTCATTCGTTGTGCCTAGTCCAAACTAGCATTTGAGCTTCAGGACAGTAATTATTAATTAATATCTCTTTAGTAAACTACTTTAGGCCCATGAACAGCAAACTAATGAAACAGATTTTATCCTCTCAATCTGTGCCCCCATGCTAGTGTGGGTATGACCTCCCGCACAGCAATTCAGCTGCCAGTGGTGGGCTTACAAAGCATGTCCCTGCAAACCACCATCCTCAGCAGCTTTTCCAGTCTATGGTTTACATACACTACCACAGAAGATTAGATAGAATGCAACATTATGGCTGTTATGCACATATTCACAAGATCATTTTCAGGGAATCATAGGTTTATATAATAGTACGGGTTGGAAGGCATCTCTGAGGGTCACCTAGCCCAATCTCCCATTAAATGCAGGGAAAGTTTTCAAGTTAAATGAGTTTGCTCAGGGCCTCATCCTGTTAATTTTGACTATCTTCAAGGTATGTGCAGCCTCTCTGGACAACCTGCTCCAATGTTTAAGCATTCTCAGTATTTTCTTTCCTATACTCAAATAAGGATTTTTTTTTATTGCAACTTTTGTCTGTTGCCTCTTTCTCATTTCTTTAATAATCCACAACTCCCTTCTTAGGGCTCTCAAGATTATCTTACCTAGATAGAATTTTTTCATAAGCCTCTTTTATGATGTATACTTCCCTAGGAAAGAATTTTGTTTGCTTGTTTGTTTGAGATTATTCACAGTAAATTCTTCAGAAATCATTTAGGTTGAGGCAGAGATTTTTAAGATAAGCCAAAAAAAGTCAGATTTCACAGAAACTCAATGGGATCTGGCACGTATTTTGTGCAAGCTCCTTCATCTCCTTCTGCCTTCTACAAGTATTTCATTTTTGGGCCAATTCTAATGATATGTGTTTCAGAAATTTCAAATTGCATGAAATAATGTTCCTTGTTCTTTAGAGCAGAATATTATAAAAGGGAGATAAGGGGGAAAGCAATTCAAATATGTATGTGGTTGTAAAGATGAACCAAAGGAAATATGCTTGATAATTTACATGCAAAGGAGCAACTCCTGACATGGTTAGGAGACTGTGTGATATAAAGACACCTAACGTAGGAAATAATCCAGTCTGTCAAAGCTCCAGGACAAAGAGTACAGAATGATGTCAAAGAGTGCAAAGAAAAAGCTGGAAGTAAGACAAAAATGTACCCAAATTAATGCTGGTCAGGGCCATAAAGGGCTGTTGGTGCCCTCAGGGCCCCAACCCTCTCACCCTCAGGTCTCCAACAGTGTTTTCTAATCAATGCATTTCGGTTGATCCTCCCAGGTGCTGAAATTCATCCCTGAGGCTGGGCATACCAGAAGAAAAGGCAGAATCAGGAACAACATGGCCTTAGTAGATATACAGCTGGATCACCATGAGCGTTGTGATTGTATCTGCAGTTCAAGACCACCTCGGTAAAAAAACCAAAACACAAAACAAAACAAGAAAGAAAGAGAGGAAGAACAAAAACGAAAAAACAAGACACACTAATTGCATCTTACTGGACATTTACTTTTAAGCAGGATTGCTCTGAGGACCTTTACTCAATAATCATTTGAAATTTGCTACTAGCCTGCCTTTTCAATTAGCAAAAATGATTGCTGTGTTTCAGCATGGCTGTGCTGATTAGTGCCATGGCAACTAAACAGGTATATCGTATTTATGTATCAGCATCCAAGAATAGGAGATAATGGTTATCTGTTGCTAGATTCTAAGGGTTGAGATTTTTAAAACTCTATTGCAGTCCTTAGGCACACAGTGCCCACTGAAACTAAACAGCAGGTGTGTAGGTATTTGTTGTAGCTGGCAGTAAAATAGCTTTGTGATTTGTTTCTCACTCACCAGTTCCTGCACTCAAATTCTGCTGCCATTTCTACCTCCTCAGCTCTCCTGATGGTCAGTAGGGTTTTGTGGGTATAAATGAAGAGAGAATTTGAGCCTGTATGAGTGCAAAATTATTTGCCCCACTGTCAGAGGGAACTTCCCAGCATTCTGGCCCAACAGAGTGAGATAAGAGTGCAGAAAATCCATCGCTATATGAAATACAACACCAGGAAAGTCAAATCTCACTGCTTGTACTCGAGCAAATCATGTGCTGAAATTAGTAGATGCTTTGCATAAGCCAGGACACTGATAGTGGTAGGGGGGCTGTGGAGGCTGGTACTTTTGCCGTGGTGACTCCATGGAAGCCATTGCCCAGGTGCTTCTGCAAGAGAGGGCTCCACCCTGTCCCCAGGTGAATTCCTGTGGGCTAGGACTGATTCTGGTCACTGCCCACCTGGTCTAGACTCCTGCCCCTTGCCCAGAGTGGCCCACAGTTGCCCAGGAGGAGCCTACTCTACACAGAAAGGGAGAGACAGCCCCTCCCCTTGTATCCTCGCTGCAGTTCGAGGAGTACTATGTTTTCCCGTGGGGGAGATGAAGATAGGGCACTGGTTTGTTGAAAATATTGATTTGTTTTGCAGTTGTGTTACTGGGAAACAAAACTGTGTTTGAGATTTAATTATCATTATTTGGTTTGGGGTTTGTTGTTTGTTTGTTTCTTTGTTTTAAATATGGATTATATATGGATTATATAACTTTGTCATATATGCATTAATCTTAGTTATCTGGGGTAAGTTGTCTCATTCCAGCTCTGTGTATTGCCATAGTTAAACTGTTGACAATTAATTTCTTTTTGATTGCATTTTTCTGAAGCATATTAACTCATTAACAATGTCTGTCTGTCACAGAAAAAAAAAAAAGTGCTTCATTTATTAACTTCCAGAAGAATATTATTAAATAGCACCTCATAATAAAATTAGCACTTTAAAAGCTGCAGCATAACTTCCTATGGCTTTTAAAATATTATGAAAGTGCTCTAGCTGAAGAAGGAAAAAAAAGTCCTTCCCAACTAGCTTTAAGGATTTTTAAACACAGCTCCAAAAGTGCAAAAATACAGGCAGATTTAAGTCTGGTGAAGAATTGGAGTTTTGATCATGAATGTAACAGAGAATAGGGTGGCACATTTAATAGCTGAGGTTTTGTATTTAATAGTAGACATAGTCTGCATCGAACCGTCTGTGTTTTCCTTGTCTTGTTTTTCTTTTTCTCTGAACGAGTGAAGTAGTTTGACAATAGCGTGTTATACTTAGTGGAAACTGGCATGTGTTATAAAATAATATAAGGCCTTCAAACCAGTATGTTTTAGCACTCTACAGGCTTTTTACAAAAGCGCCCTGATGTTCTAACTTGCTCTCTTCATCAGCTCAAGTATTTTGTAAGTGCTTTTTTATAATTTTAGCAAAACTTTGCTGAAAGTTCCCTTAGAAATGTTGTGTTACTTTCTTTCCTGTACTTTAACCTTTGAGATTCAGAAAATGTGGAGGGTTTATTATTTATATTAATTTTTCCTCTCTGGCTCCCAGATGTCTATTTAAAAAAGCTCCTGAATGCTTACTTGGGAAGTGATTCATCATTTTTCAAAGCAATTCACATTAAAAGAACAGTCCTGTAACCAGAGATTACCAGCTTCATTTTGTAGTTCAGGACTATTTAAAGAACATCTCATTCTTTTTCTGTCTCTAGCTTAATAACAAGATTGACCCAGTCCTTCCATAACTTTTAGCTGTTTGGAAGAAATTTGCATGCGAGGCCTCAGCAGTACAGATTGTTTTTGAGACAGTGCACTCCAAAGTATATCCCTGACTGAATTATGCCTCAGCGCTCTGACTTCCTAGGTAGCATTGGTTGTAGGAAACATCAGTTTCAGAAGGCTTTGTCTCTCAGTGGTCCTTTAATTCCCACCCCTCCAGGGGAAGTTGTGCTGTAAGCACCCACTGTGCCAGGTGTCTCCCCCACACCACAGCCTGCTCACCCAGTCCCACCCCATCAGCCATGTGTTGTGAGGGGTGCTTATGCCTCCTAATCTGAGGGATCCAGCCTCATCTGGGAGACTGAGTTACCCCTACAGGCAACTGGGAGAGGCTCTCCCATAGTGTGCCTTAGTTCCCAGGTTGAAATCGCCCAGTGTGGAGTTTTCCTTTCTTTCTTTTGGCTATATAGAAAGATTAGAAATCTGATTTGGACATCTAGGTGAAATACACAAAGATAGTTATTATAAGTGCTCCTTTTAAAGACTGAACAGCTGATAGTTCAGCTAACTTAATCAGATAAAGGCAGCAGTGGATGCCAGGGTCCAGCAAAAAAATTCAGGAACAAAGTAAAAAAGATCCTCCTGCTTAATGATGGGTTTACTTTCTTAGATATAGGCTAAGCTTGTCACAAAATTTAAAGTATTGCTCCTTGGACACTTAGTAATGAATGGAACCATTCACCTCTTCAAGATGCTGTATAGACAGCGTGCTCCCAGCCAGTGCAGGAGGGTCAAGGATGGGCTTTATGTTGCAGTGTGTGGATAACATACATGTGAACTAAGAAAAACTTCCCAAAACCCTAACGCTGACTTTCAGTGACCCTGATGAAACCAAATAGCAGCAAATTCTTTCCTTTTTATTTATTACCAGAAATTGCATAAGTGTTTCTCCATATTTTTTCCCTCTTTTCTCTTGTAATAATTATGATGTTGTTTACATGCAATTTTAAGAGAAAAGCTATTAAAAAGCCTAATCTGGTTTAGTTTTATTGGTAGAATTGGAATCTTACAAAATAAATATATTTTCAAAGGCAATTCAGAAAGAGTCCTAGTTTCAAACCACTCGTTAGCTTTTTATTTGCTATATTCTTCTGGGATAGAGCCTACTTTCTCAAGTGCAATCTATGTATATTTTTTTTGTTATCTCAGTTAAATGCAGCTTTCCTAGCATTACTTTTTACTTTATGCAGTATGTAATGTGTCTTATCTTGATGAAAAATAAATACTGCCTTTGAAAGAAGATACTCTGAGTGATTATTCATAATTCAGATGATCAAAGCCTGTGATTTACTGAAAGACATTTCTACAACATGACACCATCCATACTCACAAGGTCTCCTTTTGAATTTTAGCAGTCATTCCCAGGAGCATCAAGGAAGGACCAAAGTGCAGTTTTGGGATAATTGAGTTTGAGCCCCTGAGCTGGCAGAGCTGACAGCTTCCTTGTGAAGCAGCAGCAGTGTGACAACAGCACAGCATTTCTTGTAGCTGGATTAGGGTGCACACCCATATTTGGTGCTGATCTCAGCCCCTGCGGGCTTGGCTTGGCTCCCAGAGAGATGTCCTCAGTTGTCTTACTATAGCTGCTCCTTACTGGCAAAGGAAGCTGCTGCAGAAGATCTGCATCTCACCTGAACAAGGGCAGAACTAAGCATCTAATGTGTGCAGGGCAGTTGGAGGAACCTAAAACCTGTCAAGGTGGGCAAATTGCAGCTGTGCTTGTGAGTGTGGGCATTTCCCTCAGCTTTGCCGGAAGCAGATTTTGCTGTGTTGCATCTGAAACATAACTTTCATAGCTTTGATAACAAATTTTCAATTTAAGGTTCTTGTGTTAAGCTGAAGCTTTCATAGGTCGTCACTGGATCTTGGACTGAAAAAGGACGTGAAATTTTTGCCAAATTAATTCTTCACTAGATTGATCCCCTGTCTGATAAGGAAAATACAGATAGCATATAGCAATCTGGGGATCCAGCTTTGTAGCCTGTCCTTATGCATGAGCACCTTTTTCTGTATGGTAATGCCACTGACCTGAAATAGTTAGCCATTCAGCCTATTTATCCCCTGTGATTTGGTCCTTGGTACTCAGAGAAAAAAATTAATATATATATTCTCCTTTTTTTCTAAGGCAGCCAGAAGACGCATTTTCTAACAAAGGAAGTGGTTCTCTTGTGTACAGGAAACAGGAACATACTTAATTGGTGCGTGGAAGAGATATTTTTGCCCTTCAGAAATGCACTGAAGACACCGCACAGACAGCAGGTCAGCAATTGAAAAGTGTTCAAGTATGGCATAAGGCTCCTCCCACCTGGCATTGCTAGGTACCTCTACAACTAATGGCTAGATAACATCAGTTTGTCTTTGTGCTCACATGAGTGAAAGCTTTTATAACTCTGAAACATGGAAAGCAGCACTGCATCTCTTCAGCTGTAAAAGTATATAGTTCCCAAGGTCATTCAGAAACTCACCATTACCTTTTTCTAAAAATAATGGGGGTTTTAAGCATTCATCTTCCCAGTTTTGAAGAACACCGAATCTTCCTCTAGCTGATTTTAAGATCTGCAACAGCTGTAAAAATACTTTCCTGCAAATTCACTCAAGATTTCCCTTGCTCTTGTCTGGAGTGCATTGCCCATATCCACTGCTGTAATGTATATTTAACAGATGTCCAATTTGTACTTATTCTCCCAGGGACTCCAGTGCAGTAGCTAATGAAAATGTAGAAATTAGTATTCCAGTCTCTCATTCTAGGAACTTGAATTTGTTTATTTACAGTCTTAGTCAAATATGCTGAAATACATAAAATCTGCAGTTTATTTGGTCATTCCTTGATGGGCGGTGAAAATCTGCTTAAGTGTTTAAAGTGTAAATTCAGTTTTGCGTTTCTTTTCAAAGAATCATAGAATGGCTTCAGTTGGAATGGACCTTAAAGATCATCTACTTCCAAAAACTTCCTCT
The DNA here is from genome assembly GCA_035583185.1 of Anabacerthia variegaticeps. Taxonomy (NCBI): domain Eukaryota; kingdom Metazoa; phylum Chordata; class Aves; order Passeriformes; family Furnariidae; genus Anabacerthia; species Anabacerthia variegaticeps. The sequence goes on along the minus strand of JAWWEW010000001.1, from coordinate 40,936,894 downwards.
AGAAATGGGATTTCCAAACCAGCAGATGTTCTCCCATGAATAGTAGGAGGGAAATATTCTAGGTTTAGTCTATCTTCTAAAATTGATTTGACTTAAGATTTGGTCTGAAATTCTTGCAGCAAAAAATTATATTTCAAAGCTGAGTTTATATAATCTGGTTTTTGAACCTAAGTTTCGAAACCTCATTTATGTATTGCTTATAGAAAGTTGCTGTGGCATGAACATGCTTTAATAAAAATAGAAATGTTACATAATAACAGTTACAGTATTTGATGCTCCAATTTCAAGCTGACAAAGGATTTCTGCTTCAGTTGAAAGAATTTCAGTTTCAGAACTAGTACAAAGCAAACAGAATAAAAAGGACTGGGTACCTTCAAACTTTTGACACAAAGGGTCAATTTTTTTGACATAAGAAAAAACCCTTAAGTTTTATTCATTGCATTTTCTTAGAAAACTAATAAGAGCAGACATCTTAACCTTTTTGTTCTGTGTTTGAGTTTGGAGAGTATCATCTCAAATAGCCGGTGCACTGAGATAAGCTCTCTCAGTTCAGTCTGAAATCAGTTTACCCTTTCTCAGATAAAAGTGGTCCGGAGAACTACCCTTCATACCAATGCAATTCTGTCAAATCTTTTTATGCACTGTCACTGTCATCACCTTTTGTCAAAGAATAAATTCATTTGGTTTGGTAATACTGTCTTTCCACTTGGATTTAGTATATGAAGAAAGTGTATTCCTTCCCCAAAAATGGAAAACCACTATACATTGAAGAATCTCAGACTGGCTGAGGGAGGAAGGGACCTCCAGAGACAGTCTTGTTTAGCCCTCTGTTCAAAGCAGGGTCATCTACAGCACAGTGCTCAGTCATGTCCATTTGGTTTTCAATTCCTCCAAGGGTGGAGACTCAGCTCTATTTACTAGACTTTATGTAGAAGAACGGGAGGCATTAGTTTGGCAAACTGTGGGGAGACAAAAGTCTGACAAACTGCTGGACCTCCACTGAGGGCTGTTGTTCATGGAAGACTCTCCAGTCGGTGATGACCATGCCATTTTCCCTACCAAGGTAGGCAGGGTTTTGAGCTTTTAGCCCCACACATATCCAACAGTATAAGCCTAGTGGTGATTCAAGGACCAAACAGAGCTACCTAAGGGTCGTGTGTAGAGAACGGCAAAACATCCATGCATGAGGATGTGGTAAATGTCTGGTTCATTGGTAACACACAGCTTGTTAGCTTAAATGACTAGGGGCTACTGCCTGCACACAAGAAGGAGCAGATGGACACATTGGCAGGGGAGGGAGCCGCAGTCACTTCCCCAGAGCAACGGAGTTTCCAGAGCCTCTTCAGGCTGTCCTGTAGAGTCTCAGGGACAGGGGATACCCATGACCACGAGCCAACAGGAGAGGGTCCCCATCACCCCACAGACAGAAGGGTGGTTGCTGCCTGGGGTACGAGCACCATCATGAGAGAACCATTGCATCAGGCTCCATCAGGCTGCCAGGCTCAGCCACCGCTAACACCATTCAGCAAGGCATCACAGGGGAATCTTTCATAAATAGTGGAAAGACTGGAGACTGCAGTATTTCGCAGCTTCCGGGTAGATTCTCTCTTTAAGTCATAGGAAAGCAAATGGTCCAGCTTTATCCAAATATACAGGCTGGGCTGCAGCACAGCCCCCAGAGCACCCTCCTGAACCTGGAGAGCACCTGATGTAAGAGGCCTTCATTAAACCATACTGGTACCCGACAGATGGCATTCATTGCAACCTTTACATCAAAATACCAACCTTGAATTCTGTTGCTAATTTATTTCAAAAGGTCAGGCAAGGATTTGTGTGCCTTCAAGGAAATGATTGCGTTATAGGAAGCTGCAGTTTCAGTATTCAAATAACCTCACATAGGCAAAATGCTGCAATTTTCCCAGTTAAACTGTATCTGAACAGCAATTACACAACTGATTATTAAATGAAGATAAGACACGTAGGCTTGTACGAAGAAGACTAATTGTTTTCTTCAATTAAAATAAAGACACTCGGGTCCAAATTAAGACCCTGACAAGAAAAGGTGAGCAAATTAGTTTCACTGGGAAATGCAGCTACTGCATACCTGAAATCTTCAGGACTGAACAATGCAAACTAAGTCAGCAATTTGAATAATCAAAATGGAAGTATCCCTTGAAAAGTCCTTCTACATAAAGCTAGTTCAAGGAGCAAATGAAAACTAGCCCTTGCATTTTCGTCATAGCTGACTTCACCGAGCTCTGGTCGGCATCAAGAGCTTTTTATTTTTATCTGAGTATATAAGTTCTTAATGCTTCTGACAAGCATTTTAAAAAGTTATGAAACTTCCATCAAATACTAAACTGATGTTCTCTGCCCCTCTTGGCAGTGCATATTGAGAAAGAGAGATGAAAGAGTACTCCCTGAATGGAGCAAGATCACATGGACACATAAATCTATACATCAAAAAAAACAAAAACCACACCATGTTTTGAATGACTTGTGTGTGTGTGTGCTAAGGGAGTTTTCTAGTGGCTGACATGTTTAAAGACAGCAGTTTACTTTTAGACTCCAAAACACCATATTGAATATTCATGTAAGACCCTAATGAATAATCCAGTGGCTACAAGTTAGCAAAGTGATAACACACTTAGCCCCCTATCAGCTGGCAAAGTGATAACACATCTATAAACTATGTTTGTGAGGCATCTGCTAAGCAGTTATTCCCACTGACACCTCCTGCATTTTCCACCACATTTTGACACTAAGCCAGGTTAACCTTACAAAAACCAGTGTCTAATACCCAGTGATGCTGACCTTCAGGGACACACATGTAAACACTCAACAACTGGTTTGACCAGAGAAGCAACCTGACATTTATTTAGCTTATCAAAGTGAAGGCAGACACACAACAATGTTCTTTACTGTCTATAAAACCTGTGTAAATTATATGATTAGTTGCCTATAGATAAATGGTGGAAATTTAAAACAATCATGCTAACTTTAACTTGAAGAAAACTCATGGAGGCTGCACGCTTCAGGAAAAACAAATTATCAAGGGTGGTCCTTGAAAACTGCCAAGGATTTTATGAATTTTCCTGCATGTTGTGCATCTGATAAGATACTGAATAACTGAAAAAGTTGATATACAATAGCGTATGATAAATTACACTTAAGTTGTAGTGGTTTTTCCTAGTCTCAGGAGGTTTTCTGAGTAAATTCTTTAACTGCATTTTGTTCCAAGCAGCTGCTCCTCCTCCATTTAATAAAAAAAATGGAACAATCTTCTGATCAAATGAATCTTGTGAACATATCTATGCATGTGTAAATATAGCTATACTTGCATACATATAAATAAAATATATATTAAACATATATATTTTCATATGCATGCATCTACATTTTTCCATAACTCTAAATTTAAAAACAAAAGAAAAAAGGTTTAAATCCTCCTCCATCAAGATAAAAGTTATCAGTAGGCAAAAAAATACTCTTACACTACAGGTAAACTTTCTGTCTTTCTTTGAAATCACTGATGGCTTTTAACACAAGTACTATGCAAGACCCTCCAGGTCTTCCTCTTCCAGGCTTCCCTTACTCACACAAGACATTCTAAGAAGTCTGCTCAGTGCTAGCACAGTTACTGAAGGTTTTTAGTTGCAGTTCATTGAAACTCTTCAGCTGAATTTCCTTTTATGAATTTTGCAGTTTGGCTTCTTCTGCACAAATCTTGAAAGATTGCCAACAGCCATGCTTTGTCTTTTGGGTGTTTAAACCTACAAGACATCAAAGAAATGTGCCTTTGATAGAGAAATACAGTTCACAAGAAAAGAAGAAATGCTACATATACCTCTGCCAAGGTCTTTGAATTAAGCATTTCTGTTGACCCTCAGATATCTGTTAGAAGAACCCAGAGGTCTTGCTGTCTCAAGGTACTAGCAAAGCCTGAAGATCTTAGGGAAATGGTGAACTGCATGAAAGCATGAACATACTCCTTACCTCATTTCAGTTGCAAGCGGCAACACCTTGAAGCTGTAACTCCTTGAAAACCCTCTAGCACTACCATTTTCACCTAACATGATAATTAGTCTTGGGTTCATGGGGCCACAACCTACAGAGAGAAGAAAGCTTAAAACAGTTATCCGATATGCTTTATGGCAGTTTTCACTTGACAGAATGGGAAAAGACACACAGAGGATGAATGATGAATATGAGCCTTCTTTCTTTTAAAAGCAGCAAGAAGGTTAGGCTGGCTTCAAGAGTGTTTGCTTCAGTTTGAAATAATGATTGTACAGTATTTATTAATTATTCACACTGCAAAACTAACTGGATTTTTGGTCCAGAAACCTGGCAATGTTGAGATGCCTGGTAAGACATTTCTGGCCCAGCCTTTCATCCTCAGAGTCACAGGAGAGAACGGGTCCATCCAGCACAGCTTCTCTGACCATAACACAAACATCTATACCAGAGAGGAACAAGCACTCCATTGGCAAGATTGTCCAAGAGTTCAGTTCAGTGCAAGTGCTGTGGTTTCAGTTTCTAATACACACAGCTAATCAGGAAGTGGTACTACAAGTAGTAGGGACTGGTGAGGCATGGGGAGAGCAGCTCATACAAGGTAATACAGAAGGGTTACTTGAAGTCTTGCTTGAAGGTTGAAGGCTGGTCCCATTAGACACGTTTGTAGATTGAAAGCTGAATAACTGGGCTGAGTCATCACTAGTAAGTAAACACACCTCTCCCTGGGCTTTGAATAAAGGTCGTCTAGACTGACTGTTCCTACTTGATTGTGTAAACATTGTCCACCTCTTCCTTCTAACACGGTGTTTTTACATGGTACAGCTATACAGGTCTGAACTGCTGCATGATGTTAAATACAGTTATACATGTTAAATATGGTGTTGACATAGCATTTATAAGACCAGAATGCAGATACATTAGCATGTTTTGTAGACAATAAATTTAAGCACAAGCACACTATTGCATTGCAAATAAATAATTTTCCTCATTGAAGAAAATGAGTGTTACAATGCTGTTTATTCATACTGCCTATTCCAAGTCAGTGTTTGCCAACTATACTGACCATGATGACTACATCATCCATTACTTCACACTAAAATCTGATGAAACTAAAAATAAATGATAGATCACTGCAAAGTCCTCTTCCCTGTCTATTGGCAAACAATACTCTCTGTTCTTTCCACTGATTACTAAATGGCAGGATGCAATGTAACACAAAAGTCAAAAAAACTGCAGAAAACAAAAACTTCCCATCTATTAATTCTGAACTGCTTCTGAATTGTGAACAGTTAGGACAGGATGAAGCAATCAGCAATTATAAAGCACATTCCAACTAATAACAGGAAGACTAAGTTCCCCCTAAAAGAATTATTACAAGAGAATGTACAAGTGGCTGGGAAACCTACCATGCCCAAACATTGTTTGGAATTCAGCTGAAATGGATGGAGTGAGGCAGAAGAAACTATACAAATTCTTCTTCCTTTGGGAAGGATGGCAGATGGATTTATTACGCTTCTAGAGTGCTAATTCTATTCAGGCATACAATGTCATATATCATGTCATTCATGCCATGGATCATTACAATTGTTTCGAGAGAGAGTTCTACGGCAAAATCCCAGTTCCCGAGCTTAGTTTGGGTACAAGTTTACAACTCACAACTTGGTATTTCTAAGTACTATTTCTAATCCAACACAACCAGTTGGCTCCACTTTTTCCAGGTCCCTCCATATCATGGAGCGTTCAGAAGCAAGATTTCATTTCTCCCCCATCTCCACATTGTTGTTTGGGGTTTTTTTCCCATTGGATTCACAAGTTATCTGATTCTGGTCCTCAAAAAAACCTGTTATTCTTCCTGTCATAATCCTGCTAATTATTTTACATTAGATCTTGACTGCAAAAAGTTGTTTTGGTGAAATGACAGGGCAAACTCTCTATGTAATTCAGAACTGCCATGGTTCACTTAAGCCAAAGTTTTCAGCTCATGCTGAGTGTTTATTTATATGCATCAAAGTGATATCACCACAAGCTAGAAAAACATTCTAGAAACACACATCTAATTAATACAAGTCAGGGTTTCTCTTTCCTCAGCTTTCCTGATGCATGATATTGGTTGGAAAAATAGTGAAACCCAGAAAGTGTTGATATCCTCCTCACAAATACTTATTTTCTGTAGAAGCTTTCCTGAGAGGTTGAAGATAAAATCTCATCTAAAATCTCATCTGATAAAAACAGCTGATTTTTAAACAGGTTCATTTCCAACCTGTGTTGATTTGTGAGAGGTGATTTGCAAGCCCTGATTGGGCCTACTGTCCCTGCTGTGACCTTGCTTAGTCAAACCTCATTGGCATTGGCCAGTGCTCACTCATGAGCAATGGGTGCCAATAAAAACTGCAGGAAGAGGCTGAGCTCCAGAGCACTTAAGGAAACTGTAGATATTGCATATGTACTGACAGAAAGCTAGCACTCACAAGATTTTTGTTTGTTTGTTTGTTTTTAAAAGAGACATAAATATGCTGATTCTTGATTCAGAAAAATAATAATAACAAATATTTACTAGAAGCTGTGTAGTCTAGCTGATTACAAATTCCCAGTCACATTAAAGACAAAATGAACATCAAAAATCACCTTTGAAATTCAGGATTTTTGTAGACTCCTGTTATGTTCATTTACTCAATGTTGAGCCCACTGGAGTGTGTGATGCATCACTACAAAGCTCAAAGAAATAATTCAGCAGGATAACATAGATAGGATGAGCAATATCAATTGGAGAAGAGATATTGGGCTGAGGAAGCCATGGCGCAGTAAGCCTGATGGGAACTGTGCAATGACCAAAAGCTGTGATGATTAACTCCCCATGACATTCAGGTATCACAGAGGGTAGAATTGATCTTATCAGTTGTGGAATGGGTCAAGGAGCCTGTTATAAATTATGTTTCTGTCCTCTCAAAAATCTTTTCTGTGCTTCTTACTGTGCTGAAAAAAATCCTAGATTGCAGATAAACTAATGCAGGAACTAAACTGCAAGAGAGTTACTGTGGCATCTTATTTCCCACACTGTATTTCTTAGGAGCGTGATACAGAAGATAGCATTTAATTTAGTGCTGCTTTCATACTGGAGAGAAACTCTGGATTAATTTTGTTTTGATCTAGTAAACAGACATTCTAAACACTGAAAACAGTTTGTGCTATAGTTTATTTCTCTTCTTTTTTTTTTTTTTTTAAATTATAGATAGTAAGTATCATTAGTGAGCTTAAAAGTATTACCTGTGAAATTTTTGAGACAAAAAACAACATTAGCCAGAAAGACTACTTGTAGGAATTGTTCCACAATGAGGAAGAAATAGCGAGTCTATTTATATACAGTATATATGTTGCATCAGTTTTCTGCAGTTAAAAAGCTTTTGGATTTAATGTATAGCTTTAAAGGAAAAGAGAAGTGCTGGAGGGGTAGAAAGGTCCAAAAGTTGGAAGCTGAGAAGAAAATTCGTCATAAATTGGAAAACAGGTTAATTTGGGCGTTGTTATTTCTCGTTTGGTTTCATGCATCTGAGCATGTCTAGAGGCTACAGCTTCAATCTCCGAATCTCAAAGAGACTTACTCATGACTGAATTTCAGTAAAGCTTGTGTGTGCATGCTTAAGTTAATTTCTTGAAGGTAATGTGGTTTAGTAATATTGTCTCTTTGACTTAGGACAGTCTGTGCTTCATCCAAAAAGCTAAGTCCCAGTATCTTTGATACCAGTCTAGTGAACTTTAGCTTCCTTCGTTTCACCTTCACTATCGCTAACACTTACATAGTCATGAAGTCAGCTGGACCATGCAAGTATCTGGATTTAAATTAACTTAAAAAAAAAAAAAAAAAGAATCAGCCCTTTGAGTTGTTAGGAAAGGCTGGCTGAGGGAAGGCAATATCACCTTGCTCCCTAACAGCATAGTGTGCAGCTTGTTCAGCTTTGTATTTTTGCAAATGAAAGTAAATTCTTTATCATAAATTAGGTAATTTTAGTAATTAATTGTTTTTGCTAGGTAACCTCAAGCTTATTGGTAACTGTTGGAAGAAGGGAAGGAGGGAAGAAGGGAAGGAGGAAGGGAGGGAGGGAGGGAGGGGCACACATATTAAAAAAAAAAAAAAAAAGAATAAAAAAAGAAAAATGCAGTGCCTAAGGAGAAAGCTGCAAGTGCAGGAAATTATGCCACTGCATGGAATTGCAATGGCACAAAGTGAGACAATTCTGAAAAACTGTAAAAATACTGTAAGCTGAATAAAAGGAAGTGTTCAGAAAACAATCTTACTTTAATACCCTTTTGATTATGGCTTTGTGATCCAAGCAACACCACCTGCCATGAGGAACAACAGTGAGACTCGGAATTAGTGTTATTAATAAAATGTAATATTTTTTTATTGCTTGAGTGTTCGTAGCAGAACATGCAGATATTTAAATATGCAATTAAATGTTACCTGCCATCCCTGCTGGCTGCACTGTAAATAGTGTCAATTTCTCCATTTTTTCCTGAGTGCTGCTGTGTTGCAGTCAGCAAGCGATTCTTAAAACTGCAGTCAGAACAAATATGTTGTTTTAAACAATCTTTAAAAGGGGTAGAAACTTTAACCACCTTATTAGTTGCCAAGAGTGTACATTGCCGCTTTGGATTTTGAGGCAAGATTCAACAGCTTGCCAGAGAAGAAATACTGTCTGAGCAGTGCACACTGGAGCCTTCCATAGAACTTACAGAATTTTACTACACCAGGAAGGGTGTGTTTTATTGCCAATAAAAGTACGATTTCATTAAGGAACTTTATCACATGCAACATTACATAAGCTATCTTTTTTTTTTCACTGTACAAATTCCCACTGAGATCAATTGGGCAACTGTCCAATTCCCAGACTAGGGATTCTCTGTAATAAACAGAATATGAAACAGTAGAAAATAGTTGTATTTCATACAAATTATTATTTCTAGATAGTGTCTGACATTGCCTTATGAAGCATCCAGTTTCCCCACCAACGTCCAGAGTTGTAGTTCCATAACACAAAAACACCTCTGAGTGCTCTCAGGATTATCTCAGGACTCCTCTGTGCTCAAACATTGCTGAGGATTTCAAAAGAAATTCCACATCAAGCAGAAGGAAATTATTCAGGATAGCAGATCTCAAGAAACAGGAAATATTTTTTCATACTGCCTGAGAAAAAGTAAGGACACAAAGAAATGGCATGAAGCTGAGTTTGCGGAGGTTTAGGTTATATATTAGGAAAAAGGTTTTCTCCCAGAGGGTGGCTGGGCACTGGAACAGGCTCCTCAGGGAAATGGTCACAGCACCAAGCCTGACAGAGTTCAAGAAGCTTTTGGACAATGCTCTCAGGCACATGGTGTGACTCTTGGGATGGTGCTGTGCAAGGCCAGGAGTTGTACTGAATGATCCTGATGGGTCCTGATGCTTCTAACTCAGCATATTCTATGACTCTATGATACTGTGGTTAATTAATGCTACTAATGATGTTGCACTGTGTTATTTTTATAGACAGACTAGTATTCTTCCCCTATGGCAATACCAGTGGGTATCTTTTTAAATCCTGTTAATATCAGTGATTCAAGCTCTCCATTGCTGTAGAATTACAAGAAATTAAAGTACTGTGCAAATGTTCTAATAGTAAAATGACAGCTATGTAAGTGGCTTATTCACTTTGATGGAGTCCATCTCACCGAGTAGAAGCCAAGTTCATTTAATTTTCTATATGGATGCTCTATTTTATTGAGTTCTGTTATTCCACTAAAGATTCCACCTGACCAGTTTCCTCTCTGATTCTATCAAAGACTTTTCTTTTTGTCACCTTCAGTTTTGAATACTCACTAGTTTGGGTAACAGCACTACATGTCTTTCTAGGCTGCATTTTGATAATCTCCAGAGGTGTCCTCTCATCATGGCTGTACAGGAGGAGGGTTAGCTCTGATATTGGGAGACACTCCTTACAATGACAAAAATTTAGAACAGAAATGAGTAAAACAAAGATGGATCTTCTAAATTGCTACAAAGCATTTAGAAGAGACATTTGATATCAACAGATGAAGCTTACTTCATTTGGGGTCAAGGAAATCAGTAAAATGGCTTCAATTTCTGCATTTCATTGCAGAGCACAAAGAAGGAACATATTGAAACTACATTTAGACATGGAAGTTTGGAATTTGTGTAAAGCATAGAATCCCTCTCTTGTCAACAAAGGTGAGATTCAGTTGACCAGCTGTAGATGTCCATAACATAAGCATCCACAGTTAAATCATTGATAAGAACATCCCAAGAGAGAGAAACAGACAATCTAAAGTGGATTTCTACATTTAGTCAGAAGAATTATGCCCTGAAAGTGCTTACTTTCCTAAAGCAATTTTAACAGGATCTTCAGTACCTGCACTGTAGGCCTCTAACAACAGGTGAGATGAATCCCACTGTAAGAGCCAAAGGTGCCTCTGAGGTGGGATGAAGTACCTGCTGCAGAAAGATGTGTGTGGCTGGAGGTGTGGCTTTCTATCTTCCTTTACTGAATTAATTATTAAAATACAGCTTCTGCCTTAGACATCTGTTAAGTATCTGATTTTAGAAATCAGTGCATTATCTGGAGACTGTAAAAGCCATAAATTTCATAAATAATATGGCATCTAATCTCAAAAATTCTGTACTTAAATCCACATTTAAATTAGTGTTTTCTCTATTTTTTCAAAGCTACTGAGTTCACTAGGCTGCCTTTGCTTTCTGCAGGAAGCATATGTTCCCAGCACTTAGACCTAAACTGTCTGGGTTTTAGAGGTCTATTGAGTTTAAGAATGTGCAGTGCCATTGTAATCTGATACATGTGAACAAACAACAAACTATTGACACGGAAATATGTAAACCAGATAACAGTTTTGAATTGCCTGCAAGACTCTAAACACAATACCCACAGTACTAAAACAGTCTTGTTTAGTGTCTTCATCGGTGTCCTGTATATGGAGAAGTAAAACCTTAGCAAACCTGTAAATGACAATACATTGGAGGTAAAAAAGGGGAAGTGACTGTGAAGACAGTGTATTATAGGGTGTCAGTCCAGAAGGACCCTGAGAACCCAGCCAACAGAAATCACATGGAGTTCAGTAGTGGGAAGTGCAAATCTCTGTGCCCAGGTGAAGTAGCCCCATCCACCAGTACTATCTGGGAAATGACCAGCTGAGTAGCAGCCATGATCAAAGGACAATTACTGTTGCAACCAGGCTGAACATCAGCCAACTATGTGCTCTCAGTGCTAATAGTGCAAACTGCATCCTGAGACACACTAGGGTGACTGTCATCAGCCAAAGAGAAGGTGGTGTCCCCTGACATTTACCACCGGTAAGGCAACACCAGGAATCCCATGTCTAGATTGAGCTCCCCTAGTTCAAGAAAGATATTGGGAAACTGGAGAGAGTACAGGATTGTGAGGAGACCTAGAGCTCATGGTCCATAGGGAAAGGCTGAGGAAGATGGCTTGTTTAATCTGATGAAGAGGAAAGCGAGGGGAAAAGAAGACTTACAGAAGCACCAGAGTGAAATCCTTCTTGGTATCAGATTGTGTAAGAAGGAGCAACAGTCTCAGTTCCTGCCTTGAAACCTTCTTCGTGGATATGAGGAAAAATTTTTTTTGGAGCAGTGCAGCCCTGGCACAGGCCACCTAGGGAGTCTTTCAAACCTTCATCTTTGGAGGCTTTCAAGACTCAGCTCAGTAAAGCCACATACCCATCATCTAATGCCAGCAACAATCCTACTTTGACCAAGAGGATGAACGAGAGGGTTCCAGAACTTCATCCCAACCATTCAAGTGACTCTTTAAGGCTTCCACATGGCCTGAAGCACAGGAAAAATAGGAATTACTAAGAACTTAATTTTCAGAAAACAGTTAAGTAATTTAAAAACCTTTTAAAATTGTACCAGTTATGAAAATGCACACCGATTTGTATTGTCTACCTCTTTTTCTATCTTCTTTCCCCCAGGACTGGTAGATGATAGGACACATAGCAAGTGGAGTTCAGTTGCCTGAACACTGATATTCAAGACCACATTTCTTAGACGCTCTGTGGTATCTGAGACACCCATCTGGGACCAGCAGATGTGAAACAAACTCTACAGAGTCCCAAGCCCTGCTGGGAAGGCAGCTTGAAACCTATATTTAGAAGACTGCATCCCACCCTATTAGTCAAAAAATTTATTGTAATTCTGAGAAAGCACAGTGGCACCATGGCTAGAATAGTATTTCAGTGGAGCTTTTTTGTTTAAATGTGTGAGTTGTGACAGATAGTTAACACTAGTAATCATTTGCTACTGCTGATTAAAACATAAAATTACAATATCTCATTTAAAACCATTTTCAGGGTCTTAGGGTACTTCCTTCAAATATTTGTCATCAAACACAGACTGAAAAGGATTTATGAATATCCTGGAGACCACGACTACATTTTAACCACTGTTTTGCTTTAACCCTGCAATCTGTGTATTCAAGACTGACACCAGTGATTATAAATAACAGTCATCAAAATTAATAGTCTTAATACTACAAATTTGGGAAGAAGAGGAAGATAAACGATTATCTGGGCAGGGTTATAATTTGCTGGTGTGCAACTCAGAGTTTGAAGGAGAAATTAAATATTAAAAAAGGAGACAAGCATAGCTATTTGTTTGCAAGATATTATGTTGACAGGCTGCTTCAGCAGTTTTGAGTTTAGAAAGTCTGGAGTTACAACAATTAAGACATTTTAAAAAATATTATGGAAGCCCCAAATTCACTGTGAATTAGACAAATAGCTGTTATTGTGCCCATGTTCCAGAGGGAAAAGGGATTCAAGAGTTGCCAAAGACACTGAGGGATTTAGCTGAGTAGCAGGGACTACTTGAGTTTTTCATTATTAATACCATGTTTAAACACCTGTACTGTTTTTCTTCCTTAGTAGTTTCAGGCTTTTTTAAAATTAATTTATTGATCTAAAATATGAATCATCCAGAAACCAACAAAGACATAAAACTCTAACTCAAGCACTGCTTATTATACCCAACAGGAGGCACAAATGCAGATACACTGGTGCACATTTGCACTACCCAGATGATTTTTTTTTTTTCCCCCTAGGCTGTTTCAGTTCTGAGTCTTATTTGGTTAAATTAAATAGAAGAAGATATTGTCATGAATTCAGGTCTTTGGTTTGATGAAGCGTTCACAGAGAATTTATTGGACCAAGGTAATGTGAACATCAGTCTCACTCATTTTCATTGCCAGGAACAAGAACCCACAAAACGTGCAGCTCTATGGATGACTCCCAAATGACATTAAAAAGCCTAGGAGAGGTAAAGATGACAACGTGCAATGAGACAAAATCTCCTCAGATGGGGATGCCAAAAATTAAACATCACAGTTGAAACATCAACCCAAACACCGGAGCCTGTGTACAATCCCCAGACCAGTGTTTGCTTTTTAAAACTTCTTTTCAAAACTCCAGCAGTGAAAAGCAGCTGCTAACTCTCAGTGACCTTTAGTGACAGCACTTCCATCTTTAGGGAATTGAGATTGATTTTCCACAGCTACCAGTGTAAAGACCTTTTGCCTGGGAGCATACAATGATACCAAGGTCAGAGGATTTGAAGGCAGCAACTTTAACAGGGTTAGACTTCAGCTGTGTGGTGATTACAACTACCAATTAATGTCTGCCGCTTTACACCCTGGAGTCACCTGCAATTTCAAAACAGATTAAGCAAAGTGGTCCCTGAAAGCTCATGGAGGCAATTCTCTAAAGTCAAGTAGGAGATTCAAAAGAGTCTGGCAGGAGGCAATACATAAATCAAAACTAAGAAAGAATTACCGGTGCACTTAGTGCTGGATATGCACTCTCTGCATGGCACAGCCAAAGTATGTGCTGTTCTCTTTGACCCTACTACTGTTGCTTTTTGGGGAAAGTGGGCTTATGCAAACAAGAAGAGGAGGTTGACCAGGCTGGTGGACGGGCTTTTGGCAGAGTCACATCTGTATTTCCTTTTTTAATAAAATTTTAGCACCCCATTTCTCATTTTTTTCCTCAGGGTCCCACACTGTCTGAAGCAATTCTTGCACTTAGACAGACAGCTTACATGTAGCATGTACCTCCTCTCCACCACTATTTTCCCCACATATCTTTGAAATTCTGAGCCTCTTCTACTGTGAAACTACAGTATCATTCAGCCAGACAAGAAGAAGATTGCAGAAGGAAAATCTTATATTGCACTGTACAAACCAATACAGAGAAAGTGGTGCTCATACACAGTATAATGAAACAACCAAGAACACGCAGAAGCAATTTACTCCTGTACCACCCGTGTCTTAACCCTTTGGGTTATGAAATAAAGCTGAGAACATGATTACTGTATGTGGTGAGTTGACCCTGGCTGGATGCTACGTGCCGACCAAAGCCTCTCTATCTCTATAACTCACCTCTGCAAATGGACAGGGGACAGAAAATTATAATGAAATGCTCACGAGATGAGATAAGGACAGGGCGAGATCACTCACCAGTTACTATCACAGGCCAAACAGACTCAACTGAGAGAAATTAGTTGAATTTATTACTAATCAAAATCAGAGTAGGATAATGAGAAGTCAAACAAATTTTAAAAACACCTTCCCCTTACCACTTCCTGGGCTCAAGTTTGTTCCCAATTCTTCATCTCCTCCCCCTCAGTGGTGCAGAGGGGTGGGGACTGGGGGTTAAGGTCAGCTCATCAGATTATTTCTGCTGCTGCTTCTTCCTCAGGGGATGAAGAAGCATGGAGTCCCTCCCATGGGAAACAATCCACCAAGAACTCCAGTGTGAATCTTTCCCACAGGCTACAGTTCTTCACTAACTGCGCCAACATGGGTGTCTTCCGCGGGGTGCAGTCCTTCAGGAACAGGCTGTTCTAGTGTAGGTCCCTCGTGGGATCACAAGTTCTGCCAGCAAACCTGTTAGAGTGTGGGCTCCTATCGGCACGGGGGCATGGGTCCTGCCAGCAGCCTGCTACAGCATAGGCTTCCCAGCGGGTCATAGCCTTCTTTTGGGCATCCACCTGCTCTGGTGTAGGGGTCCTCCATGAGCAGCAGGTGGGTCTCTGCTCCCCCATGGACCATCATAGGCTGCAGGGGCACAGTTGTCTTACCATGATCTTCCTCACAGGCTGCAGGGGAATCTCAGTTCCACTGCTGGGAGCACCTCCTCCTCCTCCTTCTTCAATGACCTTGATGTCTGCAGGGCAGTTTCTCACATATTCTCACTCCTCTCCTCTCTTGCTGCAAATACTTATGTGCAAAAACCTTTTTTCCTTCCTTCTTAAATCTCAGGGTCACCACCAACATTGCTGGTTGGCTCAGCCTTGGGCAGTGATGGGTCAGTCCATCTTGGAGCTGGCTGGCTCTGTCAGACATAGGGGAAGCTTCTTGCAGCTTCCAACAGAAGCCACTCCTGTAGCCCTTCCCAGTTCCAAAACCTGGTCATGAAACCCCAATGAACACTAATACACTTTGGAAAAGCCCTATCTTTTCACTTCCTTTCTTTTTTGTGCTGCGTACGATGCTTCTGAAGGGGTGCATTGCCTCACATCTGATAGCAAATATTGAGAACTTTCCATATAGTTTTAGGTATTGAAGTCGAGGTAGAACTGAATACCTTCAGGGTCCCTCTGTCATCAGTGGAAAGAAATTCAATTGAAAGAGAATTGGAAAGTAATTTGTTGTAGTCCTGCTACCATACAATGTAAACCATTGTAGGTACAGCAGTTATGTGACTGACTATAAATGAATAAATTAATTTACGTATGAAATGTGGCTTCTGTAATTTTGTGAAGAGGCAGTAACTTAATGCCTTTATTATTCTTCTGAAGAATTTGCACTGGGTAAGACGTTTATCCAAAGTTATCAAGTGCCCAGTAGAAACCTTTGAATTCAAGTGTAAAAGTGAAGGCAAACAAATCCACGTAGATATATTTTTGGAAATGAGTCTGCCAGCTGATAAAAAGATGTAAACAGAAAGGCTGAGAACTGCTAATTATTTGAACCACTTAAATAGTGGGAAGTACTGGGTTTGTATTTAACAGTTTTGCATTGTGCTAATCTCTCCTGGCAGCAGAGTCAATAAAAGCTCTACAGGGAGTCTGAACACAATGTGATTTTTCCTAGCCAGATAAATCTTCCCTGTCCCCACTATCCTTATTATCCACCTGACAATGCACCTAACAATCAGAATAAATGTGCAATTGAGATCTATGCTGCACAGTGAATTCACTCTGAAAACATTTTGCAAGAAAACAGTCACAAGTGAAGGCTCAAGTTTTGTATGAATTGCATGTAGTTCTCATTGCTCTGGGGGATGGGAGTCTTATCTAGAAAACAGGAATGTGCATCAGTCAGGAAACTAATTGACTTCCAAATGCATTTGTGATTTCAACTCAGCAGTTGTAAGTCTTTCCTAAAGAAAAAAGGAAATCCAATTGCTAACAACTGTGGTATTATTTCAGGTGTTTATTGTCTGTGTTCATCCTGATTGAAAACAAGAACAAAACCTGATCACAGGTATCACTTTGGATGAGAAGTGGAAATGAAATGGCAGAAAAAAGAGCTAAAATTGACTGGATGAAAAATAGCAATTCCCTCATAATCCTTCCATATAGGCTGCCAAGTCTTGCCCCAAAGGCACTTGCTAAGATGATGACTATAAAATATAAACAAAATGTCTTCCTGAATCACTCAGCCCAGTCTCTTAATGTTACATTCAGCCAAGTAAGTTTCTTCTCATTATCTTGAACAAACTCTACCTTAAACAGAGTTGACTTTCCCTCCCAGATTGGAGGAGCTTTGGAAAACTCTACCAAAGCTTTAGTCTTTAGGATTTTAGAAATTTCTTGTGAATTTTGACTTATTTATAACTGATTTATATCTATTAGTTTTCCTGTCAGAAAAGTCTTAGAGTTCAAATTATTCTTACCCATCTTGGAGAAATATTCCCCCAATATTTTTACAATGAGCCAGCACCAGTACCATTTGTTTTCAACCTACCTTTAATCCCTTTCACAGTAGCACCTTTGACCATCCAAAATCCCCTCAAAAGAGTCTACTATGGAAGACTACGTATTAACCAAGTTGCTGTCTAGGAAAAAGAAGAGGTTTGAGCTGGTTTTTTTTCCTTTGCCTCAGGCTTTAAGAATTTGAATTCCTTGTTCCCTTGTTCCCTTCACTTTCCAGAACGTGCCCTAACTTCACAAAAAAAAAAAAAAAAAAAAAGCCAAAGCACTAGCAGAACTGAAGGTATATCACAAGAAGGCAAGTCAGATTCCTGCTGACAGGACAGAATATGTTCAGGAGGGAGCGTGATTCCTGCTTGTGCTTGTATCCAGTGACCTGAAAACCACGCTTTCCCTTCTCCCTTGACAGAGGAGACTGTTGCACAAAGTCAGGACAACCATCTGTGTCTAACAGTAGCGGTGAAGAATTAATACCTCTCTCTCCCTTCTCTTTGTGGGTCATTGCAGTTCTATGATTGATATACCATGGGTTGCGGAGGTGCGAGAAGACCACGTCAGTGGAAGGTTGTCAGTAGCAGTGTAGAGCAGCCTGTCAGCCTTAAAACACTTGCCCAAACACTTATTTCTCTGCTGTTGATGCAGATACTAAGGGGTATGTACCCTTCTTACTGCCCAGCTTACTGGGAAGATGGCCATTTTTTTCAGCAGCACTACAGAGGGAATTTCTACATTTCTTGGTGAAATTGAAAGGTCTATTCTTCTGTCTCTGCCTTTGGAAAATGCTACAAGTAGTGAGGAAAAGTGCAAGTAGAGATAAGTGAGTGTAAAGGAATAGGTCATGTTAGTCAAGGAACGCCGAGGTCCTGTTCCTTGTGGGAAATAGGAATTCTTGTCTTAAATGATTTATAAAGTAGGTTTCTCCATCTTAGATATTGGCCAGTTATCCTCTAGTAGCCTGCTTTTGATTCATTCTGTTGGATTAAAAGCAACAAGAGCACAGAATCAAATTTGGTCTGCACATCCCGTCTTCTAGACACCAGCCCCCCACTCTGTTTCCAAGGCTTATGTAGGAAGATCCTGTCAATAACACAGGTCTGCATCAGAGGTCACATCATTTCAGCACACCAGCTGTAATGCTGCATTGCAAGCTATCTCATTTGTTGAAATCACAGTACAATTAATGGCGACATTAAAATAGAATTTGCATTGGGGTACTTATGACATTCCCATTAAAATCACATTAGTTCATAATGATTAACACTCTTTTACTGAGCACGGAACAAATTAATCTGTAGATGCTTTGTTTTACCTGTGTCTAGAAAAGCAACTTGCAGAAGTAGATAGGGGACATGCATTGTCTCTGTTATAGATAACTATTCGGCACCTGTTTGAAACCAGAGCAGGTGGAAAGTGAACCTTGTCAAGGTTTTGTGTAAACAAGAACTCAAGAAATTCATAATTTACAAAAATGGCCAAGTGACTCAAACCCACACTTACTTTCTTTATAAGAAAAAGAGTCAAAGCCAAGACCGTTTCCAAAATTAGTTGCACGAGATTTTAAATTTTTTAAACAGTGATGCTAATTATTTTGCATTTGCTGAAAATATTATTTTTCAGGCTTATGACAGCAGAGATCAATTGATGCTGAACACACAAATCCTTCACCTGTTCACCCAGTGCTTAGATGTTATCCATTGGTGTGGTAGTTCTGACTAAGCTATGCAAATTGCAACTCTTGAAAGGGAGAGGAAATGCAAAAAAAATCTAAGTTCCCTGCTGATTCGAGTTCCCACAGACCACATGTGGCTTCAGGCTATGGGAAAAGGGAGGAGAGGGGTGGGAAGGGAAGGGAGGGGGAGGAGAGGTGAAGGGAAAGGAACACTGCTGTGATATTACTGAAGAATTACTAGTACAAGAAGGGTTTTCCCCAGAACAACAGAGACATGAACACTCTGGGATGAGTCCAATAAAGGGCCAGAGAGCAAATTTATGTATTAGAGTGTCTGTCATATTAGGAGAGATTGAGTAAGCTGGGACTGTTCGCCCTGGAAAAGAGAATGGAGAGCAGGTGACCTTACTGTTGTCTACAGTTACCTGAGGTGATGTAACAGAGAAGATCGAGGTAGACTATTCTCAAACCATCACGGTATTTCATGCTCCACTCCAGATTGACTGTAGTTGGTTAAGTCAGAGCCAAAACTGATGCCAAAACTTACCCCAAAACAGCACAAAAAGCTCTGCTAGCAATCAGCTAGACTGGAAACCCATTATCCTCTGCAGAAAATGCTTGTTTTATGCCAGTCTTTTGTCCAAATGACTTTGAAGGAAGAGAATATTGTCTCAGTATTTTTCATTTTGTTAGCTACTTGGTGAAAAAATGGCTACTGGTGGGAAAGTGGTGCTTCCTGGCTGAGCTATATTGTTTTCTCTCCAAATCAAAATCCTAAAGATTAGTTAAAAGAAAGATAAAACAGCCTCACTCTGGGGTTAAAATAAGGAGTACAGAGCTCTACAACTCAACATTTCAGGAAAACAAAATTCTTAAATAAAGGGTAGTTTGTTCATCTCTAGATTTTTAGTTAACCTAGTATTTCCTCTCACATGTACTTTACAGGAGATTTTTAAACTGGTCATCAACTGGGATCCTGAAGCTTCACTCTCTGAACATGGAGCAGAATATATTTTGATTCACAGGTTGGCATGTTAACAAAATGAAGTAATTAGAGAAAGATATTCATAGATGCTACAGAAGCCCATTGCAAAGGTGCAAATGGCAGCAGGAGCATAAAAAGCAAGTCTCCTTGATAATACTTTGAGATATACTGCTCAGGAAATTATGATCAATTTACTCATGGCAGGTATGAATAATTTGCATTGATTCCTTGTAGGGAACAAGTTTCACCTTCTGTCTTTTTCAGCAGAAAAACAAGCACCATCCTGGCTTATAACTGTCACACAGTTGAAGAAATAGTGAAGGGAATCACTTATAAATTACACATAACCCAAAAGGTGTTTGAAAAAAACTAATTGACTTAAGGAATCACCTCAATAAAAACATAATTATCTTCATAGAAGTTATGAATGCAAATATGCGAATTCAAATCTGTATTTTCAAAATAAATTTAAAAAAAAAATTTCTTGAAAAAATCCCACTATATTTAAGGTTATGAATTTGGGCAAACAATCATCATGCATTCATTTTTCTCAAAAAGCCACGAACCTGCATTTTCATGTATTTATCTCTGACAAGAGGAGAATTTGAGCTAAATCACTTCAAGGTCATTAAATAGTAAAATAAAATCTCTTTTGTAGGCTGTTGCTCTTCGTTGTGTTTTATTATTAACATTTTCAATTCATATAAACCATTTATAAAGAGATCAAACTTTCTATGTATGATACTTCATTTGTTTCACAATAAAGTTTAAAAGACCATATAGACTATAGACCAATTAAATTTCTCTCCATGATAATACACTTCTGAGTCTGCAGCAAATTCAGAACCCAACTAGACAGCAATTGTCTCTTTTCTATGTTCACACTAAAAGTTTGTATACTTAATTTTTATATATGTATTGTAACAATATGGCATATATAGCATAGCAAGATGCTTTCCTTTCTTGGGTTTTCTGCTTAGCTATCCTTGTGTGCAATAAATATCTATGTCCTCGTGAATTCACTAAACCGTAGTTGCACTGTTCATGCTTTCATGCTTAAATATTCTGATTCTTTCTTTGGAACATTGTGTAGTTTATGTGAGCTCTTTAAAAGCAGTTTCAGGATTACAGTGCAAGTTCTGAAAGCTGTTTTATTTATTTGCCATAATAAAATCAAATCTCCAAAAGTCTGTAATCTGATTCACTTCCCATTTATAAATGGCACCTTCTGCTAATATTTCTGAAGGTAAAAAAAAAAATCTGAAGAAGATTTTTCTCTCAAGTAACACCAAATATATCTTACTGTATAACTACACAGTAAAGCAATGGTCAGCCTTTACTTAAGTGCATTTCTAGATGATTTGGATGTATAGAAAGTAGAAGGATAGCTGCTCAGGACAGATTTTTAGGGATGGGTTAAGGGATATTTTTGTCTGACAGCCATTTATTAGCTATTCCTTTTGTACCTGCAACTACTAATAAGCTGCTGTGATACACCATAGGGAGGAAAAAACTTCCACTTCTTGGGATTTGCACATATTGCTGTGTAAGGAAATGGTGCAAAGCAAAATGTGCAGGTGCAGATCACGTCAGTCTGAAAGAGGCTCTAAATCATGCATAGATCTGCATGGGTACTTGGGCATTCATCACACTTAGCTTACCTTTCTTCCCACCAGCCCCCCTTACTATGCAGTGGCCAGAAGGAAGGTTCAGGACAGCTGAGTTAACAGGGAGTTCTCAAATAATCTGCAAAGACATGGGAAACTGTAGTGTAGTCTGTCGTTTTTTACTCATAGGAGTAGGTCTACATCTCATAATTTCTTCACTGCTCACATCCTCAATTACAAGACAAAACAGTGACAACCCTCACAATGGCAACTATCAAATGAAATTTCCACTTATTCCAGAGGCACAACTGGTATTTGAGTGCCAACCTTCATCTGAAATTCACTGGGAAAACAAATGTCCAACTCTGCTATGTATGACTGAAAATGTCCTCACAGAAAAGGAATTATTGTCCTAAAATATCCTGTCTCTGGATTTCTGCTGGATTTTGGTTTAAACCTGGGTATAGTTCCCGCAACAGGTTTGCCACATCATTCTCTGTCCCCCATGGGATGGTGCCATCAGACAAATGGTGCACTCTAACAGACAGAGAATTATCTCAACAATATCTACAAATAGCAGAGTGATAATATTTTACAAATAACAGGAGTCAAAGAAACGTGTTTGACTGCTCATTATATTAACATCCCTGTTAGAATTATGCCTCAGCTCTTAAAAAATCCCCCAATGTATGCATGATTACAAAATATGGCATTGTGTCATTCTGTTCTCCATGGTGTAGTGTATTGCTTGACAGTTAATGTGCTTTGCTGCACTGTTATTAGCTGTCTTGCTGCAATGCAGTATGTTACACACCGCTACTCTCATGTATGCGACTCTGCCCTGCTCAGCCTCTGAGTTCAGAGTTAATGCTGATTAGCTTGGAATAGTAATAACATGATTTTCCAATATATGCCACAACAGCGATCATACAGTTAACAGGAGCTGTGACTGTCAGCCAAATCGCATACTGAGCACAATTATTTGAGCCATTAATTGCAGTATAGCTTTTCCTCTTGAGATAACAATGATTAAAATTTATGCTGATAGGTAACTTTAGAGTAGGATTGAAAAAAAGAGATTTTTAAGTGCACATGCAAGTCACACCTTTGACAAGAACTTGCTGATAAGCCTGACAATTTATCACTGCTGTAATAAGGAGAAGTGAAAGTAGCATTGATGTGAAACAGCAGCAGCCAACGGAGTGAAAACCAACACTGCATTTTCTAGGCAGCTCCGCTAAGATTTGTGCTGCTGTCCACCTGCAGATGGTCTGAGCACCTTTTATGTAAAGTCAGCAGGCAAAATGAGGCATTATTAGACACTCAGTGGGAGCCTCTGTCCTTGTTTTTCAGAGGAAAAGCTTCACTTACTACACTGATGAAGCATTAGAGTACACTGGCCCGGATCTTCAGAGGTGGTCAGATAACTAACAGGTATTGATTTCAGCGAGCTCATGAATCTGGACATCTAGACCCTAAATCACTGTCACCATATAGTCTGCCTGTAAGAGTTGTATACCATCCTCTAATAATGAATCTGATCGTGCCTATCATAGTAATGTCAGTACCATGAGTTAAGGTTTTGTGACTACATAAGCTTCATCCCCATTAGCCGGTGGTGAAAAGCAGCCCCTGCCTCTTCATAAAAGGTGGTCTCAACCCAAGAATATCACAATTTGCATTTGGACAGCTTACTCTGCACTTAACCAGCTGTGAGTTCAGCTATGACAGTGGAAGCTCAACTATGGAGCCCTTGCTGGTACAGACAGTGCCTGCTGCTCCTGCTGCTGTCTCTGGGTGGCCAAACCATGGAGGCAGCACAGTGGGGGCTGTAGGGACTGGTGGTGGCCACAAAGGGTAAACCTCCTTACCTGAAATACTAAGGATGTCATGGAAACTCCCCAGACTGACAAAGCTGCAGAAGTAACACATCCCTGTGCCTTTAACGAACTGCACATTCATGCAAAAAAAAAATGCAGTCATGAGCATGGACCCACTCAAGTAGCAGCAGTCAGCAGTACTCAGCACAGTTAGTCCAATTGCTCTCTTGCAGGATAGGCATTGGGAGATTAACCTTGTGCCACCTTTACTAACCCATTTTAACCTTCTAAACTCAAAAATCTGGTAGTTGTGAGCAGTCATGAGGAAAAAAACACTGCTGAAATTCATGTTCCCCTTTGAAAAAAGAAAAAAAAAGACCAAAGACTCTGTGACTGATGTATTCTATTTTTTTTTTTTTGGACACAAACCCCTCTGTAACACAGCTCTGTGTGAATGCTAATACTTGAGGCCTTTAGGTGCTATAACCTCTATAGTTTTCTTAGGCTTGAGTAGCTGATGCCAGGAGAGAAGATGGATACCACCACACTGGCAGAGCAGAGCAGAGCAAGCTTTGGTGACCTGCTCCCATAGGATGTACACATTCTGGGAAGTCAGGACAAGCATGGCTATTCTCTAGAGCAAAGCATTTGTTCTTGAAGACATTGCATCAAAAATCTGCAGGATGGTATGAAATTGCTCTAACTTTCAAATGTTAAAGTCCTTCATATAAACTGTGATGGTTAGTTGAAGGTGCTTGCCTCCTGAGCATTCCCCTACCTATGCATATAACTATCTGAGTATTATAGTATTGCACCAACATATGGTAAGGTACCTAGGTGCATAAAAGACCCACAGCCCCCACACCTTTTCTATTTTTTGGTTTGTCCAAGCAACATATGGCATGTGCTGCATTGAAAACCAGAATGCCTTTCCCAGGTGCAACATTCTACTTACCAATAAGCTGAATATATTGCTTACTTAACACTTGCTGCATTTGTCTTCAGGACAGTCTATCAATCACCTTGCTTTAGTCCATAGTTTAGACTGAAGAACAAAAGTTTCATGGGTCTGGATTTCTCCAGGCTCTGTAATTAAATAAGCAAACCACAACAGAATAATCGAACAGCATGTCTAAGCACATAGTTATAAGTTTGAAAAATACTGCCTGTGAGAAATACAGTGAAATAGTTGTGAACATAGAATGACAGAGATGCTGTAGGATCAGGGTCTTCTTGTTGTGGGGGGCAGAAATTATGCTTTTGTTCTATGAGAAACGTGAGGAATGCAAAAATATGACAAGAATATTGCATTGTGAGACCCTGAGAAACAGGAAATTGCTTGACCTTTAATTTTAACACTTTTTCTTACATCACTGAATGCCCACTGCCCATTAGACACCAATTACCAAATTAAACCAGAATGCATGGGCCAAGTCTCACATATAACTGCCTGCTAGATTTTTCTGCAACCTGGCTTCATGGAGAAAGAGATGTGATGAGTCTTTGAAAAAGCAACAAACTGCATAAAATATGTCTTTAAAATGACCCTCTAGAGCTTCTGTTTGGTGCTTGACAAACATTTCTTATAGATGTGCATCCCAGCCATCTGCTGGTTCCTGCTCTATTTGTTTTCTCTCTCTCTGTAGGTTGTTGGTATTCTGACCACACTGGCTCTGTTGAACAAGCAATCCATCACAGCTATCCATCTCACATGTCAGTAATGTTGTTGCCACTCAGGCAGCAAGACATGGGTAGAAATATGAAATATAAAATGACCCTCTTCTGTCATGGGAAAAAGAAACTGAAAATTGGTCATTGCTTAAGACTGGAGTTTTTAGTCTCAGGAATCATTCCCCACTGTTACGTGCAGAGGAAGTTGTCAAATTTGTACAGCTTAGGTACAGATAGAAAAAAGTCTCTGATAAATGACAAAGCTGAATTGACCCAGGAGTCACCATCTAGGATTTCAGCTTTGTTTTCCAGCAGTTATTGTCATTCTTAAGACAATTATTTGCACTGAATTCCAAAATAAAAACATAATATAAGTAAGGAAATTACCACAATTTAGGTTTTCCATTTGTATAAAAAAAATACTAGAGTCAAATAGCCATACCTTTCTCATGATTCAGTCTGATAACTGCTAGCACAGCCTCTTGCAGATGCACCTCTTCTGTCTGGGTTTCCAAGTGACTTCACTGAGATTGGCTCTGTGCTTCTGCTCCTGGAAACCAAGCAATTTCCTTATTCACCTGAGCTGCCTGGCCTCACATCTCAACTCATATCGGAGACCATACAATCACAGAATCATAGAATGGTTTGAGTCCACTGAACACCAGATTTCTGCTCTCAGTAAAAAACTGTTTAATGACAACTTTTCTAATATAGACTTTGATTGCACATGAAAGAAGCAGAAGACTGGCTTGTTATTGGCATTTACAGGCAGATGAAGCCATGTCGGATTCCTCCAGCAGCTGGCTAAGACACTCAGCTGTTTCAGTAGCTTCCCTGGGTTCCCAGTCTCCCCAGCTGCTGGCACTTGGACATACCAGTTTCTGAGGCTGCAACCCTACAATTGCTACTAATGGAGCCTCTTTGATGTGCAAATACACACACACAGACACAGGTGAGTCTTAGCTGACATCCAGACCCCACAGTCTCTCAGATCTGGACTCTCTGGTCCCTCCCACAGCCAACTCCCCAGACACTGTCACCTCCAGCTTCCAGCCCCTGGTCTCACACCAGAGACTTGTCACTTAGACCCCCTGCACAGACGACAGAACCCTTTGCCTGGTAAAATGCTAAAAATGGGGTTTAGTCAGACACCAGGACAGATTGTGCTGGTCACGCACAGGGCACAGCTTGGAGGTGCATTGACCAGTCCAGGCTTGTACATTGTGTTCCCTTATCCTACTGTTTTCCCACTCATCTCTCTTCAAACCACCTTGATTCCACCTTTCCCATCCCTTCCATAAGTCCAGTGCAATCCTGAAGTACCCTGCCCTATCCCCCATAGTGATCCTCACATCCCTGGCAGTGGCCCTTTTACCTGTGGGGTGACGGTGACTCCCTCCCTTTGGCTTGTGATGATGGGGTGCTCCAGCCCATGGGCTGAGGCTCCCCAGGGTAGCCCAGAGGGGTGAGTTTGGCCTCATGTCCATGATGGGGACATTGGGGTTCTCCCTGTCCTTGTTCCTTGGGTTCTTCATGGTGGGGAACAAGCCTTTGGGGAGTTACTCGCTCTCCTTCAATGCCCAAGGAAGAGCCACTTGGGCTATAATTGTGGTCCCCCACACTGATTCTGAGGGCTTCTCTGTGTGGGGGGACCAGCATCTTGCTACATAACCTAACATAAAATCTATTAAGTGATTTGCCTAAGGTTACACAATTAGAGTGGATCTAATGCTTCACTTAAAAGCTTTGTGGTGTTTAGGTGCTTTCAAAAACTTACCCTATTTTCAGTTGCTGAAATGTTGATTTTAAAAAAAATATACATCTAGATTTGAAAATACTTCTCTGAAGAAAATAATTTAAGTTTTTATTTTCTAAAATGTGCTCTCATGTTTAAGCGGGTTTCTTTGCAAAAATGCTACTACAGAGAAAATGTATTTCCTGTGTTATCACGTTTCTACCTACAGTACTGATATGAACTACTCAGGTAGATACAAACTTCACCTGTGCATGAGCCCTCTAAAGAGCCAAACTAACTGTTCAGGAACAAGTTGTCAAAAATAATCCGTTCTGATGCAGCTGAGTCCCTAGGTAAACCATATTTTTGTATTCTTTTAATCTCATTTTAATAGAAAGGTATTATTTTTATAATAATAAAATTGAACAGGAAGCTGCTATCAGGATCATAATTTAGTCACAGAAAAAAACCCACCTCTATTACAATGGTTCAGTGAAGAAAGCATTTCACTTGAAATGCTGTACTCCAAAGCTTATACTATAGTATATAGTCATACAGGAGAGAAATAAAACACATTGTAGCCTTGCAAAGAAGAATGATTACAATCTGTGAATCAACTATATAAAAAGGGATAGGATCTCTGTGGTCTGAGGAACTTGTTTTGCTGAATAGCTATGCCATTTTTAGAAACTCAAATACATTATTTGTAATGGAAAAAATGATTCTGAAAAGTTTTGGTTTTTTCTCATATCTAGTCTAAGCCTACTCTCTCAGTTTGAAGCCATTCCCTCTTGTCCTGTCACTACATGCCCCTGTAGATAGTGTCTCTCCATCTTTCATGTAGGCTCCCTTCAAGCACTGGAAGGCCACAATTAGGTGACCCCAAAACCTTCTCTTTCTCAGGCTGAACAATCCTAATTCTCTTAGCCTTTCCTTGTAGGAGAGGTGCTCCATCCCTCTAATACGTAACTTTACGGAAAAGAGTCTACGTTATGGGATGTAGGCCTTCTTTCCAGCCCCAGGTAATTTCTGGAGTTACATTTACATTCAAATCTCACCTCCCTTGCCCTTTTTTAAATTTTCTTCTTCCACTTTAGTTTTCCAAATTTAATTAGGGAATAAACTAAATAATAATACATAAAATTACTGGATGCACTAGCATTTAAATGGGTTATTAACATCTTGCTTGACATTCTGAATAAAACACTTGGGCAATGCAATGCTCCAGGATTAGGAACTTATGCTGCACTATAAAATTTATAATTGGTAACTGGATTTCATACAAGCAAGATATTGCACTTAGGCCAAGAAGGGTAACAGCCATTACTTTCCAGTCTGCTTAAATTTTAATATTATTTTAAAATTTATTTTATAATTTAGAGTAGTAAATGATTTTAAATCAATAAACATAAATTTTCGTTATCCTTGTTATTGACTGATACATAGAAAAGCCCGACAGCACAGTACGCTCATTGTTTAAAATACAAGTAGTTTTTACCCAGCCTTTTTATTTGCATTCTAATATTTATTTAAGCTCCTGTGTCTCCATGCTAGAGCATTTTAACAGACCTATGCAGTAATAAATGAGCAATTAGAAATCCATTATATATGGTCAGAAGGCTGTACAGCCTTGCATAAACTGAATAAACTGTTCAACATATTCATCAATGGCCTCGACATGGTAACAGAGCTCACCTCCAGCAAGTTTGCTGATGATACAGAACTTGGAGGAGTGATCGATATCCCTGAGTGCTGCACTGCCATTCAGTGAGACCTGGACAAGTTGAAGAGTTGGGTGGAAAGGAACGCAATGCAGTTCAACAAAGGCAAAGGTAGAGTCCTGCACCTGAGGAGGAATAACCCCCTGCACCAGTACGGGCTAACTTGCTGGGAAGCAGCTCTGAGGAGAAGGACTTGAAGGTCCCTGTGGACAGCAAACTGTCCATGAGCCAGCAGCATTCTTGTAGGCAAGAAGGCCAATGGGATCCTGGGGTGCATTAGAAAGAGCATTGCTAACAGGTCAAAGGAGGTGATCCTGCCCTTCTACTCTGCCCTGAGGAGTCTACATTTGGGATGCTGTGTGCAGTTCTGGGCTCCCAAGTACAAGGACAACAAGGAACTACTACAGTGGGTCCAGCAGAGGGCTACAAAGACAATTTAGGAGACTGGAGCATCTCTCTTATGAGGAAAGGCTGAGGGACCTGAGCATGTTTAGCCTCGAGAAGAGATGACTGAAGGGGATTTCATCAATGCTTACAAATATCTTAAGGGCAGGTGTCAAGAGGATGGGGCCAGACTCGCTTCAGTGGTACCCAGCAACAGGACAAGGGGAAACCATTACAAACTGAAACAGGAGAAGTTCCACCTGAATATGAGGAAAAACTGCCTTACTGTGAGGATGACAGAGCCATGGAACAGACTGCTGTTACAATCCACCCCAAAAGGCAGAAGTAACTTTTGTTTTTCTGCTAAAAAGTCCCCTGGGGAGAATTAAGGTAAATCAATACTAGATGATCACTGTTCTCAGATAGATAGACAGATGTAGGGGTTATTTTAGAACAATTTGCTTGTGAAAAAAAGACAGGTATGTAGCTGGTTTAGTTGTTATTATCTATAGTAATATGGCAATATAAATGCATAAAGATATCATCCAAGAAAATGTGTAAGGTAAAAGAGAGAAAGAAAAAGTAGGAGTTTATATTCACCACGCAGAGGTCTTTGATGAACTTGACTGTCGTCCCTGATGACTTGGTCTGCTGGGGAATGGGTGAGGGGAAAGAAGCCCCAGAAACATAAAGTTTGATGGGTTTATATACCCTCAGAAACCCTCCTGGTGCCACCCCCATGTGTGTGTGGGAGTGCTGTTTTTGCAGGGTGGTGATGGTTTTTCAGAGACTGGAGCTGATCATTTTTGCAGTGTCAATTAGGCTGGGCAGGGGAAGGGGATGTTTTTGGGGCACTCTGATAAGAAAGAGGCCTTCTCCAGGGTAGTGGTGGATGTGTGTACAGTGTGCCCCATTGGACATTGTATGGCTCATAGGAGATAAGTATCACTCATTCAAAGACTCACCCCCAGGCCTCACCAAAGCTAACAGTTTGTTGGCTATGACCTTCTCCCCTCAGCCTTTACCTTCAATCTCCTGGCAGAAGTT
This sequence comes from Anabacerthia variegaticeps, assembly GCA_035583185.1. Taxonomy (NCBI): domain Eukaryota; kingdom Metazoa; phylum Chordata; class Aves; order Passeriformes; family Furnariidae; genus Anabacerthia; species Anabacerthia variegaticeps. Next base: position 40,907,226 of record JAWWEW010000001.1, on the reverse strand, counting down.
TTCTTTGCACAGCTTGCTACCCTAGTAATGTTTTAAGGCAATTGAAAAAATCCAATTCCTCACAACTGCCTAAGGAGGCTGTGGAGTCTTTCTCTGGAGATATTCAAAACCTGCCTGGAGGTGATCCTGTGCAACCTGTTCTGGGAAACCTGCTTTGGCAGAGAGGGTTGGATAAGATGGTTTCTAGAGGTCTCTTTCAACCCCAGCTATTCTGTGATTCTGTGTCAGGTTTTGTTTTATATACTGTCTATATAGTGAAAACCCTATTCCTGGCTAAGTAACCTTACATAGCTGTAAAGTATACCACATCATCTGGTATCATCTCATTTCATGAATGTTGCACATGCCAAGGAAGTTGCAAATATATGAAAGTTTAAGGATGTTTAAAAATTGTATCAACTTGCCTTCACATCCTTTTGGTATTACAGTTGTACATTCTCATACCAAATTCTATAAAGACAGACTCAGAGGAAGCCATAAAGCTTTCTGTGAGTGATATAAAATACCTTTTGGTTCCACAAAATGTCATCTCTTAGTGCCCTGGTACTTAGATTAGAAATGAAGAACATGTATAGAAAAGTGGGAACCACTGCTATAATTTCATGAAGTTTCTGGTTTTAGCTCCATAAAAATAGTAACTGCAGAACCTTTTCATTACAACTTTTTATACACTGGTTTTTAACATAGGATTGAATTCAATCCACCTGACATCTCAGACAGGAATATGTTTGAGGAGATAACATCACAGAGTGGGAAAACACTTTCCATCTTTTTTATTACCTATTATTCTACGCTGAGATGAGGATTTGTCACTACAGTTATGTAGTGACCACAACCTTTCTCTATGAGGCATGCTGCAGAGAACAGAGCAGCCATCTCTACCGATTACCTACCCAATGCATCTGTTCTAGATTAAGAACAAAAAAACCAAAATCAAAACAAACAACCAAACCAAACCAAAGCAAAACAAAAGGAAGGAAAAAAAAAAAACACACAAAAAAGTGCCAGGAAGTGTTTCCTAATTGTTATGCCCTGGTCCAGAAGACTTAAGCTTTATCAGATGTTTCAGTTGCATTTAGACCCTCAATAATTCCCACACAAAACTTTTGCAGAGTGTTATTTCTTTGATACCTTGATTTCACATCCAGAGAAGAAGCTACACACTTTTCTCTAAGAGAATTTCCTTTAATTTAGTGAGAAAATGGGTGTTTTGGCAAAAAGTGTTTACAGGAATAACACACAACCAAGGAACAGATTCTACGAAAGCATTACACTTAATAGCAGGCTGCTGGGAACAAAAGGACTTCCCTGCCTCCCACCAACCAGCATTCTGAGCTCTGCCTCTGTACCTGTTCTGATAGAGGAGAGAGTTGAGCCATGCAGAGATGAACCACACAATGTCTCCTGTCCTCTGGCCAAAGAACAGTCCCAAACACATTTCATTCTGTAGCATAGACAGCCAGAGTGTTTGATCCCTCTTTTATTTAAATAAATAGCAGTCCCTAGCCATTTAACATAGTTTAAAACCTTATTTCATGAATCTGCTCTACCAAAGAATAAATGTATTGCCAGTATATACAGTTGGGTTAGTCTTTTATGCCTTTTTATGACCCCCCCTTATGTGTCTCACACATCTCAGTATGGCAATGTTACTTCTGTTTTCTTTCCACCATCCTTCATACAAGACGTGACTGCACATTGGCTCCCAGAGCAGCAGGGCAGCAGGACCATTCTGGGGCTGGTGCTGTCCTGGGCAGCAGCCTGCATCTGCCAGCACTGCCCAGAGACTGGGCCTGGCTTCAGCTTCCCAGCAGGCTAACAAGCTGAGGAAATGCCCAGCTTGCTCACTTTCCACTGATCAGTAATGACTGAGATTGTGCAGGGAGAATACCTTGAAATACTTTCCCTTTTTTACTGGGAAGATGTATATATTCAGAAAGATTCCTATAAAGGATGTGCACAATATTCATATTAATGTGTTGGGGTGGTTTGTATGTAATATCAGATTTGTTACAGTGTAATTCAGCAGAAAACAATCCTCTGCATTCAGATTCTTCTTCAGATTCTCTGTATTCATTTATTTTTGTCAATCTCTGTCTCTCAACAGGTTCCATCTATCCACATATGTGCTTTCAATTGCTATCAGCTGTCTCATAATCAAGAAAAGCCATTATCCTGACAGCATTCTCTAAAGCAGGGAGTCACAGCAATCTGTAATTTATAAACGAGGAAATGAGACGCAGTAGCTGACACAGGCTGTTTAGGCTGTCCATGATGAAGCTGTAGAATGAACCAGGTCCTCTGAGTCCCAACTGGCATCCCAGGCCCTGCTACAACCACTGCACCTGCACTATGTTTTCTGTGCTTGTGAGGATACAGGTAACAGTGCAGAGTGAAAAACACTGCCATCAGCATCTTAATTTATACCAGAGCAATAAGCAACACAGAGATAAAGCATTCTCCCTTGGCAAAATCTGTACATTGCAAAACAGGTGCTAGGCTTGGCAAAACTTGCATTAAATTACATTAACTCATTTTGATTCTGTCAAATCATTCATATTAAAGAACAGAACTCTTGTTTTTCCCATTACTTTGCTGCACTTTGAGCTGTCATCACTCTGTTGTCACACAAGCTTTGAAGCATGGTCTCTGTGAGCTTCCAATGGATTCAGCAAAGCCTTGAAATATTTGCCTGAAGTCACTGGGAAAGTCAAGTCAGGTACAAAGCTGATCAAGGTAAGTACCCTGAGGAGCTGTAGGTTTCAGGGCCAATCTCCAACATCCACTGAAATCGTCAGGAATTCTTTCACTGACGATAGTGGGATTCAGTTCATTTTTGTTTAAATTTGCAACAGACATGAAAACAGTAGTAACCAAGAGAAACAGTTAAACCCTTTTTGCTAAAGCCAGTCAGCTCACCAGTTCCATGCTTACAGTGCATGGACACCCATTAATTCATTAAGTCATTCGGGTGCTAAGCGGGTGTCTGTACTTTCTGGGAATCAGTGAAAACCCGTGAATTAGAAGTTAAGCTCAGAGACTGCCAGCAGCTGCAGAGGCAGCAAAGGCACTGCAGAATCTAAAGCACTGTGGAAAAGGTCTGAAAGGAGGCTTAACAGGCTTGAAATGATAAAGTGAGTTGTCATCTAAGAAGATGTATCATATCAATTACAGGAGAGCAAAAAGCTTGGCCCAGACCAGCAAAACATAACACAAAGTGAAAGAAGGAAAACTCATATCGGTTCAAATGAATATGAATGATCAAATGAAAGCAGCTGCCACTTTACATCTCCCAGCCTCATATTAAGCCATCAGAAATTACATCAGGTGTACTGGTTTTAGCTGGAGCAGAGTTAATTTTCTAATTTTCTGTGGGCCTGTGTTTTGGATTTTTGCTGGAAACAGTGTTGATAACAGATGGATGTTTTAGTTACTGCTGAGCAGGGCTTACACAGAGTCAAGGCTTTTTCTGCTCCTCGCTCAGCCCACTGGTAAGGAGGCTGGGGGTACACAGGGAATTGCAAGGGGACACAACCAGGACAGCTGACCCCAACTGACCCAAGGGATATTCCAGACCATACAGTGTCATGCTCAACTTATAAAGCTGGGAGGAGAAGAAGCAAGTGCAGCGCATTCAGAGTGATGGAATTTGCCTTCCCAAAAGCCATTATCCATGATGGAACCCTGTTTTTCTGGAGATGGCTGAACACCTGTCTGGTCCTGGGAAGGGATGAATGAATTCCTTGTTTTGTTTTGTTTGCATGCACAGCTTTTACTTTACCCATTAAACTGCCTTTATTTCAACCAGTGAGTCTTCTCACTCTTACCCTTCTGATTCTCTCCCCCCATCCCTCTGGAGGCACAGAGCAAGTGGCTGTGTGGTGGTTGGTTGCAAGAGGGGATCAAACCGTGACACCAGGTAACACAGGACCTCTTTCTCTTTGTCACACATGCATCTTGCTTTGCTCACATTGTGCAAGAAAAAAAGCCTAGGAACGTTTTCATTTTCTTAACACATAATAAAGGTCTGATGCCCAGGAGAATGGTGGAGTCACTATCCCTGGAGGTATTTAAAAGACCTGTGGATGTAGTACTTAGGGACACAGTTAACTGGGGACTTGGCAGTGCAGGCTTAATGTTTGGACTCAATGATCTCAAAGGTCTTTCCCAACCTAAACAATTCTATGAAGTAATCACCTCTCAGTCGCTGTTAGCAGATTTTCCCATGCTGGTCACTTCTGAGCAGGTCACTCTTTGGCAGCACATGGAGGATCAGCACAGCAGTTGCCCATGTCCATGACAGAGCGCTGAGGGGAAGCTGTGGAGACAAGGGAAGCAGCACAGACAATGTTAGTCATTCTGGGAGGCAGGCAGAGGAAATGAAGCAGGAACGGAAACAAACAAGCAAACCCAGCTCAAGGCTAAGCTGTGCCCAGAACAAAGGTCCAACTACAAAATAATTTATAGCACTGTAAACAAGAAAGGAAAACATTCTGCACATGAAACGAGGAAAACATCCGTGTCCAATGCTGTATTCTCACACCCCTAGCCAGCGACATCCCCTAGGGTAGCGTTTCACAGGCATGCATGGAATTCCCCTGGGATGGGAATGGTGATTAGGACTGCGGGCTACGTTACTTCCCAACCTGTGCAAAACTTGACGCAGGTCAACATGCACTGATGCACTTGACATGCATTTCAGCAACTGTGCCAGGCTGTCCTAGGACTCTGCATACTCTGTATTTCCCAGTCCAACTCACATGTTAACTGCTAAATGGAAAGAAGCAAATGTCATAGCATTCTGGGTATCTTGTGGCTTTTGGTGATGAGGCCTTGGGACTTGGAAGGCAGGAGTTATTTGGTTCAGAAGGCATATGACAAAGCTTTAGTCTGAACCATGAATAAATGCATTCTACTCCAAAGAAAGCATAAAGTATCACCTGAATCCCAGTGCAAAAGATACTTAAAATGTGAAATTGTTTTGTCTCCAAGACTGAGGATGTGACTTTACCATGGCGGAAGAAGCCATGTAATAGTTCATGTAATGAAATAAACATATCTAAATAATCTTAAATCTTAAGGATAAAAAACAATGACAATATCTTGTCTACAAGGTACTGCCCTAGGAACTGAGTATTTTATACATGGCATCTTCTTCCAAAGCACCTGTAACTGAGCATCTCTCTAGCAGAGATTCAGTAGCAGACAGGACAGACAGCAGACCCGATCCTGATGACTGCTTCCCACATTCAAGGCTGCTCACCCTCTGGGGTCATTGGGATTTTCCCACTGGCTTCACAAAGGCCAGGTCTCACCACAGACAGTGCTGCTTTCTTCCAAAAGCCATTTCAGCTTCAAGAATAAACCTGTAACATGTAGAGTCATACAACTTTCTCACCAATAACAAAGTTTTTTGTAGGACCTCCTTGCCTGTTGTGTTTCAGAGCTTTTGAAGAACAAAAATAAAAGTTGTTGCAAGTTTTTCCATCATTGTAAGTCCCCATTCCCCTTCAAATGCCGAGTTTTTTTCTCTGTTCTAGAAAAGTTTGTTTCAGGCAACCACAGTCTGGCAGATACAGGTTTCAGGTCTCTCTGGAGACATGTTGGGCTGTCTAAGTACCATTTCAGTTTTCAAACCTTCTGCACAGCTATAGCTTGATTTTACAGTAGCCTGGGACCTAAACAGACAGCAACACCCATTAGGAGCTTATGTTCATGTCCACTTGCTTGTTCCAGCCCACCAACGATGTGTCCCTGAACAGCTCAGAGCTCCCATCAAAGGCCCCGCTGCTGACCCCGTTTGAGGCCAAACATTGTCATTGTCTTTCTGTCCTCAGAAAATACAGGCAAATAAATTTCTTGGAGCAGGTTAAATCCAAGAGCTCAGTGACTTGACAATTCCTTCTCTCTAGAAGGAAACAGGAGTATGACAGAGAGCAAGCTATGAATTTTTCAACCACACCCAAGCAGAGAGGATGGGGAAAAAAGAGAGGACACAGACCACATCTAGGTACCACATTGGCAACAGACTTTGAGGTCCTTCAAAGTGCAAATGGAAAATGGATATTGACTACTTTTAAATAGTAGGACTTTTGAGGGCTCTGCTTTTTTAGACACCTCATGTTCAACTAACTCACTGTGTTCTCCGAAAACTCCCTGCTTGCATGCCTGTATGTCTCCTTGCATTGCACAAGGAGTCCACATGCTGCACTGAAGGTTTTCCTGGCTAGTAGTAATAGCTGGTTGCTTCAGCAGCTGAGGTCCTCATTGACTCTGTCATAGGAAATGCACTAGAAATGGTTATAACTTAACCCAAAAGGCCCAAAAATCAAGACAAAGGCAACTAAGTGTCAGAAGTGCAAGAGTCTATTCCTCATTGCTGATTATTGTAATAATATTTTGAATTAATTTGGATGGGAAGGAACATATTTAAAAAAAAAGAAAAAAAAGAAAAAAAAAAAGGAAAGAGAAAAATAGATTGAATCTCAACTTGATATTTTAGTGTGATTTTCCTTGTAAGGAGGACTATCAGCCTGTGAAAAACCTCCCAAGAGAAGGGATGGCAGCTCCATCACTTGGGTAATATAATTGCTACATTTTGAGCCTTTGATAAAGCCTGAGAACCTCTCTCTCAACTGAATCCAATCCAGGATACACCTTTTTAGAGAAAGCAGAGTGCCTAATAAAGCTGACAGAATATTTTCTTAATTTTTGCAGATTTTAATGACTGTAAGTTGAACACGCATGCCATATGCTTGTAAGGCAAGGCATCCCTTTTATGTTTTGAGCTAGAGCTATTCCCTGGAGTACAGGTAAACTTGTGAAACGCTTTCTTTATTTTCAGCCTCACAGCTGTTTTATTCTACCTCTTTCCAGTCCCTCATTTAATGAGGTGTGGGACTCCTAAGTAAATCTTTGATACGCTTGTTCTTCACACTTCAAAGATCATGGCAGCCAGGGCTCAACACTCAACTTCTGAGTTATATATTCAAGGTAGTGATGAAACAAATAATGTAGCATGGTTATTAATTTTGGTCATATAGATATTGTAGCCAACATCACATGTTCACACAGGAAAATTAAGTGAAAAATATGCAAAAGTTACCTGCAGTCATTTCAGCAAACTTCTTGGGGGATAAAAGAGTAACAGTGAGGGTAACCATATCTGGATCTTTCATCCATAGAGCTTAAAGTGTGTTACAAAGTTGGTATCAGAAGCCCACAATTTAAAATGAATAGAATACTCTGTAATGTGCAGGGGGTATGAAAAGCATGTAGTGTGGGGCTTCATGGAAGAGTTGTTCATGTGAAAACAGATTTCATATTTAGAATCCATTTTTCAGATCTCCTTTTACAGAAGTTAGCAATTTCTACCAGCTCTGATAGACTTTTAGCACAATGGCTTTACCATCTCCACTCCAAACAACACTGACTTCCTAATTTTGAGCACCAATCATTTTGACCAGCTTTCAAGCAGCTGTGGTAAGTTGCTTCTGGACTGGTGGAACTGTCTCACTGCAGGCTGACATTGTGAGCTGTTTTTTCTTGCATACATTCTGATGCGGAAATACTGGAGGTCCAGATGATGGCTGCAAGCCTAGTGTGGCCCATGACTCCGTGGCCCTCTTTGTCAAGTTTCTGGTATGCTTTGGGTTATTAAAGATAATACTTACCTAATTTCATGCACCTTGAGTTGGATGTCTGGCTGTTTGTTCTTCTTTAGTCAGTGAAAAAAGAAAAGTACATCTGGAGAGTAATTTGTGGTGTCTTGAACAGTCCTCCCTCTCTGTCTCTACAGTCACCCCAAAGGAAACTGAGATTACCTGAAACAAGATGCTTTGGACACCTGGAGTTAAAGGAGCCGATTCCACTCTCCTAGCTGACTGCCAATGCAGTTTCTTCATACCTATACAATTCTTTGTTCATTACCAGATCTAGGCTGAGAGACCTCCTTATCTTTCCCAACTTATTTTACTTTTTCAAAGCAAACCCTGGAAACTTCAAATATTTCTTAACTCCAAGAGCACATTTGGTTCCTGTACAATGTTTGTGTCTTTGCTCTGTAGTCACCCATGCTGGAGTTTACTTACTGCCCTTGAGCCAGGCAGGATCCCACTCACTCTTGTCAGGTTTTTGAAGATGTTCCAGTTCATTTCTGGAGGACGAGGAAGAAAAATAATTTCCTTCACTATTAGCAATTTAAATCCTGACCTCTGTCACTCGATTTCTAGCGAGATTAATCCACAGACAAAATCATCTGACCACAGTGTGTCAAGAAGATGTCTGATTCCACCTTGGGAAAATCACTCTTCCTTTGTGTTTTATCATTTCTTCCCAGATAGTTTCTTCCTTGCCGCTATTAGAGATCCAGATTCTACTTACACAAATGGAAGCAAGGCAGAACTGTCTATGGTCTGAGCAGACTATTTTGTCCTTATCTCTGTTTATATGTAAAGTAAACATGAATATGATCAAAATTGAACAGGGAAAACAAACAGGGGAATTACATATTGTTTCTTGCATTATCTTTCAATACTTGGGAGGGTTTCTAATTTTTTTTTTCTAGTTAACACTACAGAATCAGACTACAGTTTTGCTGCATCAAAGCTTCTGCACTTATGACTCCACTGCATTTCTTTGTCTTTACTCAGACCCACACAAAAATAATAAATTATTTTCATTATGAGAACTGCAACATCTCAGAATGATTCATTTAATCACAGTCCCTGTTTCTTACTGTATTACTCTAGCTCTACACCAGCACTCCTACACTGATGACAGACACAGGCTTTCTACATCCCCAACTTGTTTTGGGTTTTGAGTTAATTTAGTATTCAATGCACAGTTATGACAAAGACAAATATATGGCTGTGCTCATTGTCATCTATGTCTGTACCATGCTATTAATTTGAAAGAATATATTTTGTGCGCACGAAGTATTCTGTTTACCTGCTGATTTTTGCTATTACATTACCCCTTAACTGAATGTTTTTCTCCGTATTTTACATCACTGCCATTTCATGTCATTCTGTACACGTGTGCTTTTCCTAGGCAAATAAAATTTTGAGTACTAGGTGCACCTATTTCCGTGGAAGCAGAATCAGTGCTAATGCACTTTTTTCCAGATGCCCAGCCTTAGTTCCATAAAACATACCACTTCATTACATGTAGTATAATTGCCTCATCACTGATTGTCTTGAAAAAAGGCCTTCAGAGTTGGCAATTGCTTATAATGTAAGGGGCAATTACATGACATTTTTTAAATCTCTACTTTTTGCCGATTTTCACATGTCAAAAACCTCCAGGGTGCTGGAGAAGCAGTTCTAATTGAGAGAGTGAAACTCATCTGGGAGGAATGGGGAGTGATTAGGAGGATACATTTAAAAAACCAAACAAACAGAATGGAAGTACAGATAACTGGGAATGGACAGATCCTCTAGCAGTGGCATGCAGAAATGGCCTTGCAGGTCACCGAGAGCCATATGAGATGGAAGAACAGTGAGCAAAGACAAATTAGGAATAAAGATTCAGGTAGTAATGACATTGCTGAAGAGAATGGCTTGTCTCAGGTGCACTCTTGTACTGTGATTCAGAACAGTATGGATCAGGGAGTGTTAGCATAAAGAATATTTTTATTATGCTTTTGAATGGTTACACTCTGTTGGAAGGATCATCCTTTGTCCTGGGTTAGTGCAGAGCCTGGCACTGTGGAGTGTTGATGTATGGCAGGGGTTCTCTGAAGTTACTGCAGTAATGGCAATTACAGCAGCAATGGTATGCTAGACTTTATGGACTTTGTGCCCACCTCTGGCAGCAGCGGTAGACTACAAGTCAGTCCTTTCTGCATGGACTATATAAATAAAACCTTTTATCACACACTTTCTCCTGCCCTTTGCAGAACAGAAAGGAACAACTGATGTCTGCTTTTCTTCCCATTTGCAGTAAAAGCAGCAAGACATTTTGGAGCTATATGTAACCTTTATTAGGATAAGGCCTTCTGTTTTCTTAAGTGTGCTGACAGTCACATCACTTGGGTCTAGGTATTTGTGAATTTAGAATATAATGTAAGCTAATTATCTAGGACCCCTCTAGGAGATGGAAAAAATTTAAATAAAATTAAGTAAATATCATTGGGCTTGGTTTTGACTTACTTAATGAGTCTTGCCACAGTACTACAAGGTTCCCAGATCAGTTCCAGATCAGGGATCTGTGGGAGTCCAAATTCACAAACTGCAATGGAAAATTATGGTTGTAGGTGGTCTTGTAAAGAACAGATATTTTGTAATTAACATTCTTAGCATGTATAGGATTTCCTGTATTAAATAGACTTGATTTCATATTATCTTATCAAGTTTATTTGCCAATATCATGTGTACAAGCAGAATGGAAACTAAAACAAGAAGAAAAATTACTCGTCGGACTAGGATTGTAAGTAGGTGCTTGTTTGTGATGTACTGAGTTATTGGGTCTTAGATTTTGCTATTTGGTTGTTCAAGAAAAAATCTGAGTATAAAAATACCATCTTGCTGTTTCTGAATGGTAATGAGTTTCCATGGTATTGAGATCCTCACAGTAAACACTGTAAGAATACTTAGTGCTATTCAGCTCCAGGCATCAATTTATTTCATACCTTTGTGCTTTTACAAATCTTGAAACTGGAGATGCCTAGGGAGTCTGTCCACATACTGAAGCCCTGATGAAACCGTGAACTGAAGCAATCTGGTCCGCTCATGGTGGGCTGCCTCTTCTACCCACATTCTGTCTCTACCTGGGGGGAGAGCAGTAGCTGCAGCATTCTCCACCTCCATCTTCCCTTTCTGGTGCAATCTTGTGCTGTTGTGCTGTGCCCCATCAATGTTACAGCTGTATTCCTTCCTGTCCTTCCCCAGCTATGTAACTTCGATGTTGTATGGTTATCTTTGCATGACAGTGTGGCATTCTGCCTCTAGACTTCTTAATGCACTCAATATCTTCTTTCACAAGACATTTTGCTCATCAGCTTTTCATTCATTTTTGTTAGTTTTGTGATGGTCAGGAGTTTTTTCCCTGCTCTCATTAGTCACACACAATCATGTCTTGACAGTGGGGACTGACAAGTCCAACAGTCCCTAATCAGAGAGTAAAGAGGCAGGTGAGGATCCTGCTTTATGCAACCATGCATAGCACCTTCTTTGCCAAAGCCACATGCAACTGGGAGAGCCAGTGTGACCATCTGCTCCATCCTCCTCAGCTTCAGAGGTTATGGAGGGGCCTGACTCATTAAAGTACCAGACAAGCACAGAATGTGCACATGTATCCATAAATTAAACGTGCCCAAGGTCTTTCCTTAGCCCTCACACTAACAGGGCTGAATTAGCTTGTGTCCACAGAGTGATCTCTCAGAACTTCCAACATTGGGTGCCCGTATCCAGGCAGCCCCTCAGAAATAGCCCTTTTGTCATATCCAGGAATAGTGTGGGTGAGGGTACTGGCAAGAATAAAAAGCATATGGGGAACCCTACTAACAGGTCAAGTAAGCTCCTGTGCCCACAAACATTTTTTCACCACTTTTTAATCCACAGTCATCTGTGGTGGAGAAAGGGAAGGAGAGAGGTATCTACTAAACTTTTGCACTTTCCAATACACTGGAGCTTCCTTTATCTTTACTCTGGAAGCAGACAGCCTTGTAGTGTCTTTGCAACCTATATTTCCCTGTGGAAGCTGTTTAGAGGGAAGTGGACTCCTATACATAACTTAGCTACACTGAAAATTACCAAAACCCATTTCTATCACCCCCAGCTCCCTCCCTCAGTCATCTGAGTGATGTGCTGACCAGTGTTGCATTAGGCCTCCTTGTGCGTCTGTGGAGGACTCTGCAAACATATATACAAGACATGTGACACCTTCAACTGTAGTAGCATTTACTGTGTGTGTGTCTGAGCCTAGGAACATGTTGGGCAATAGACACTTTCAGAGGCAGCTGCCTGACAGAGTCACAGCAAATCATGTGTATATCCATAAAAGTCATGTTGAAGAATTATATGTAGTCCTTAATAAGTAGCATCATCTCTTTCTATTTACTCAAAGTGTGCAGGGAATGAGACTATCTTTTTAAACCTGTGCCACTCCCATCTTTTTGCCTTCTGTTTCAGTTGGGAAGGGTGCGGTGCTGGCCTTTAATCCCTGAGGGAAATGTAAGTAAGAAATATTTAACATACCACAATCATAATAGAATTCTTCTTTATTGTTCAGCTTGTGTGAACAAATCTGGAAAGGCTTCAACATCTAACTCCCCAAAACACTTGCTACACAATAGAGGTGAATCACAGTTTCCAGGCTCCAAGAGCTAATGTCTGTTCAGACTAATCCATTTTGTGCATTTCTCACAAATAAAGTCTTTCTACTCCTCACCGCTCAGAGCTGTTAAATCAGGCTCATACATAGGAAAAGCTTTTCTGATTCCTGCAATTTGAATGAGATAGATTCAGTGGGATTGTTTTTTCCTGTCTTTAATTGCTTCCTCATCAGCTCAGTTCACAATGCTCCAAAAACACAGCAATAGTATCCTTCGGCATTTTACTTTATCTTCCTGTGAAAAGAAAAGCTCTGATCTGATTCTACTCATGTCTGAAAAAGATGGTAGTTTATTTTTCTGCTGCAGAATGACAGCATATGAATATAGAGACTTATCAAATAGTATTCACACATGAACAAGCAACTGCAAGTATTGGCACTGTCAAAGGAAAGCTGTCAGAGAAAGATGTTGTCATAAACCAAGAGAAGCTAAAAATTAAATTAGATGCTGAACATATTGAACGTACAACCAAGAACGAAATGATTATTTCCTTTTAAAAACATGAAATTTCTATTTTTCATATGTTAAAAAAACACACATCATTGAAATATTACATTTATGAATTATTTATAATAATTAATAGATGCTAAGAGCTTGCAACAGGTCTAAGCTGTATATGTACCAAATGGCTTTAAGTACATCACTCACATAAATACATGATAGTTGGCAAAATACTGACCTGATAAAGCCTATAATAATTTGTTATTTATTGAAGTATCTATTAACCATTTATTAAGCCCCTATACATAAATTTATATGTGAAGATTTAATAAACATTACTCCTTTCCTACTTGTGTAGTAATGACTGTAATGTAGTAATGACATAGCTTCCAATATTATTTAATAATGGTTACTATGGAGCAGTTCATTACATGTTATTATTTGAAAAGAGTACATTATTAAGTATTTGTTTTGCAGAGCTGAAAAGGAAAACAAAATGTGGTGGTATTCATGTTGATTTTCCATTACTAAGAGACTGTAAGATCGTAGAAAAGCTAGGAAAAAGAAGAAATACTTTCTCCTTTAAGGGCAATCGTATCATCTACTAGCAGAAACAACACAAGACCTGGGCACCGCATAGTTCCTTACACCTGTACAAGAAACTTTCAAGCAATTAATACTCCTGGAAAACACACACAGAAGTGTGTATTTGGAGGCACTACTCAGTCTCCAGCAGGGTTCTTTCCCTTACATGGTTTGATATACAATTCAACTTCAGAGCCATCATAATATTTGTGTTTGCTAGGCAGCTCATATTCCAAAGCAAATGTACTCCATTACAAACAGAACTGCCCTTTCACAGTAGGCTGGATAATTATATATTGGCATTAATATTTCACCGACTGGTGAAGGAATCCAGCACCTTGCTCAAAGTCACACAGATAATTGAGGTACCTCATACCAGTGAAGATTGGTAGGATGTGCCTTCGCTCACTGAGTATTACTGAGCTGGCCCCTGCCCAGCCTCAGGACTGTCATGCCTCCTTCTTTTCTCAGATGTGATGCAGATTTCAAAAGAAAGAAGTTTTGTCTCTCAGACGGTGCTTCCGCTGCATATTGTTCCCCTTAATGATCTATCAGACATAGTTACATCTCAAGGTCCCTCAGACAACACCTAGCAGGCCACTCATAGACACATAAAAGAGGGAGAAATGCTATCTATCTGCAGATAGAAAAAGGGTTAACTACAAAAATTTGTGTCTCACTGATACACCTGCCAGACTACAAATAAGATAATGAAATTTTAAAATGTGTTTGCATAGTTTAAGAAAAAGCAAATATACAAGAGCTGCCTAATTAGGCAAGAAGCTAAGACTGCACAGATGTTTTCATCTGTTCTCGTGCCATCAGGAAACATTGAACAACCTCATCACAGAACCTGAGAGGTCATTTTTTAGAGTTCTTTGTAATTATCTTTGGAAAACAGCCCTTATTAATGAACCATAAATAGACAACTCCCTGAGGCCATGTTAAAGCACGTTGTACTCATTGTGAATAGGACACTGGTAAGATGGAATTCAAAAATTCTTGTATAAACTCATAAAAAAACCCTCATAAAATGTATATTTATGATTCAGTCTTTATTATAGGAGTGCTTATGAAGGATGCATTGGAACACTTTTAATCTATTAAGTAAACCTGAATTTTAGTCCTGTGCAAGATTCTGTTCTAGATTCTGTGCAAGACAAGGGGTCTGAAAAATTTAGCTGTAAATAATTTGCATTTTTTTAAAGTTTTGTACTGGTCCAGGAAAGCTCTTGAATTATTTTTTGTCAACTTCAGGTTAATGTTGTTTTTTATTAGACTATTTTTACCATATTATACTACAGGCATGGTTTCTTTTATAGTTTCATGGCTACAGATCTTACTGATTCCCAGTTCTGCTCTTAGGCATGTTTATGCTGAAATAGCTGAGTAAGTTTCCACCGTCAAAAGGCCAGAAAGCTGACCAAGTCTCTCTGAAAGCCCTGGATGTCTTCATCTGTTCTGATTATGGTCACTTAGTATCTCTCATCCTACATAGCTCTATTAGTTTTGAAATGCTGCAGATTCTCATGGCCCAGATTCTGTCTTCAGTTCCTAAAATTAGTCCTTAAATCTCTCCTTTGCCTCCTTGTTAGAGACTCTGGCTAACAAGTACTATTGAATTGTGAAGGAGCTTTAGGTACTTGGCATGTTTGAAAATGTCAGGCTGCTTTTACCAAAATACTAATTAGATATTTCAGATAAGATAATTGAAACTCACAGCACTCTTAAAATTATGGTTATCCTTATTTTGGGTTACTGAAGAATATCCAAAGCCAAGTAAAATATGGTTAGCTGACAGTTTTCTCATACATATAGCTAGAAATGACATTTGCATCTTTTCCTTAAAACACCTGTCCAACCAAAATCCTTCTCACAGCCTTCTTTGTCAATCAAACCCAATCCATCTATCACTCTGAAAGACCAGTGTTGTATGCTGCGTAGGATGTTTGCCTGTCAGCTGGAGATGTTCATACAGAGTACCATTTTACTCTACCCTAAGCAGTAGAACAAATTATCTGCTGACGATATACACTGAGGGACTAATATGTCATCTGCATGAATGCCAGTATCTTAAATTAAGATATGTAAAGACCTTAGACTCTCCTCATAATCAGTGAAGAAATTAGCATCTCTAGTGTTTCTGTGATGGCCTTCATCCTGAGTAGATGTCTAGAATGGACCAGCTGACGCACACCACAGATCACCATTTTCCTCCAGTCATTATGAACACACTAGAGACACCAACTCAGCTATAGCTATTAGTAGGGATGTCTACAGCTAGTTAAGATGAATCCCTCCTGTGCTTCTGATGAATGACATAGAATAGCCCAGGCAGCTGTCCTACAATGAACTGAAGCCTTGCAAGAGGGAGCTAAGTTATCTAAAGAGGAGCTCCTTTGATCTAATGCCTTTTAATAGGTAGCAATGAATATTCAGATAAAGACGGAAGAAGATTCAGCGTATAGTAATATTATAAACATACACAGGAATGTGCTAGAGCACTGCAGAATAAGACAATTGTCAGTGCTTATTTTGGGTGGCACTGCAAATTTTATTGGAAAATGCTTGTTATCATCACAGACACTCTTGACTCAATTTTTTTAAACTACCTTTGGCTCTTAAGTTTATATCCTTGCAATAATAAAATCTAAGAAAGGTTTAATATAAAAAAAAAAAAATCATATGCAATCACTTTATTCCACCAGCTGGGTCTTTATACTGCAGATGCAGAATTATTTCAACTCTTCATGTCTAAATATCTGAACCGCTTTTTTTTGTCTTGGAGTCAGAATGACCATGAACTCAGGCATTTTGGAAAGTATCTAATATGCTTTTTAGTGCTATAAGATCATGAATGTAACACATTCAACACTGTGAGAGCAGCCAAAGCAGGAAATATAAAAGAAACTTTTGACATGAACCTTTTTTACTATATTCACATAAACATTATTTTTCAGTGGCTACAACTTTTCTGTGCAATATGAGAACTTCTTTTGTTTATTTTGAAGCTGACAGGAATGTTAGTCAATGAAGTAACAGCCAATGACAATATGAGAACATTCCACTGACCTTGAAGACATCTCAAAAACTGGCCTTTATCTTGTTATGACTATAGCAGGATCATAACATATTTAGCAATATGATACAAGTAAACATAATGCAAATCTGTACATGCAAACACAACTTCTATGATATAATAAATTAGTTAGATCTTGCCAATATTTATGCTAGAGGGAATGTTTCAGAATATGCTATCCATTAATGTGTATGAAGCTTATTACGCAATTGGTTCCCCCCCTAAAAAAAAATCTGTCTGTACTTTAAGTAGACCTTCTTTGAAAAAAATTCCTTATAGATACAGTTTTTATTTACTGATAGTGACTGAAACAAGTTAAGTAAAAAAGAATCTCATAGCTGTGTGTAGTTTACAAGCATTACTTAGATTTGACTAATGTGACTTGTTGAAATAATCAAAAATATCTGCTGAGCTGGATCTTCAAAAAACCTTGTCAGTGTTGGGTAAGAGCCAACGTGGACTCATAAAATTTTCAGTGAAAGATGAGAATATAGAAAGGATTTTGAACAGTCTTAAATTGGATTTTGGTATTGGACAACAATCCACAATATTTCTGAATCTTCACATAATAAACTAATTTTTGTTTTAATTAATCTTGAGTTGTTATAATTGTGCTGGAAAGATCTGTTCCACATTTACCACCACAGAACTCTGTCTCAAACCTGAATAAAATTTTCTTGGCTAGGGCAGTCTTACAGTGATGTTCTGAAATCCGGGGGGGCTCACTGTGTCAAATGTTGTCATCAAATCTGTAAAAAGTGCTCAGATCTTTAAATACTACCTTGGATACACTTCCAGGAGTTTTCAAACCATAAAAATGGTGCCTGTTTTTCTGCACTTTATCCAGTGTGACACTGCAATTCCACAAGTCTTCTTTTTCCACTAGATCACCACTCAGCCTAGGGCATCTAAGAGAAGACCAAGCTATCTACTGTCAGGTTCTTCTCTTCCTTAATGTCTTTTGATGTGACTTACAGCAAATAAAGTCCAAACACATGACATTCATCAACATCAATCAGACAGAGAAGTTAATGAAGTCATGTAGTTGGGAGATTGCTGACTGAACCAAGAATCTAGGCATCTTTCCAGGTTATCACAAAGATGCTGAACCCCATTTGTCCTAGCTTGTCTAAAATGGCAGCAGGCTTCTCAAATCATGCACCTGTTTGGCAGTCACATCAACACAAAAACACCAAGCATGTAAATCTAAGAATTGACATATGTCTTCACAATCTTAGTTCTGTGGTCTTAATTAATTCCCTATAACCAGTGCTTTTGCAGAAACTGCCTCCACTTGTGCATATATGGTTATTAACAGGCTATGCATGCAATTCAGCAGCCTGGACACAACACTATGGGCTTTTCATACAAAGTAACCTGATTTTACTCAACAACAAACTTTCATAAGAACCATCTTGCTGCTGAGTTTACCATACTTAACACAATCTGTGCTTCTTATAAGTAACTGTTAACAGAAGCATCTTTTGTATCACTTAAAATAGGAATTTGATTAGAGCAAGAGGAAAAAATAATAAAAGGTTTGC
The DNA here is from genome assembly GCA_035583185.1 of Anabacerthia variegaticeps. Lineage (NCBI taxonomy): Eukaryota > Metazoa > Chordata > Aves > Passeriformes > Furnariidae > Anabacerthia > Anabacerthia variegaticeps. The sequence continues at coordinate 40,889,243 of JAWWEW010000001.1, read as the reverse complement.
TGTTCTTCCTAATATAGTAATTCTTGGAAAGAGTTTCAGAAGCAGATGCAGCAGCTGTCAACATCAGAACAGCTCTTTATAATTTCCTGTCATGTAATTTTTGCCAAAACTAGCCTTTACGGTTTGCTTTGCAGCTGTTAGGCAGTATTTGAGTAGACTTTTTTGGATGCTGATTTATGTCAAGTGCTTCAATGACCCATCCAACAGTAATAATCACATGTGCCAGAGGTTATTCCAACAGATTTTATTGCTAAGGTAGCTTTGAAAAAATTGTAGATGCATTTTTTCTGGTCTTCAGCTGTTGTAAAGAAACAACCAAGTTCACAAAGGACCATATAGTGATGCTGGTGGTGCTGTCCATCCCATGATGTCAGGCAGTTGTATCCTGATGTATATGTGTAGCTAAATATAAAAGTGGAACAAGCTTTCAACATACAGTTGTTGAGGTCACTGAGCTCAAGGTAGTATATTTTGATCGGCTCTGAGAATTCCATCATAGATGACATCAAAGTGCTTATGATGTTAGCACAATGTTCTTGTAGCAAGAAGGAAGCATGCATCAGGTAATAATTTCTCCTCAGTAGGTTGCCCAGTTTAGGAGGAATCTTGGTATATATGACAAAGCTAATATCAACAGGATGTTATTTATCAGCAGATTTTTCATGAGATAGTTATATACCACACTACACTGCACCATATTGTGCTCTACTTTTTGCCCTGTCAGTCAAAAGGTCTTTTACTTTTCTGCTCCTAATTCTATTTCATCTTTAGAGCTCATTTTAAATTCACCCTCATTCTCCTAAGCATAAAGAATACAATTTTTTATTAAAGGTCTAAAAGGAAGAAAGACTTTTTCAGGAAAAAAAATGGGATCTGTATAAGTTGTTAATATCTGATAAGACTTTCTGAGTGAGTATGGTTTATTGCAATCTTCATCCAAGAGAGATTTTAATCCATAGAGTAATTTGAAAACTTATGCAAGTAATAGTCCGTGAAATAAATGTAGTGAAATAATTGTGAAACGTGTGTGAGTGCAATTTAAGACTATAAAGACCACAAAAGAAAAATAGAAAACAGTGGAATGAAAAATAAGAAGCTGGAGATGCAGAGTAGCACCAACTGATAGAGACAAACTGACACTGGGCAAGAGCAACAGTAATAATGCAAAGTTAATCAAGAAAATTTCCTAATGAACATTCACAAAGAGGTCTGAGATCAACTTAAAATCAGCAGTCAGGGGCAAAAGGTCAGTAGTTGACCTTGCATGACTTTTATAGAATAGAATGGAATAGAATATTTCCAGTCGGAATAGACCTAGAACAATTATCTATTCCAACTGCCTGACCACTTCAGGGCTGGTCAAACATAAAAGCATGTTATTAAGGGCATTGTACAAATGCTTCTTAAACACTGACAAGCTTGGGGGATCTTCAGAAAGCCTGTTTCAGTGTCTGTTCACCCTATCAGTAAAGAAATGCTTCCTAATGTTATGTTTGAACCTCCCCCTATTTTGCTGGGCTTTGGTTGTTTGGTTTTTTGTTTGTTTGTGTTTTATTATTATTATTAAATGAGGTTTCCATTACTATGCTTCATTTTTAAGGATTTCAAGTCAATATCCATCATGATGACATTGTATATGAAAATTAACTAATGAAAAAATTCTTTAAACAGCAGTGTGCAGTACAAACAGAAAACAACATGCAGGTATTTCCAGACAGGAAAGCTGAGTTACTTTCTTCATGTTTCTCACTGTACCAGTGAAAGGGATTTAGATACCAAAATCCTTATGATTGCCTGCTCTAAGTCCAAATTGACATTCCTGGGCTCTCAGAAACAAATTAGAGAGAAGATGTATTAGGATAGGTAGAAAATTATATTCTCACATGGGAGATAATGGATAAAGCAGTTTACAGGAGATATAGGGGCATACATACACATACCCAACACGGGTGGATGTCCCATCAAACCTATTGACTTAACCTGGGTTGCACAGGATACCTGTTTGCAGTGAGTATATTTACTGTTTTCCTCAGACACACTAGACTTCCTTTGAGTGAAGCAAAAAGAGTCTGTATTACTGTAAAACAATTTTACTTCTGGTGCTTAAGACTTTCTAGCTCCATCCACTTTTCGAACCATCACTGCAGGTATTAGCCAGTCAACAGCTTTCATTTGCATTGATCAGTTGACACAGTCTATTCTCAGGAGAATTAATCATTAAATTACATCCTAAGAGATACAGGAACAGCAAGCTCTCTGCTAATTTTATGCCATTCTTAATTTTTCATATCTCCTAGGTGCTGCAGCCCGTGCCCATAAGAGTGTTCATGCATCACTTAGTAATGAGACCTATTTGAGTTGCAGAAACTTCTTTCTCATTTTCTGTATTCAGGTAGTGTGAGAGTTGCAAAATGCCAGATGATTGCTGCAGAGCCAATTCTGCCTATGAATATATAAGCATGTCCCATCAAAATCAAAGAAAATCTCTTTGGTTCATAAAAACTTTTGACTCATTCTGATTTCCTTTTTCACCAGTTTAAATTGAGAGTAATTTCAGTGAAATTGGCATGCCATGAAATCAAAATTCACACCCCAAAAGATGACATCAAACTATATTAATAATAATTCACTGACAGATTAACCTGACATATGTAAAGAAAATAATTAAAATAGTGTAGAAAATAACAGACATAGGCTGGGTATTCAGGCTCTTTGATAATAAGAAACACTTCCTAAGTGTTATCATCAAAGCACTTCTAACAATTTCATAAAAATTAATACATCAGAGTCTTCTTTCAATGAAGGTTAAAAAAGAAACTTCTACTGTCATCCGAAAGACTTTTCAATGCGTGATCAACCCCTCAGGTCTGTTTATTGTATGCTCCGTTGTGCTCTATAAGTAATGCCCAGGCTCTTCAAAGTTTCTAAGAGTTTTATGAACCAAAACACATTTGGGATACTGGTCTATACTAATCTATATATGTATGTGTGTGTATATATATGTATATATATATATATATATACACACACTCCATAAATGAAGTCTCACTCTTTAGAAAAGCTACAGAAGTGAATCATCCCTGATGAAGTTGCAGATGAATTAAAGGTGATAGAGAAGCTACATGGAAGAGAAAAAGACGATACAGGGAGTGTGAGAACTACAATTCTTGGTCCTATACCATGCTACTAAAACACCATAGGGCCATGCACAACTTAAAGGGAGAGGTTCACAAACACAGAGTGTCTAGTCATCCACTGAGATTCTTTTAATGGCAGTAGACCTCTCATAAATATATCTTGAAAGTTAGTTTGCTGTGGCTGAATAACTGTACAGAGAGCATTTTCCTGTGTCAAATGCTATGCAGAAGCATTGAATTTTGCATCTTAAAAACAAATAACATGGGGTGTGTAACTTCCTGTTATTGGTGCACAAACTTTTCATTGCCAATAACCATAAGCAGGCTCTTTAAATCAAGCTGACCAAGCTCTTTCTATCAAACTGGTCTGGTACTTCAACCTAAACCCATCACACAACAGGCTGAGTGCTCATCATGTGGCCAAAACACAAGAGCCCTCACTTCACCCGTGCCTGATGGATTCTGAAGAAAAAAGGCAGGAAGGAATAGACTTATGCAGATGAATATTTCTGGAAGTCTGGATCCAGTATCCTGAACAGAGGTTCACAGCTTCTCAATGCATAACTACTTCAATAATTGCTTTGTGGGTACAGTTTTGCAAGTGATCTATATGAAAGTGCTTGAAATTGTTTGAGATCACTGGATATAAGCATGAAATATAGGAGATATTGTAAATGTCAAAATGTATCATTGGCATTCTTGCCTTTTCCTGGTTAGTCCAGTGATAATTTATTATGGATTTCTTTGTAAGCAGCCAACAGAAAGATCAGAGAGAGAGGAACGCAAATTATACAAAGCTTTGAAGTAATGTCCTTTCATGCAAAAATTCCATGGCTACAGACACATTTTTAAATAAGAAACTGAAGGTGAGGAAGTAGTCTAAAAACACAGATCTAAAGCTAAGCCGAGCCTGCTCACCTTCCCTGTTTTGCCATCTCCACTTTTGCAAATTCATGGCTTACGGCAGTTCTCTGTTCCAAAATTGTGTTTGTACCTTCAAGTTTTGATCTGTCAGAACACAACAGATTAGCCTGGGCAAAGGAATAACCTTCACTTTTTAAAGTAGACTTTGTTTCTCTTTGATAAGTTCCCAGGAAGCATATGGCTGCAACTTTTGCCCTTCTGAGCTTTCTTTTCTCTGGATAACTCTGCATAATCTTTCGCATGCTTAAGCAGTGTGAAGTGTGTTACTGGTGGTGTGTAAATCTTAGAGGTATATATGCCAGTTAAACAATATTCAGTTGTGTTTAGCTTGGCTATTAATTAAAGTCAATTAAGAGTTTCCATAGCACCCAGAAAAAAACCAAAAGAATAACAATAATGTTCTGAAGTTGGAGGGGAAAGCTACAATAATTGTTTCTGCTGATAGGTCTCTTTCACATTTCAGCAATGAAAGACAATATAAAATTAGCAGGAAAAAAAATGTACTGAACGATTTGCAAGGCAGGGAGCTATAACTACCTGGAAGAATGAGTTTCAGGCGAATATCTTAGCAGAATGAGTAAGAAAAAAGTGTTAAAATGTTGCCTGCAATAGTTGCTTTGAAAAAGGTACATTAACTCTTTGGGCACTTTTCAACATGCAATATGGAGAAAACTCAAGTTGGCACAGCTCCAGTTAGTTAAGAGGGTTTTGGTTTTTTCTGTCTCAGGTTTAATTTGAACCTCTCATTTTCTACTAACAAGAACTCTTGAAAAGTTTTGTTTTCCATGTGACAAGCCTTTGTTCAGCCATCCTATAAGATTCACTGAAGAGTGAGCCAGGCAGCCATTGCAGTATCATCTCTTCAGGCTTCCTGACCTCAACCATCAGCCTGAAGTAAAGTCCAGTCTTCTTCCATCAGTGGAAGAAAAAATGATAGGCTGCCTCAGGGGTAAGGTCTTAATTAGCCTAACTGACACATTTAATTTTTTAGGATCACAGAGATAATACAGATTCTATCATAGTTTTACTCACCATGTTTATTTGTGGCTGTATTGGCTCACTTGATTTCGGAAGAGACTTCAGACCAAGCTTCAGCATGGTTTTACTTGCCTTTAAGTTAAATGTCATAGCACAAATATTTTATATGACTAGCACCAATGGAAAATCTAACAGTTGCTGTTATTACAAACAGAATACCTCAGAAACGTTATCTGCAATACCCAGGTAGTCAGCAGAAGCCACATACTAAGCAATAGGAATTGCTTCACACAAGAATGTATCTGAATTTCCCTTTTCCTTTAGGGCTACAAGACAGGTGACTCCACATACAGGGTTTGTTACCCAAAAAAACATTCAAATTATGCACTTGAACATTTTTTTTTAATGGTTTGATGGCTCCAACTGTTTTCTAAACATATCTGGGAGGACACTGGACTCATGATGTATGCCTCCATGTAAATGTGGAGATATTGGAAAGCTTAGCAAGTAAATTCAAAGGAAAAGCTTTAGCAACCCTAGTTGTATCATGGGCAAAGTTTCCTTGGAACCCGGTTCTGAATTTCAGAAACTGAGATCCATCCCAATCCCAGTGCTGCGGTCTATCCTAGTTTTCACACAGCAGAACTTCTCCACTGAGTGGGGAGCAGCCAATGTCTTTTAGTCCTTACTTGTTCCATTAACTGTCTTTGAAGGCTGTTACAGTCCCTGATGAGTCAGCTGTGCAATTATAATAGCAGAGCAATTTTAAAGTGATAGGTGAGCCCTAGGTTCCTTTGAAGATGAATGACACCTCAGTAATCATTAAGAGCATCTGGGACATAGCCAGTAATGTCTGAATTACAGCAAGTTTGGTCATTATTGGTGTCAGCTCCTATTGACAGTGACAGAAATTGAAAGGTGCATAAAAGCTGTTCACTGGTTCATTGAAAGGAGTCTTGTGGCTTCACTTTACAGAAGGTACCAGTAAAACTAGCCTTTACTGAAAAAATAGCTGCCAGTCTTAATGTAGGGAACCAGTAAAAGAACTTCTCAGAAAGGCTAGCAGTGGGGTGGAGGGATTTCCAACAGTGCTCCACATGCTGCTTTATAGCCAGCAAGATGCTCTTGTCTTGAAGTTGCTGCCAGTCAAGCAACTTCAATTGATTTTTAATTCAAGTACAAAGAAAAATAGAATGCACAAAAGAACATCTGTTTTTTCTTTGGGTAAGGGGAGGCAATGCTATGTTGTTTCTCTGGAAAGGAGAGGAAAGTGCTATTGTGCACCTGCAACACTAAAGCTTCAAGGTACAAATCTCCTCTGGCAGGATGCCCTGCAGTCTTCCTATGTCACCTGTGCCCACTGAATGAAAGGGAAATTTAGTTTAATAGTTTGATTCTGGTCTACAAGAAGGGTAAATAAGCTTTAAAAAAAATATAAACATAACACATCAAAAAAAAAAAATTGGTTTGGATATATTTCAGCAACATGGGAAGTCACTTTGGGAGTCTTTCACTTTGAAGTTAGCAGCTCCTGTATCTATTTACCAAAATTGTTTGTTTCAGCATAGAATACCAAACATGAAATACCAAAGGACTTTCAGCTGTTTCTTCACCCTGTGCTGTAGCACAAGGAAGCTTGTATTCATTGAGTGAGAAATTCAAAGCTGGTAAAAAAGATTTATTTTGTTTCCCATAAAACATGTATTTATAAAATTCATTGCTATAAGGAGTTTCTAAAGCTTAGAATCAGCCACTTAGGAAGATTATTGAGTTATCGGAACACTAAGTTAGACATGGGGATTTCCACACTTCAGAGCCTAGAACAAGACCTCATCCTTTATGCTATTTGTCTTGAATCCCTCTGCTAAAGATGTTTTAGACACCTATCTAGAACACCTGCTATTTCCAGTCTGTTGCCAGTACTGAACATACTGAACAAGCAAGGGTGGATTTGGAAATGTGAGCAACTTCCTTGCAGTTCCTCAGGTTACAGTCTTCAAAATGAAAACACATTCTCTTTGTCTAATCTGCTTTTATCCCACATTGGATTCAAATTTTCTTCTTTCAGATTGCAGGCTGTTTCTTTCAGTTCCTAATATATATATAATTTTACATGAAGTGAGTTTTGCAGACAGAAGCAAACAAGGCACATACTAACCTGAAATTATAGTCAAAGCTCAAAAAGATTAAAGAGAAAAGACCTCTAGTCTCAACATCAAGTGTTAATTAGAGCTTCTACCACATGAAATATATTTCACATTTAGAGTGGAAATAAAATTAACAGAAGTACAAAGTCAACACACAGATCTGGGAAGGGAACAGGTTGTCAGCTAATATTTGTTTTCAGACACAGATATCTTGTATTATGGTGTTAAGTGTGTTCTGTAAGCATTTGTTGATCACACTGTCTTAAAGTCACTTTTCTTGAAAGTAATAAAATTGTTCCATTCCCCCTCTAACTTCTTGTAGAGGCAAATGAAGTACTATGAGTGCATCTCACTCAAGGAAATCTCTCAGTAAAGTCAAGTTTTGCCTGTGTAAGCAATTCTAAACTGAAATCTTGATAGGGCCCCATAAGGACCTGGAAAAGGACCTTGATATGATAAAATATGCATACAAGAAGACATGGGAAAAAAAACAGCACAAAGAAAATGCACATGAATAGTAGAGGAGCCACAAACTGCAAACAAATTGATGATGAAATTTTACAGTCTTTGTTTCATTTACATATTATCCAGTCTATAGGAAAAAGAACTGACTACTAAGCACAACATTCATGACTTGTGACTTGTGTACCTTGTGCACATATATAAATCATGAAAAAAACCGTGTTACTGCATGAAAGAATGATTGATCAGAATACTCAATTTGAAGCAGAAAAATGCATGGAGAAAGCTACCACCAAGCAAGCCAGGTTATACTTGTCTACCTATCTGACTTGCTTCTTATTTTTTTTTTTTTTTTTTTTGTCACTTCTCTGCACATGAGAAACCAAAATTAACACCACTGGAGTTAACTTAAATGTTGCTTAATAAATTGAACCATTATTTCCTCACTATGAGACTGATGAGACACTGGCAGGGGTTGGCCAGAGAAATTCCATCCCTGGAAGTGCTCAAGACCAGGTTGGATGGCACTCTCTCCCACCTACTCTAGTGGGAGGTATCCCTGCCCATGGCTGAGAGGGTGGAACTAGATGATCTGTAAGGTTTCTTCCAATCCAAACCATTCTATGATTTGATCATTAAGGTGCCAAACACTGATCTCAGCTAGTGGTCTGCTAATATAAAATGTTTTTTGCATGAGACCTGGGGAACTTTTAGTTTAAAAAGGTTCAGATCTTTAAAAAGCAGATGTCAGGACAGTTAATTTCTTTCCAAACATCCCCTGTGGACTAGGACTCAAGAAAACAGAGGAAGTTGATGAGAAAGGAAAGAAACTTATTTTATTTGTTCTTTTCCCAGGCCTATGAAAGGTAGAAACAGAGGATCTGAGGCTGACTGACATGTTTATTCAGACAGAGGAAGCTAGAAAACAAACCAAAGAAGTGATTTTACAGTTTCAAGTCTTTTTTTGAAATTCAACTTTAAAAAAGGAGGAAACACTGATAAAACAAAGGTAGCCTATGGCTACTTTCCATATTCCAAAACAAGAAATATTTCGTGACAGATTGTGAAGGATTTACTCTTTTTCATCCATGCATTGTGAGCTGGGGAGTGCAAGATCCAAGGTTAAAAAGCTACTGCACGGAGAGTGTCTCCCTCCTTGACACTTTTTTTCTAGCATCATGAGCATATTCAGAGAAAGACCCATATAGAAAAGTGACAGATGCAAAAGTTCTAGAACACAATAGGGGTTTTGTGGCATCAACTTAACCTGGGAACAGCCACAAAAAAATTACCAAAATCAAGACTTCAGTAAGATTTTTTTTTTAATAACATGTAGAATTAATAGCAAAAAAAAATATCCCTGAATTGGACTACTACAGTGTAAAAATTATGAGGGGACATAAAATTCCATGCTTCAAATAGAAGATACAAACTATATCAGGATGTAAAAGGCATTTCAGCATCTAATAAAGTAGGCATCACCATTAATATTGGCATAGGCTATCCTCCCTTGCTGGCTGTTTTGCAGGAAGCTGTGGCTTGAGAATCAGAATTTGCAAAAAGGGATGGGGCATCCACAGCTTCTCTGGGCAACTTGTGCCAGTGTCTCACCACCCTCACAGTGAAGAATTTCTTTCTAATATCCAATCTAAATATACTCTCTTTAAGTTTAAACCAATTATTCCTTGTAAGAAGTCCCTCTCCAGTTTTCTTGTAGCCCCTTTTAGATACAGGAAGGCTGCTATAGGGTCTCACTGAAACCTTCTTCTCTCCAGTCTGAACAACCCTAACTCTCTCAGCCCATCCTCATGGGAGACATGCTCCATCCCTCTGGTCGTCTTCATGGCCCTCCTCTAGACTCACTCCAACAGGTCCATGCTCTTCTTATGTTGGGGGCCCCAGAGCTGAAGAGTGTGTAGCTTAATTTAAACACAATCTGTATCAAAAATGGTAAGAAGTGCATGTGAAACATGCTTTCTAGTATGGTTCATGCACTCCTGCTGATGGTGGAGGATTGGTATATTCACCACATCTGTGCTTCATTTGTCATATGGAGTAAGAAATGGAGCCCTATCTTATTTAAATTTCTTTCCCATTCTCAGTCCAATCTCCTTCCTTGGCAAGCCTGTACTAGGTTTCACTTTTCAGGCTGCCTGTCCTTAGCTTCACTCTGCCTGGCCAGTTGCAGCTGCAGCTACCACTTTCCATCATTTCTCCATTCCCACTGATGCTTAACAATCTTCATATATTCACTTTGCCCTCCTGTTCTTTTCTTACCCATTATTTACAGAGTGAAAATGGCACTATTTTCTCTTTGGTCCCAAGTCCCTGTGCCCCTACAGACTTTTTCTGCAGCAATAACATAGACCTGTGGAGCTTCTTTGATAATGTACCAGTACCCCAGTCATACCCTCTCTGATGCATCATTTTTATATCCACTGAATTAACAGAAAGTCATTCCAATTATATGACCCGCAGTTTAAAGTTCACAGGTAAGGTTTCCATTAATTGGAGAAGCCTGAGGTATTTCTTTTATTCTCTCCTAACCTGCCTTGTGTTCTTGCTCCTTTTGAGACTGATGAATTACGCTTTCACACCACCCAAACACAAACTGGAAGCCACTAATATGTCACTTATATAAGTAGGTAAAAGATGGATATAAATCAATATTTTGATCTGAAGCTGGATGGCACAGAATGAGAAATGATGAAGCTGGGAGGGATCTGTGGAGACTACACAGACCAAACTCCTGTTTAAGGCAAGGTGAACTTCGGAGTCTCATTAGGCTGCTCAGTGTTTTCTCCAGATCAGTTTGCAATATTTCCAGAGATGGGGATTTCACAGCCTCTGTGGGTTTTGTCACATTCAGTCTGTAAAGTTAGTCTCTTGTGCCTAGTGGGAATTTCCTTTATTACAACTTGCAGTTGTTGGTTCTTGTCTGTTCGGCATGAACCACTGTGAGGGGCTGGTTCCATCTTTTCTATAACTGTATTCAGGTAGATGAAAAGACAATGAGATCCACTCTCCAGTCTTTTCTCCAGGATGAAAAAATGTCCTTTTTTCATGCATCTTGTGGTCCAGGTCCCTGAAGATGCAGTTGAGTCCCAAAACTGGACATACGTGAAATAGAGGGCAAAAACCTATCTATGATTTTCTCTTGACATTTTTTGTGAAAGCAGCTCAGTAGAGGCCTGGCATTCATCAGTGAAGAATCACTGCAATCACTTCTTCCTGGGTAGCCTGTCCCCATTTCTGCTTCCTGGCAAAGCTTCCACCTGAAATTCCTTCATGCATTTCAATGCCACCAGGAGTCCCTGTTCAGCCAAACTGACTTCCTGCAGTGCCTGACTCTTTTCCTGATGACCAGGAGAGAGGAAAGAGACTCTGAGGAGAGAGCCTATACTCAGACTCTTCTATCAGCAGCATATAGACAGAATTGTAACACCCATCCTATGTAATAGTTGGTTTGGGCTGTCCTCTGGGCTTCCTGTGGCTGCACATCTCTAGCATAAAATGCTGTTCCTGACACATGTGAAACATTATCTCCAAAATAAAGAGCCTAATTCCAAAGGATGAGTGAAGTCCTAAACACAAGAGGACTTACACATTTTTCTCTGAGTCATAGCAACTGCTTACCTTGGGTGAATCAGGAAATTTTTAACAGTGTAGTTAGAATTTAGCTTTGCTCAAATTTTGCTTTAGCTTTCCCAAATTTTTCTTCTAGTACGTTTCTATACATGCTTATCTTCCTAAATACATTTTCCCATGTATTATAGGTCCCATAACTGTATTTCATTAATGATTATTGTATATTTTCCAGTAAGCAAAGTCCAAGAAAGTGTGAATATAGAGAAGTTTAAAAAGAAATAAAAAATAATTGCAAATATGACATATGAATAAAACTTACTGTGAAATACTTTATTTCTTGACTAGCTGAAACCAGCTGAAATGATCTGTATTCTTTCAGCTCATAAGTAATGGTCAATAATAGGTTCTGGAAATACATTTCTCCAGTCATAATATTTCACTCAATCCTAATTCATAAAAGTGAACTTTATCAAATTTACTGCTGCCTTTACAGAAGAAAAGGGCCATTTTTTCTTTTTCTATGGTTTTAATTTCACCTCTTCTTTAGAATTTTCATTTAGAAAAATAAGTATAGTAACTCATTAATTAAAGCAGGAAGTTCAAACCAGATGTATCAATACAGAAATATGACTATGATGATCAACATATGTAGCAAAGCATAACTGATCAGGTTTTACATTTAACTGCACACAGTTATAGTGAATTTCAGGAATTGCTGCACATATACCAGGACAAAACTTTTGTTTTCATGTCTTGTTTTGGTGCACAGCAAAATATTATGTTCCTTAATGTTTGCATTGATTTTGAACTCATGAATACTTAATTTCTTAGTTAATATCTATTGATTTCTGACAACAGGGATCAACTCCTGCTTCTTACTTGATGTCTGCATTCAAATGAGGCTTCAAAAAAAAGGAAAGAGCAAGCCAAAAAAAAATCAATATGGTATAAAATTAAACAGACAGAATTACTTGCAGTAGACCCCTAGAGAATGAAAATCATAGAATCATAGAATGGTTTGGGTTGGAAGAGACCTTAAAGATCATGTAGTTCCAACTCCTCTATCATGGGCAGGGGCACCTTTCATAAGTCTTATGACGAGAGACAGAATCCACTAAGATCATGTAAGGTACCAAACAGAAGAAAGCAGAAATCATCACTCTATATTTTTAAATTTCAAAATTTTTGGAAGCTGGAATATTCACTTTCTGGAAGAATTACTTAAGAAGATGATGGCATTAATGACAACTGAGCTGGGAAGACTCTGGTTAGGATTCATCTCCTGTATCTGTGTACCTATCTTAGACAATTCAGGGATGAAACACTGCTTTGTGGTGCCCAGTTTTATCCTGTTAATCCTAGAAGCAAAACAGTTGGAAGTGAGTTGCCTGTAGTTAGCTGGGATTAATACTCATCTGTGGTTACCAAGGCAGTAAATTTCAATAAAACAATCAGTGTAAGAAAGCAATGGAACTAAATTTATCCTGCCTGGTGCTTTTCATCTTATTTAAAACTTGTTTGTGCTAGGTGTGTGTATACATATGCATGCACATATCCTTACCATTTATCTTCACATTGTTTGGAACTGCCAGTGACAGATCAGTTGCATCATCTTTAGTGGACCCATCCCTTCTTTTAATTTTCGGCCAAGATGGCAAACTATGAATGGCAGAGAAATGATTGTTCACCATCAGACTTGAAAAGTCTTGCAAGCCTATTGAATCCTTCAATGGGCAGTGAATTGTAAAAATGCAGACAAAAGAGTTTTTTATTGATATTTATTGTTCAGCTGCAGCCAAAGTGGAAGCATTTTATATTATTTTGCTCCTTCTTAAATGCTTAGAAGAAAGAACTACCCTATCATTTGTGAGTGATGGCTGTGATATTTGTGAATATTGATCACCACATAGAAACCCTGGGGTTTCACACAGTGCCAAGAAACAGTTTTAATTCCCATAACTGTGCTCTGCTCTATTTCGCATGTGCAGTGCAGTGCAGTGCAGAACATGTCTTTCTGGAAATGTTGCTGTTCAGTGCAAACAGCACCATGAAGATGGGGAGTTGAGGTCATTGGTTTGTATTTAAGACTATGCCATTGAGTCTCTCATGAATCAGCTTTTCCTGATTTGGCTTTCCTAGCTGTAGATAAATAAGAAGGTAGTCTCCAGAAGAAGCAGACAAAACTAGTAAGAAGCTGAATACAAGATAAAGCCAAATTAATGTGAGCAATGATAATCCCTGAAATCAACCTGGTTGTTAACAGATGGGTTGCTGCGTTAACATAATGCAATCATAGTTAGCAAAACCACTGCCAATGCATTGCTGGTTTCTGGTGCCTGATTGCCCACACCGGATGACCACAGTGGCAGGATTTTGAAGTGTGGTCATCTCAGTTGTTAGGAAAACCATGAGGCCACTTAGACCAATGTCTTACTTGGAGCCTGTCTGTTTCCAACAGGAAATCAGGTCAATCATGGATATGTCTAGTCTGCTTCTGAAAACTTCCAAAGACAGAAATTGTGAGATCTCCCTGAGTAATTTGTTGTGGTGTTGAGCTATCCTCCTAATTATTTTTTTTCTATGATTTCCTAAAAGGGGAAGATTTCATTTATTACATTTGCTTAGTATTAATGTCAGCTGCAAACAAGGCTAGTAATACTGTAAGTGGGATGTGGGTGAAGTTTAGATACCTAAATCCAAAATTAAGCTTGCTATTGCAAGAAAACAGTGAAAAGAAGAGAAGCATTATCTTCCTCTACAGTGTCTGCATTTAAAAGTGTGTCTCAAATGAAGGCCAGACCTGTTTTCTCGGACAAATTTAGGACTATGCATCCCGGATGAAGGGAAAATATACTGCATCTTTAAACGTGAGACTTAAGAAGCAAGATCACAATAATCATTCTTTGCCTCGGTATTTCCTGAAATTATTTTAGGCTGTTTCATGTTCAAGATGTTTTAACTGAGTCCTAAAATACAGTCTGAGATCCCATTCCACGGGCCACCATACCTTAAAAGTTTATCTGTCTTTATTTTCTGTCATCACTGAGGTATGACTGATGAAAGCAAACTTCATACCGAATTCAGCTCAGCATTTTCCAAGGGAAGGCAATGGTGAGAAGGAATGCCAAGATTTTAATGAATATAATAAAAGTTTAAATGATAATGCTAGACATATCTTCCACAGGGACAGGTCATGAAACATAATTAACAGTCATGCTTTGAGATCCTTTGATACCAAGCAGTGTGTAACTGCAAATTAGAACAATCCTTTACAAAAAGTAATCAGGGAAATTCATTCCTTAACTAATTCTGGTAGGGTTATGCAGAGAATAAATTCTGCTGAATGTAAACCTGAATAATTAATTCATTGGCATTAGAAGATGAATAAACTTTCACTTTCAAGCTTCAAACAATACTATAGACTAAGTACTCTGGACAAAGACTGTACAAGAACAATTATCCATAATTTTTACAGGTTATTCACAGATTTTTCATCTTAAAACACATGATAATTAGATATTATATTTTAATGATTTTTTTTTTCCAATTGGTAGTGTCCTAATAGTGTTCAAATGGCTGAGAAGGAATGTAGCACATGGATACCTGTAAAGTACTTTGTATTTCATTGAGTAAACTTCTGCCTTGTTCCTATTTAAATTAGTTATAACTTTTTTATTGTCTTAAATAGGTTTCTTAAGGGTATCCTAGGTATTGATAAATTTTGGGGCAAGGGATAAAGATTGGGTAAGAACTAGTGCGTATGAGCTTCAAACATTCTTTTGAAAGTACTTAGCAGTTCACTTGGAATTTTGTGGAATTCTCTTCCTGTAAAAGCTGCTCACTGTGAAAGAAAATCCTACATCTAATCTGAATAAGCAAGAACCTTCATAGTTTCTGCTAAAGTGATTTTTTGAAGACAGTCTGAGATAATACACAAGAAGTAGGAGCACAGGGAAAAGAATCATTAATGATTACACCAAGCATGGTTTGAGAGTACAGCATTTTTTTTATTTATATAATTAATCATTTGTGTCACTTATATGTAGTAGATTTTCATTAGGTGAATCTTAACTGTTGTCCAACTGTGGTGAATAATTCACTTGGCTGCATACTATTATTATTTCATTAATTCATTGACTAGACTTCAGTTATCTTAGTCCGGATGAATACATTACTCAAATTTAGTTACTTTAATAACAGGGATAGGATTTAAATCTGATTTTGATATTTTAATACTTAGCTATTAAACCCGTAAAAAGGACAAGTTTTTGTGGGCTTTTTTTTCATTCAAAATTCTAATGACAATGACTAAACTGAGAAAACAAAACTTACAACAATTTTTCACTCTCCTTTTTTTTTGTGCCTCAAAACCTCCAAACCCCCATGCTAGAAATGAAATGTTATATCTTCACATAAAGAAAGCATGTCTGACTAATTAAGAATCAATACCAAATCACCTTGTTTACTACTTAAGCTCAAAAAGAAAACCTAGAACATAAAAATATTCATAACTGGATTCATCACAGTTAAATTGTTTTGGCTAAGAGTTAAATGTCTAATGGAAGTAATCATCTAACCTGTATCAGCAGAGAGAAATAAGAACCTTCATATAGCATTTTATCTTACACTATGGAAGCTATCTCATTTAGGCAAAGGTCTCTCTTCCAACAGGAAGGTGTCATGGTCTCCATCAGCTGTCAATGGAGTCCCATAATTAGTCCAGACTAGGCATTTAGCCTTTATACAGAAGCTGGGAAATGTGGAGTCCATGCCTAATATACACAATTCCCTAACACTTTTAAATTTTGTACATTCATGGAAATTGACTTGAAATCTTAGACGAGCTTAGACTGCCTCAGAAGTTTTCAGTATTTCTAGTTTCCACATCAGATCAAGATATTTTTAGATAATGAAATTAAGTGTGTATTTCTACTCATTTATATATTGCAATTAAAGTACAAGGCCATTTAAGAGCCCTGTAGCAGCAAGAGAAATCTCAAGATTTCTTAGGAATCTTAAGATGCTTAACCAAGTGGCATAAGAAATCTTAAGATACCAGTTGAATGGGAACTACGAATTGACTGAACACAGAAAAACCTGATCCTTGAGCTGAAGTTATGATTGAGAAGAGTGTCACATGCCACTGGTGCAAACATTTTCCACTGGGTTTTTCCACATTGCAGAAAAGACTAGGACTATCAATAAATGGAAGAAGGCATTTTTCAGCATGGCTGGTCTGGGTCACAAGAAACATAAGAACTGTCAGAGGTTTCAGTGGGAGTTGGTACGCACTGCAATTGCTGTGTCCCCCTTCCCAGGACTAGAGGCCTTTCATGGATTCTATGGATTTAAGGGGTTTTGTAATGAGACACAAAATGCAAACCCGCAGAAACTGCAAAACAGATAAAAAATTACCCGGATTTTTCTTTAAACTTTGGGTTAGGAGAAAAGTTCAGGCAGTTTCGTCTGGGATGTTTTACCTGCAAGCAGATGAAAATTGATTATTAGCCAGATCATTCTTGATATTCTATAAATACCTGATCAGTGGTAATTTCCTTGAAAAACAAGTAACTTACATAATTCTTTTCTTAGTAAGAAAATGTTTTCTTAACCAAAAATCCTGAGCAGGTTTTTTTCTATCTGCAAATATTAACATTCTTTTATATTGGCTTGTGAAGGATTAGGGTCACCTATTGAAGTCATGGATGGAAAAAGATCAAATATTAATTGGTTGAAATCACAAAGAATTCTGTAATATATAAAAACGAAAGAAAACTACAGTGTATGTTAGTTACAAGCTGCATTAACTGTGTTCTTGTCTTGGCAAGAATATAACTAATAGATTAATTTACAAGCTGAAATACAAATTCATGGCAAGTGCAATTGCAGTGAGGAGCAACAACAGAGCAGTATTTCACTATCTGACAGCTTATGCTAAATACACTTTGCATTTTAATGCTGTTGCTGCTTGCCTGCCTGCTCTTCCCTCCCTGTCAGAATGCAGGTAACTTTTCCTGACAAACAACACTGATGATAAAGGCCATGGCTCACCATGAGCCATCTTAAGAAAGCTCTTTCAAACACTGAGCTGAGATGCTAGACCAGCTCAGACCACAGTCTTTCCTCATTTACCAATTCAAATCTATTTCTTTCCTGCAGACATGGAGCAGAGAGCGACTGCTGTCTTCACCTTCATCTGGAAACCATGAATAGTTATTTCTGAATTGTGTTTAACCTGTCACTGATCCATCCACCCAAGTAGCAGTAGTTCTGCCTACATACCAAGCCATCTTTGCACTGGTAGATCATACTAACAGACCAAAGGGATGAACTGCATTTTGCTTATTAAAAAGACTTGAAAGCAGTCAGATGGATGAAGGTGCAGAATCAATTTTATATGCAAAATGAAAACCTTTTGTCTAGCATTGTAGATCACCGGAAGTCCAATATTTTTCACAGTACCAGTGAGACTTCTGCGAAATTCTTGGTAATGCTATTAATTTGGAAAATACCATCATGGACAGGAATGTTTAGAAATCCTGGAATATACCTATAAGGTAGGGCAGGACTACCTAGTAACAATGCACGTCTCCCCTTTCCTCCCACCTCATTCCACAAACTTTTGGTTCCTCAGTTCCAACTTTGCAAGACACATTATACACTTAGATAGCAGTCACAGAGCTGGATCCCTAGATGGCGTTTCATGTCCAATGGGACTCTGGACTATTATACCTCCAGACACGTATTAGCTTGTAGAGATTGCCCCCTGGGTCCAGTTGCAGATATCTCTGGAAGAAGGTGTTTGTATTAAAGCTCCTACTTCATCTGATATACCAACATCTTCCAAGCTAAAATACAACTGCCTTTAACTCAGCTGTGACCCTGCTGTGGATCCAGCATTGAAGAGAGAGCATATTGCACTGACTACGCAGCTGAATCTGGTGATGTAAAAAGTAGGTTAGTATTAGGAAAACACTAGGGCAAAAGCTCAACAAAAATGAACATGGCAATTAAATGCCTGTTAAGTAGTTACTTGTCACCTTCTTTGGGGTGAGGGGTTTACATTCAGCTTTCTAGCTTTCACTGAACAGAGCTCTAAGTTGACTGATAGTCAGTTTGCCCTCATTTTCAGCAGCTTTTGTCTCCCTAATTCACAGTATTTTGAAATCAGTTTCAGAGTTGCTAGAAATTCAGATTCCAAGCACTGGTTTTCTCATTCCCTTCCTCTGTGAAGGCATTAGAAATTTCACCAATCAGTAGTCCATAACAAGAAAAATAAGTAGCAGAAGGCACTGAGATGAGGTGAAATGGGCTCTCTTGCATAAGCATAGATCAAAACAACCCTTGAGCCAACCATGCTTTTCCCTCTCCACCCCTTTACCTTAGGGGTAATAACTTGTTCCTCCAGCACCTTTCCTTGGACCACAAATACTCCAAGCCCTCCTTCCCCATCTCCACCCACAACTGAGCTCTGATGATTTCCTTTCTTCATCCTACCCCTTCCTCCAGAATACATCCTTCTGTTGCAAAATGTCATTCAACCACAATACATGCAGAAATCATGAGCTGAGGATAATCCACACGCCATCCTCTGGCTGTCATCTCTGTCCTCTTAGCCTCAGCAGTCCATGAAGCTTAATCTGCACCTCCAGAAGAGATGGTACACAATTTTGTGGCAGAGGATCTGAAGCCTATGATCACACTGGAGAGATTGTTAAACTTTAAAAGTCAATGAACACAGTCAATCTGAAATTAATTTGCAACTACAGAGTAGCTTGGGTTCATGTGTGTTCTATGAAACATTTAAAGTGGATTTCTTCAAGGTTCCTGGTAGGCTTATGCACAGATATAAAAGGAAATGTCTTAAAGAAAACAGCACTGATAGAGTCAAAAATAAGCTTCAAATCAAATCCACAGTAAATAAATAAATGCACATGTGTATTCATATATGCAAAATAAATAAGGGTTAAGAAAAAAAGGAATAAATATGTAACCTCTGCAGCTAATTGCAATATATATTTTCCCTCTGATGGATGGACTGTCAAGTTGCAGCTGAACAGGATGAGTGTGTGCAACTGAAGACATAATTTGTCCCTTAGGGTAATAGCTGTTGTACGAGGACAAAATCAGGCAGTGCTCTGATTAGACATATTTCAAATTGGCCATGTTTGTGCCCATTAAAAGCTGGAGGTATAAGGAAGTCCTAATTAGCAAGAGTGTTGGAAGTTTTTAAAAATAGAGGTTGGAAGACACAGTGGCTAACTGGATAAATTAGGAATTAAAATTATGTTGTGTGCTGTGCTGTCTACTTCTGAATAACCCATGCCATGGGAAATACTTTAAAAGAGCCCTGTAGAAAGCCAGACATTTGGAGCATGATTAAGTATAAACTAGAGCAGATGTTCATTTCACTTCCCCCTTCCCTTCACCAGCTCCCATGAGATTTGATCCCAAATATTGGGATTACCACAGATTTTAGCAGTGCTGTGGTACTTCTTACTGCTTACTATTCAGCTCAGAAACAGCACAATGGCCATGGAGCTGGATCAGTGAACAGAAATGCAACCTCCTTCTTCCCCAAGATTTAAGTCCAAAAGTACCTTATCCTAGACTATGATGCACCCAAAATGCAGAAAGACAATAAGGATTTTAAAAAGACAGAGGAAGCACTGATAAAAGATTTATAAAGTTTTATCTTCCTGTTTCCACCCACTCCTCTCTTACATTTTCTCCCAATTATGTTCTTAAAAAAAAAGTCTAAAATTCTGGGGTTTATTTATCCCTTTAGCAAAGAAATTAGAGTTAGAATGTTTCACTAATAGCATTCTAATTAATTTCTTGATTACCTGCAAGCATCCTGCTCTGGGAGATACGCAGGCTTGACTGCTGATCTGAGCACTAAGACCTTCCAAGGTGAGGTATTGGTGATATCAAGGTAAAAGCAAAGTGCCTTTTCTTCCTTTCTAGAACAGTCATTTTATAAAAATGTCATGATTCAGATAGATCAATATTTATTTTATTTCATTTCACAGCAGATAGAGGTTTAGCTATTTACTGAGAGAAAAAACAGGAAGCTTAGTCTAAGACATAAAATAAAGAGGGCACAGCAACGTAACTCTTCTGGGATAGCAGGGATCAACAATGTCTTCTGTGCCAGTTATTTTGGCAAAATACAGTTGAAACTCACAATCCCTCTTAATACAACAGGATAACTTCCATTAATTTTGCCAGGAACAGGAGAAGAAATTTCAGCTTTTCTCAGGATCAGGTGGGATCCTGAGAGAAAAGTCAACTTAGATTTAACAGAAGATGCCCCTACAGCCCTTATTGTCTCTATAGAACCGTGTTCCTTATGCTTTGAAACTGCATCATCCTTTTCTCCTTTTCTCTTTTCCTTTCCTTTCCTTTTCTCTTTTCCTTTCCTTTCCTTTTCTCTTTTCTTTTCTTTTCTTTTCTTTTCTTTTCTTTTCTTTTCTTTTCTTTTCTTTTCTTTTCTTTTCTTTT